>JAWWEU010000005.1:27412397-27481098 GCA_035583155.1 Acropternis orthonyx | reverse complement strand
GTGGCCGAGGCCCACTCGTGACGGGCTGTGGAGCTGGGAGTGAAACCTGCCTGTGACAGGCTGTGTGGCCGAGGCCCCCTTGTGATGGGCTGAGGGGTTGGGACCCACTCATGACAGGCTGGGGGGTCACGGCCAGCCAGTGATGGAATGTGAGTCCAAACTGTGCTTCCAACAGGCTGTGGGGCTGGGGGAGCAAAAACCTGCCTACACAGCCTGTGGGGTTGCAACCCACTCACGACAGTGTGGGGCTGGAGCCCACTTGTGATGGGCTGTGGGGCTGGTTTAAAGAGGCTGTGAGTGTGCAAATCGCTTACCTTGGGCTTTAAACATTCTGCTTTTCTGAGAATGAGCGTTGTCTGCCCTGTTCCTTAGGCAATCTCTTTTCTTGGAGGAAAATGATAACCGCAGGGGATTGTTGTTTGTAAAAGTTGCAGATCTGACAAATAAGTTTAGAAATAAATGCTGTGATTTTAGGATCGTTCCTCAGATCTTTAGTTTCTAACTCTACACTTGAGCCCCTTGAGGCTGTAAGGAGTCAGATAGCAAAACTTTCCTGAAGCAGAGTGTGCTGCAAGTCCCCTTAAGGCAGCTCAGTGTATGTGGGGTACAGGAGGTTCTTTGCTTGAACATGGGCTGTTGCACTCTCTGTACTGGGGTGGTTGGAGATCAAGAGTAATAAAAGAGGTCAGAGGCTGAATCAGCCTTACCTGGTGCCCCCAAGTTGGGTATCAGCATCAGTGAAGGAACTAAAAAAAGAAAGAGGCTGTGGGTGATGGTGGTTTCTCAATTTTGGTGAGAGGTGATCTTCCATTAGCTTCTTTCCGTGGAAACAGGGAGGTAGGGCAGCTGTCTACTTGGACTAGGAGGGCTGGAGAAGCTGATTTTTCCTGGGGGGCTTTTGTTTATTTGGAGGAATATCCTGGGGAAAGCGGGGTGGTTTGCCTGTGAGTTGCTTTCTTATGGCCTCCCGGTGAACTCGAGGTAAACTTGGGACTGGGACTACGATTCCCTCTTCCTTCCCCGTCCTCTCCCGAGAGCGGTGGAAATGCATTAACCCGATGCTAATTGTAGCCGTGACTGATGGCAGCAATTAGGGTCTGTAATCCGAGATCCAGTCCCGGCTCGTGGAGTGCTGTAGTCCTGCCTGGGGGGATCTTTCTGCCAAACACCCAGAGCCGGGATGCTTCCAGGAGGCCCCGGGGTGCTCCTAAATGCTGCCGCCCTTAGAGAGACGTGGGTGTGTTCCCTCGGCAGGGCTCGGTGTGCGCCCAAAGCAGTGATTTAATTTACAATTACACACCTGATCTGCTGGGTGTTGCTTCCTCCAGCAGCATCCTGCTGTCAGAGTTGCTGAGGCTCGGGCAACTTAGTCCATGATGGTTCCAGTCTCACGTGGGTCCCGCTGGGCATGGCAAGGCCACGCTCATTTAGAGCTGTTATTTATGAAAATAAGTGCTGGGTGATGACCCTGTCTCTGTCCTTTCAGCTCCCGGTGACATCAGTGACGCAGCTGGTCTTGCGAGGTCGCTCATTTCTCTCCGTTTAATGATCTGTTGTCGAAAACGAGCTTTCCTTGCTCGCTGGAGTGTCACTGGGACATGACTATTAATGAAACCCCGGTGGTCCTGTGGTGCTGTCAGGGCCAAGGAGGGCTCATTTGGAGCTGCTGGCCAGCGCAGGGAACTCCGTGATGGAGTGATAATAAAGTGTTGGTGAACTCTGCTCCGAGACGCTGCTCGGAACTCAGAACTTGCAGGCTCCTGGCACAGCAATGTGAGGCAGGGCTGGCGTTTTCCGAAGCAGGGGTGCAGCACCATCAGCATTTGCAGGGGAGGGATCTATCCCTTAAACATCCAAGGGGATGTTTTGAGTGCTGCAGGTACGGGAGACTTTGTTGTTTGCAACTTGACGGGGCAAACAGTCTCGTTAATGGAACCTAAAGTTTTCCAAGGTGGAATTGGGGTGAGGATAGATGTGATGTAACATCTATTAAAAAGGTCTTTTGGGGCAGCTGGTACAGAAATCATCATAAGGAATGGGATGATGTAGCTGTTACATTTGTACAAGGGAAGAGCATGATTTTAAATCTGCAGGCTGCATTAATCCAGGCAAGTCCCTTCCAGCTTCTGCTACCCTGTGTGGAAAAGTCAGGCTAACCGGAGCTTTTGTGAATAAAAGAGTTGTTTTTTGGAAAAAACTAGGCTTTTTACATGCTGCTTTGGAATATATCACTCATATGCTGTGCTTTTTAGAAGGAGCATATTTAATATCTGTCCTTGAATGGCAGCAAAATAGCTCTCCAAAACAGGGAGAGAACCCCCAGATCTTGCTCTGAACCCTTTTGTGGCTGCTGCAGTGAGAGCTGTGTGGGGAGGATGGTTGATGGCTCTTATTTTTTTCTCTGCGAAGAAGGATCTGCTTCACTCCTGGCGTAATACAGACCTGACTTTGTCTGCTTTTGCTTAGAGCAGTATCTTCCCACCCTGCCTCGGGTGTTTCCTGGCTATAGAGGTTGCAGGTGAGCCCTTTAGGCAGGGATTTCTGCTGGATTGAGGCCATAAGATTTTGGCAGTGCCTAGTTTTAGTAATGGACACTAAAATATACACATTCTCCCTCAAAACCTTCAAATGCTGGTGCCTGTAGCAACTGCCCCTTGCTGACAAGATTTTTGTGCCATGTTATATTGCTGTGCAGACTGTTGCTACGTTGAGGGACTGTTTCACACTCCTCTGATCAACAAAGGAGCATTGCCTTTTTGGCACATCCTGAGCTCATTTAGGCTTAAAAAAAAACGATGGGTGTTGGCTTGTGTGATCTCCAAGCCTATGGCCAGTGCAAGCTGTTGTGTCTTAGCAGTGTGTAAAACCTGCTGTAGCAGGAAGACTAATGGGCTGCATTTGGGAAGGGTGCACATGGATTCAGATACGGTTGGACTCAATGGTCTTTCTCAACCTTCATGATTTTATGATTTGTACTTCTCATCTTTGCTGGGGCATGCTGGAGTTCCTCAGCCCCTAAGGATTTTAGGAGAGACTGACCTACCACCAAGTCCTTTCATAGCTTGTGCCCATGTTTCTGGAGCATAATCCTTATAAATAAGAAGCATGAGGGGCTGCTGTACCTGTGAGCCCTGAGGGATCTGTGCCATTGCACTTGGAGATTTAAAGGTCTGAATATTACTTTGAGGGTGTGGATTATATTCATGGAGGGGAGGAAAAAAAGGCAAAATAAATTATTAGAAGCCTTTGAAAGCATAGGGTAAAAGTATCACCTTCCCTGACATGTTTGTCTTGAATAGAGATGGTATCTAGTGGTAGGGTGAAGACAAGTTTGGTGCTGTCTGGTGTTAATTACAAAGGGGAAACCACATGAAAATCAAAGGAAAATGAATCCTACTGCATTTGATATTCCCAGAGTTGAAGGCCCTGGTATGTCTCATTAGTTTAAAACCCCTGATGGAGAGAGCTCAGCTTGGCACGGGAAATTGATATGACATAGAGACCTGGGAGAGGATTAGCTGCTTGCCTCAGAACGTGTCCAGAGGAGTCGAACATGCAAATGTTCCCAGAGAGCAGCTCCCTTCGAGAAGGATGCTGGATAATTAAGGCCCCTGGGACCACAGTTGCAGTGAGGAAGGGATGAGGTCTGTGTGTGTGTGTGTGTGTGTGTGTGAAAAGTCCTACCATGGCATTCTCTTTGTGGGGGAAATACTGCATGGGCTGTACAGACAAGCCTGAAGCTTTGGGTCTGCTTGGTTGCTGGTAAAACAGATGCTCTGTTACACTTCTCTGTGGGATTCTCAGGTGGTGGGTTAGGATTGAACTTGAAAGGAGTGGCATTCTGGGACTAATGTGTGGGCTCGTCTGGAAGAGGAATCAATGGAGGGTGTGTGGCTGAGATATAAGCCTGGGTTTGGCCAACAGGTGACTTGAGCTTTTGTAGCAAAGAGTTTGGTTCCATTTTGGAATCCTGCAGAGATGCTGAGGGCCTAGAGCTCAATGACCAAACACATCTGGTTGCTGTTACCCAGTGTCTTTAGTTTAATGGTATGAAAATTGCAACACGGAGGCAATGTGTTTAGTGCTTGAGCTGCTAAGAGGTATTTGCCAGGGAATGCAGGCCATGGGATGTGCTGTGCCTGTCAGTTTACACCTGTGAGTCCCACTGCTTTGGGCCCTGCTGGGTTTCGCCTCCTGACAAAATGTTCTGTAACAGCTGCATGTGAAGAGAGGATATTTCCCATTTCCTCCTGCAAGCCCCAGCTGTGCTGTGTGTACTCTTAGGTGAGGTGCTAATGATGAAGCAGCCACGACTTGGTGGCACACCGTGGTTTTCAGCACTGCTTTGCTGCTTTTTCGTTCCTGGACTGGCTGTGATCTGTGGCAGGTGGAGCTTGCAGACCATAGCAGCATCGTTGTGCTTCTCGGGTACTCAGAGGGCAGTGTCTAGCTGGAACACTGCAGTCCCCGGGCGGGATTACTGGAAGGAGGGCAGACAGGGACCCACTGCTCCCAGCAGGGTGATGGAGGCTGTGGAAGCCTGCAGGGATCTGGCCATCAGCATGGTGCCTCTGCTTTGGACAGAAACCAAGAAGCCAGGAGGTGATGATTTGTATTCCTGCGGCACAGGCCTCCTCAGAGGGAAATCTTGTCTCTGGCTGAAGCAGTGACCTGGGGCAGGGATCCTCCTGGCCCATCCTCTGCCTGGGCATGTCCCAAGCCCTGCTTAAAATAAACAGACCTTCAGGTTCTCTGTGGGAAGGACAGCTCCAGTGAGGAATGCCAGAGGAGAACACTTGTCCCACCACAGTGCATCACTCATGCTCATGTTGCTGCTGGAGAACATGGTGGAAAGAGCAATAAGCTGTGCTTTATATAACTTGATGGTGTCTCAGCTCCCATCTGAGGGTAGCCTAGGTCAGGATTCACCAGCTCGGAAAAGACACCAACGAGGACTTGAGACACCAATAAAGTCACCCAAGAAGGTGATTAGGAAGAAATTGTCTGTTGTTTCCTGCAGAGTAAGAAAATAATGGACTGCAGGTTTAAATCAAACACCTTTACATGCTCTGTGTGTGTGGGAACTAATTCAGCCCTGGAATCTTGTCCTGGGATGTTGTGGTGGCCAAAAAATGTCATGAGCCTTTAAAAAGGAACTTGGCAATTTCATGGCAGATAACTCTTGATGATGGGCCTGAAGTGATTTACAGCCTGGGAGTTAGTAAGTGCCGGGCTGCTAGGAGCTGGAGAAATGTCCTGGGAAGACGCCTCCATACGGAACTTCTGTTCAGTAGTTTCCATTAGCACCAACTCCGTTGCTGTGGCAGGCACGAGCCTGAGTTAGAGGGACCTACAGTCCCTTGGCTGAGGGCTGTCATAAGTGGACCAGGGTGGGTAGGTGACCGTACCATGCATTCTCAGAAGTGAGACCGTCTTTTTTGTGAGACTGGGACCAAAAGAGCTAACACTGGTGCCATGTGTTCCTCTGTACAGGTAGATGCTTGAGTGACTCCTCCAGTGCCCACGCCTGCCTGTGCAGAAGTTGAGGCTGTGTTTAGGGAGTTGCTTGGTGACAGTTCTGGGCAGGTTTAGAGAATTAAATAGTAAGTAGGATTAATAGAAACGTATCAAAATATGTAAACATATGTATCACATCTCTTTGATAATGAAGGAGCAGTTAATAAGTATTTGCAATCAATGTTCCTACCTGGAAGCTTTCTCTGAAAGCATTTCTGAGGCTGCTCAAACAACCCATTCATTTACATCATTTTAACAACCAGTTTTCCCAAGGCAATTGAAATTACTTGCTCAAGGAGCTGTCTTCCCTCCTCCCCACCCACCACATGCTCCCCTTTACAAAGCCTTTGCTTGGTTTCTGGCTTCTGGCTGTGTCCTGAATGGCAAATCCTGAACCTGGTGCTGGCTGGGATCCTGCTCTGCTGGAGGTATTGGCAGGGCAGGTGGGCACACTTGAGTGACAGTGATTAGCTGGATTCTAATCAGTCATGTGGAGAGTCCTACCTAAAAACCAGCTCAGATGGGGAGTGAGGAGCTGCCTTGATGCCTGGCCTAGGTGTAGGTGTGCACTGGAAACACTTGTGCTGGCTGGAGGAGCGCTGGTTTGGCAGTTTTGGGAGCAGGGCACTTCTTTTGCTGTCTTTTTGAAACAATACCTCCCACTGATGTGTCCCGAGGACTTTTAGTATACTTAGTCATCCAACCTCTGTGCCTGGTGCTTTCAGTGCCTTGATGAGCTGTTGTATACATCTAGATTCTTCTCTGGTGTAGAGAGGGATCTAGGATCCCTGGTGCTTCCAGGGTGTGTGGGCATCATGTGGGTGTGGATGACTCCTTTGGGCTGTTTGATCAATATTTCTTCCTCACAGCAGTGTGTGTGTGTGTGTGGGTGGCTAGCTCCCAGAACAATGATGTGCCTTCTTGAAGACTGTAGCATTAGCTGGGGCTCGTGTAGGAATAGTCTAGGTCTTCGACCTCATCCTGACCTGGGCACATCCCAGGATGGGGCTGGAAAGGGTCAGTGCCAAAAATGGGGGATGATCCCTGCCCATTAACAGAAGCAACACTGCCTAAGGAAAGATGACAAGTGAGAAGCTGCAGCTTCCAGGACTCTTCCCTATGTACTTCTTGCGAGGATTTCAGTTCTCAGGCTGTACAGCTGCTTTGCCTTTCCCTGGGGAGCTGGGAGCCACGTGGCTTTGGTGTTCTCCTGTTCCCTGGGTTTATTCCCTGTCCCCCTCTCTGAGGGTGTGTTTGGGCTCTGCTTTGCAAGCTAACTAATAGGGCTGTCAGACCCCTTGTCCCAACCACCAGCAAAGACAAATAGTCCAACCTGTGCAGCGCCCTTCCCGGGTCCTGAGGTGCTGGCAGGATCCAGCACAGTGACAGATGGGCTGACAAGAGGGGCTGACGCAACTGGGTCGTTGAGTGTCAGGGGTGGAAGCTGTGCCTCTTTCTCCCCTCTGCTCAGCACCCCAGCGCCTCTGGGCCAGACAGTGGCCACTTATCACTCCCTCCTTCAGTGACTGCTCTAAGCTGGCAGCACCAGAGCCTCGTCTACAAGAAAGACACTAGCCATAGTCCTAACGCTGTGCTGTGGAGCTGCCATCTGTCCTCTCCTTGGATGTCACTGCCAGGGCAGCCTGGGAACATAACCCAGCGCTGATACTCTGTCAGGTAAACATCTGCTTAGACTATGCCTCTGCCTTCCCAGCTCACTGTGGTACTGCCTTCCCTCCAAAAAGGTGAGCTTCACATACTTCCAGGTGTATATATATACATGTTTTTCAGAGGGCTCCAGCTTTGTCCTTTGCATCTTAATGCCCTTTCCTTGCCCAGCCTCCTACAGCCTCTCCCCTCTCATCCAGAGCCAGCTTGTGTGCTGTGGGGAAGGGTTGCTTCTTTGGAGAGGACCCTGCAAATAATCTCATGAGTTTCTCCCTTTGTGGATGGGTGAGGAAAATTTGGCAAAGCAGCTGCGAATGAGTCTTGTGAGCGTCCTGGAGCAATGAGCTGAGAGCCCTGAGCCAGTCTCACTGTGCAAAATCCATTAGCCACAGGCAGAGCTGCTCCTGGGCTCAGCATTCAGTACCTGTTACGGCCTGAATTAGTCCCTAATTTCTGTCCCTTACAGTTAAAATGACTCAGACATTTCTTTTTGAGACGGGGTATTGCTTCTGACTAAGTACCCTACAGTCATGGCTCTTCTGACTGTTAAATTGTTCTCAGGAATTCAGTGATCCTCTCGTCTCCGGGTCAGTGTAGGCTGGTGCCATCACCTGTGTGCTGCTGTGGGGCTGGAAGATGCACTTTGCTTTGCTGCAGGAGAGCAAATGCTGAGAGATACATCTGAGGACTCAAAGGCTGCAGGTTTAATAAGATCAATACCACCTCTGCAAAAGATTACATGGTATACTAGGCAGCAAATAGACCACTTGTGCTGGATTTGGAAACCGTTTATGGAGTCTATTAGGGACGGTGAGGTAGAAGGGATGTATCCAGAGTGAGTTGCACAGTCACAGTAGTTGAGACTAAGAATTTTGCAGTCTGTTAAATAATGGAATTAAAATCAAAATAAATGAGAATTTTGTCCAGGAAGCCATACCTGCAGCCACATGGTCTGCCAAAGAACAGAAGGGAAAAATGCTGCCCGAAAGAGGAGTGCTTGCTCCTATATCCATTGGCCAGTGCTGCCCTCCTTTCTGTTGGGACAAGGAGCCCGTCAAGGAGGAAGCTTGGAGATCCCATCCAGCAGGTTCTTGGGTCTTCTACCCCAGAGAGGGCAGGTCAGAAGGTGTCTTGTGCTGTGGAATGTCCCCTTTTCCCTGACTCCATCCCTTGTGCCACACCATGTGCCCTGCGGCCAGGGTTAATGCTGCAGCCTAATGTCATCCACAGTGGGCTGGCTTGAGATGAGGAGCAGCTTTTGGGAACAGCCACTGTGTTGGCCTTGTTTGTGCTGCCATCACTTCCTGTGGTGTGCCCTCGGAATAATTAACTCTAATAACACATGAGCAATAGCCTGCCTGGTCACCCTCTCTGCTCCTGGAACACAGCAGGGCGCTCGGTCCTGTCAGTCCTCCGGTGCTCTGTCCAGTCTCATTTGAAATGCCTTGCAGGATGAATTACAGCGCTCAAAGGGAATCTGCAAAATAGGATCACAGGCCAATTGAATCCATCTGCAAAATGCGGGAGGATGATGTATTGCCCTACGGATGGGTTCTGCCCCCCTCCTCTTTTATTTTATTTTAAAACTCGATAGTAAGAACTACACATACTTAAGGAATGAGCTCTGTGGTATGATGAGGAGCTCTGGATCAGGCCTTGCTAACTGAAGGTGGGTGATGCAGAAGGGAAGTAGGGAAGCAAGGGGGAATTCCTACTGTCTTCTGCCCAGTCTACTCCCTCCAAAAGCAGATTAATGTCTGGGCGTGTTCCATGGGGTGAAGTGTGCTGGGAGAGGCCAGAATCCCCAGCCAGGGTGGGCTTCAGGGACAAATAACAACATGCCTGAGTCAGAGCAGCCTTTGTAGGAGCCATGCAGGTGCTGTGACCTGCGTGGAGATCTCGGGGACCCCAGATTACCTCAGGGCAGCTGAACACAGCCCTCAGGGTCTGATTTAGCAATTCCTGGCTGCCTGGCCAGGCTGTGCTCCCCCAAAAGCAAGTCCAAGGTCACCCACCTTGGCCCTTGTCTCTGCTGTGGTTGGGCTGCCAAGGAAGGAGTTTAACCCCCTTGCACTTTGTGTGGGTTGAGGTTGGGCTGGTGTTACCCAACCTTCCTTCTCCTCCAGCTGGGATGCTCCAACCATGGCCTGAGGGGGAAGGGAAATGAATTAAACCCATCTTCAGACACGTTTGTATTGATTCTGTCACTTTCTTGCTGCTTGCTGACAGGTGATGGATGGCTCATAATGCGACCGGCACAGTACATTACGTTTCCCATCCAGGGACTCCTAAATCATTTCAAATTTTCAAATTCCCTAATCAATATTTTATCAGTAGCAGAAGAAAGCGGAACAGACCCATTTCTCAAGAGGTAGAAGAATGAGCGTGTGTGGACGCGTGCCTGCACATACATAGGCATGGGAGTTTGGGTATTTATAATCACAACTGAGGCACTGTTAGTGCAACAATTATATCTGCAACCAGAAAAATAAATACAGAAGTAGGACCCTGGAGTGATGCTTACATTTAAGTGACTTCAGGATGAAGTAAATTAGAGATTTGGGGTTCTGATTTGAATGTGGAGGATTAATGCTAAGTGGTGTTTGAGCTCATCTCTTGGAGAGTCTCTCCATCCTTACATGGGGTGCAGGTGGAAAGATGCCTGTTTTTTGAGGGAAGGAAATTGGATTTGCAGCCACCTGTAAAGCAGTGGGGCTCAGATTTGGCACTGAAGCAGTAATGGGGAAATATCCCTGGCAAGCCCATCTGGAGCTGGATTATGTGGCCCAGGTGGTTTTTTGCATGGAATTTTAGCTGAACATGGTGTTGCTTTCTTGGGACTGGAGTGCAGTGGGCAGGGAAGGATCCTATTGCTGCCGTGATGTGTTGGCCCCTGGTGGATGTTGGGATACTGGAAGATTAGCTGGGAACGTGCTTGCCATCGTGTGCTACTCCTGTGCTGACACTGGCTGTTGCAATGGGCTCTGGTGTGGTGGGGCTGAATGAGGATAGAGGGGGAAGCACAAGGGCACTTCAGAGGAGGTGCAGGGGGGCTCTGTGATGTTCGGTTACTGTGTGAAGAGGCTGGTTCTCGACTGAGACTCAGTTTGTGACTTTGCGTGTCCTCCACACTGGGCTACCCTCTCCAGGAGCTCCCAGTTCCTGCCTGGCGTCGGCTTTCTGTGGGGCTTTGGGATGGAAGAGTTCAGGGAAGAATGGAACTGGTTCCCACTGCTGTGGGAGAGGGGTCAGTGAAAAGTGGAGGCAGCACAGGGCTTCATTCCTTCCCCTTCAAAAGATGATCCTGGGGAGACAGCCAGGCAAGAGGAGCAGGAGCATGCCTGTCTGCCCCAAAGATGGTCTTTTCCCCAAATCCTCCCCGTGCTGGTGGTCCTACGTGTATGCTCTCTGCCTCCACTGACCTCTCCTGTTCAACCATCTCTCTCTATTCAATTACTCATTCTCTTAGACTCCTGTTTTTTATTCCCAGGCTGGATGTTTTCCAAGTAAAAGATTTATTCTTAAGCTATTTTTTTCTTCCCTGTGAAGAGAGCCTCCAAACAGCACAGATGTGAGGCTAAACATAACCTTCCTTGTTACTGTCACCTCTCCTCAGTGTTTGCCTGGCTGATCTGGTGTTGTCTTTGCTTCCAAGTGTTGTTTCACAGCTCAGTTGTAGTTTGCTGCTGGAATATGCGGGGTAAGCTGGCAGGAGGGAGCAGGGCTACTGGTCTTGGGAGCGTGTGGTGGAGCTCAAGGTTGACACTTCCAAACCTGTGCTGACTTCCTGGCCCTTTTCTTTAGCCCTTTTGGGTGGTGTGCTGACATAGGCTGCACAGCAGGAGAGTCAGACTGTGCTGGTAGAGGTGTAGTTTAAGTAAAAATCTGTTTTCTATAGAAAAAACTTTGTGCCTTTCCATCTGAACCTCTGCAAAGTGTAGGGGAGAAACACATGCTCTTTCCCCAAGGCAGTGGCTGCCTCACCGCCAGTGGGGAGGTCTGATACTACTACACTTTGTACCAACATTTTCCTCTTTATTTGGAGTTTTCTGTGGGCTCAGTTTCAGAGACTGCCTCCCTGCTGTGCCCATGCACAGGTGAAATTTGCTGCTGTACCCTTTCCTCTCCCTATTATTGTGTGCTTAAGGGCTGGCAGGGATGGGAAAAGCCTTTGGTTTGTGCTGTCCACGCTGCTCCCTTCCCCAGAGGCGCTATATGTTGCAGGAACCTGGTTGAACATTGCAAAAAGATGTGTGGAAATAACTGATTTTCTTCTTCTGAAAGCCTGTGCCTGATCTGCAGGAGCAGCAATCCTTTTGAAGAGCTCCTACTTAGTTCATGTGTACCGGAGGCAGGTTGTAAGGCTGTTTTCCTTTTTCCTTGGTTAAAGATAAGATTTAACTGAACCAGGGACAAGTCTCTGTTTGCTGTGTCATTTACTGGTTTGGTGGCGGTTTGGAGTTGGGTGTGAAAGGCCTGTGGTGCAGTGAAGCTCCTTCAGCCATGCTGTGCTGGGCAGTGTGTCTGCTGGAGTGGAGCAGGAGACAGGAAAAAAGCTACTGAGCCTCCCAGAGGGACAAGGTGTTTGTCATGTAGCTGTCACCAACCGTTCTTCAAAGCAAACTTGGTCACCCAGACTGCCTGCTGCCTTCCCTCTTTCATGTGCAGTAGCACAGACTGCATTCCCCCCACTGCTTTGGTGTTAAACTCTGCTTGTTCTGGTACTTTTTGAGGATGTATCATGTGTTTCAGTGTGAGTGAGCCAAGAGTCAGACCCGGACCTTGGTGCTTCACAGGTGCCACCTTTGCCACACAGCTCGGAGTCTCCATCAACAGCTGATCTGGACAATGGCTCCATTCAGCTGAGAAACTCAGTCCTTCAGCCCAAGAGCTGAAGCCCATTGTTTGGGCACAGATGGCCTTTAATACTGTTTCCCTGGGCGAGAGATGTTGTGGAAAACTGTACCTGAGGGAAAAATGGGCACCTGGAAAAGTTTGCAATGAAATTGTGTTTCAGTTTACATCTTTAGGGTTGCTGTGACTGGCAAAGAGCAGTGAAGTTGGGAAACTTTCTGCAAGCAGTGTTGTGAGGTGTAGCTCAAACAGGAGGGGGTGGGATGAAGTGGCTCCCCAAAGGGCAGTGTTTAACCCCTATTTGTATGTAGGATAAGGAATATGTTCAACCCTGAAGCTTCAGGAGACAGCCCCACACTGTATCTTAGAATGATTTGGGTTAGAAAAGATCTCTGTCTTGCATTACTTAAAACATGCTTCAGGGTCCTGAAGGGTTCTCAGGGTAGGACTGGGGATTAAGTCCCTCAGGATAAAACCTTGTGGCAAACAGATCTGAGCTTGACTTGCCATCTCCCTCAGCTGGCAGAGCCGAGGTTTCTTGCCCCTTGTGCAATGAGACAGAGCTGGCTGTGATGGTAAGGGCAAGGAGGACGTGGGCTGAAGATTGAACCAGAGACTTCATGTCACAGCTGTCACTTGCCAGCCTGACCAGAATACCTTGCAGGGAAGTGAGTTTTGGATAACTTAGCAAAGCAGCACAAAGGCTCTGTGTGGTTTTCAAACAAGCTGTGATGGCATGAAGGGGAAATGCCCAGCTGGTTTTAATTTCCAGCTTAAGGGAAGTCCCTTTGTTCATTTAGTCCTGATTTAAAGTGGTCTGAGGAGCTGAAATCCTCCTGCCTCATCTGGGTCTAAGCTGGGGGCTGATAAGCAAAGAGCTGTTTTTCCCTGCCAGCTGCTTCTGCCAAGCCAGAAATAGCCTGCCCAAGTAAGCTCACCATAGCAGCATTTCTCATTCAAAAGTTAATAAGCTTTGAAATTGGATTTTAATCAACTAATCTTTGATCCTGGGCACTAGAGCTCGATTAGGAGCGTCCAGTAAACCAAGTTACATCTTTCTTTCCTGCTGTCTTTCCCCCCCCCCCCCCTCGCCCCGCCCCAGTCTAGCAAAGAAAAGACTGGGAAATGTTTCAGCATTTGAGGACCTGCATGTTTTAAGGTTTGTGTTGCCCCTGTTCTTTTTATCTGATCCATCCCATAAATGAATGGGAAAAACAGATCTGTGGTGGACATCTGCTCTTCCAAGCATGTAAATGTTTTTTAACAGCTCCTTTTGGAGAAAGTGATGGAGTTCTTTCCTAACAAAGGTTTGATTTCAATCAGATGAGCTGGGTCAAGGGATAGAGGATCTGCTGTGGCCCTAACCATATCCTTCCTGTTCCCAGCATCAAAACAGGGCACTGTGAATCCTGCATCCAACAGAATCACAAAGTAGCTGAGGTTGGAGGGGACTCTGGGATTTTGCCAGGCTGCAAAGGAAATTATAGCTGGACTTCAGGGTTATGTAGTTACACTTGTACGCAAAGGGATGGATTGGGTTCAGACCTCTCCAACTTGTTATTCCGCCTCCCCATAAATCTGAGCAAACACTCCTGTCTTGTTTTACCCTGCAAACACTTTTCCTCTTGATCAGATAGAGTAGAGGCTGATTTTATTTTTTAAAGCTATATTTAGATTCTGGTGCACAGGCGCCCATTTCCTGCAGCAATACTGGCGTAGCGAGCTCCCTGAGGACCGCACAGTTCCTCCCTGTGCTTGTGGGGTGGTCAAATCAAGTGGGAGAGGCTTCTTCTGTCAGCAGGGTAGTCTTGTTATCTCGAGCCATCCAGACACTGCTGTTTCGTCCAGGGTCAGGGTTGGACTCTCTAAAGAGCCCCTCATTCCCTGATGTATCTGCATCTGGAGTGCTGAGAGAGGGGTACAAAGGCTGTGGTGTGGGTTTGCCAGGGGTGACTTGGATTTGGTACTGTATTACTGCTGGGCAAGCTGGCTGTGCTGTCTCTGAGGGGAGTCTCTGCATGTCTCTGCTCTCCAGTACTTCTGCCAGGTGTTTGAGGATGTATTTCCCTTGCCCTGGGCTAAGAACATCCATCTAGACACTTGTCTTCTTTCCTCTGAGGAAAGGCAGTGGTGGGAGCATAATGGTCCTTTTGAATGCTATTTACAACGTAGAATATCTATCCCATATGAAACTACCCTAATGGCTAGCTTTTACTGTTTCCAATACTTTTCAGGGGATTTAAGCCCCTGTGATGGTACTTGCCAGAAATATGAACTGTGGTGTGTCAGCTTTGGGGGCTGTCCAGACTGTGCTAGGCTGACAGGTAGCTTGAAGGGAAGCTGTTCCATAGGGCCGGCCTGGCCCTATGGAAAACAGTGTGCTTAGGGTGAGTCAGCCTGCCCTGGAGGTGATGCTGCCAGCCAGCCACGGCCACCTGATGAATGAAAAGTGACATTAATCTACCAACCCCCAGGCCAATGCAGTTAGAGAGCTGATCATACCAAGTTATGAAGAGAGATGAAGTTACCCTGGTTAGCATCCTCTCGGGATTCTGGATGTGGGGAATAAAAAACTGGTTTCGTTACAAGCAGGTGGAAAGATAGACAGACAGGACACCCGGGGGCCATTCCGTGTGCGGGGCTGCCCCGGGGGGTGCGGGGGGTATAAAACAGGCGGGACGCAAAGCACGGGGGGCAAAGGGGCCCGTCTCTCCCGCCCCGAGGCAGCCAAGGGGAGTTGGGCATTCACAGCCTTTCCCTGCAGGGAAGGAAAGTTCCAGCAAAGCCAGAACGGCTTTTCCCGCCCCAAAGTGACCCAGGAGGGCTCAGCACCCAAATCTCCTCCTTCCAAGGAGCGATGTGGGCGGGCTCGGGCAGGATTTGCCTCCAGGAAAGGGCACACTTTCAATCAAGAGATATTTCTCACACTATAAAACAAACACAAAAAAAATGCTGAAGAAAATGTGCTGCCTGCTTTGCTTGCAACAGCACTGCTGAGTTGAGATTCGGGGAGAGGTGGGAGGTGTTTAAGGGGTTTTAGGAAAACAAAGGCTTAGAGCAAACCCCTTTTGCACAAACGGGTCCTGTGGCGTTTTGCTTGGAGCCAGCGAGTTCATCTGAGGAGGTGAACCTGAAAGACTCTGAATCATTAAATCAATGGAATTAAGGAGTTTTTCCTAGTGAACAACAGTTTGAAAACCACTCAAAGTGCCTGCTTACAGAGGAGGGAAACCAGTGAGTAGTTCATTCCACTGTGTCAGACAAAGGCAACTTCATCTGGTCTGTGTGTGCAGCTCCCTGTTGTGATGCTGTAAGGGAAGAGTGACAGAAGTGCCAGGGAGTTTGAAAGATGCAGGCTATAAAAACGCTGTAAGGTGTTGATATAAGAGGTTGAGAAAATTAGCAGCATCTAGCAAGAGCTCGGGTATTACTCTTACTCGAGAGCAAGGTGACATTTTTTAAATTAAAAAAAAATGGCATATTTAGAAATAATATAAATAAATATCATTGCCAAGTGTGTTTCCTGGGGAAATTATGAAGACAGATAGCACACAACTTCATTTCTGAGACTGTGGATAAATTTTGCAGTTGATTACACAGTTTGAATACAAAGTCAAATCCTCCTGTTTAGGCCATAAGTGAAGTGTCTGCAGGGTTGGCTAAGCAAAGCCATCCTGTTTTTGCACCTGTGCCCGGGGACAGCATCAGAGCTGGTTGGGACAGGGCTGGGAGGAGTCATGTCCCCAACATCTGGTGTCTGGAGGCTGTACCACAGACACCGGGAGCAGGAGAGGCAGTTGCCTAGGGAAGACATAATCAGGATTTAAAGGTGTGTCAAGTAGGCTTTTCCTCTAACTACCCCAGTTTCTCACCCTCTTCCCTTTTTGCAGGGGAGTTTATCAAGGCTGTGTATGAGTCAGATGAAAACTGTGAAGCGGATCCCAGCAGGTGCTCGCAGAGCGAATTAGCAGATCATCAGTGCAACCTGAAAATGTGCTGCGAGCTGGTCTTCTGCAAGATTATCAATTCCTACTGGTAAGGCATCTTCCCTCTCCCTTTCCCCCTTTGCTCAGAGG
This sequence comes from Acropternis orthonyx, assembly GCA_035583155.1. Taxonomy (NCBI): domain Eukaryota; kingdom Metazoa; phylum Chordata; class Aves; order Passeriformes; family Rhinocryptidae; genus Acropternis; species Acropternis orthonyx. Next base: position 27,464,983 of record JAWWEU010000005.1, on the reverse strand, counting down.
GTGCCTATTCCTCCCCTGACAGTGAGAGAACAGCAGTGGTACAGGGAAAGAGCACAGACCCATCCGTCTTCCCAGCCTCTCTTCTTTTCCTTTCCTCCCCCTTCCCATGTGTGACACCATGCTGCAGGTGGAATTTGTGCCCACATTGAAGGGTGTCAGCCCACACACCATACCTGCCAGAGCTTCTGCTCAAATCCTCAGCCAAGGGAGCACATACTGAGTGTGACTGGATAAGGAGGGAATAACTTGAGAAGATACCAGCTTACCTTGAACTTGGCATAAAAAGCTGAAAGTTTTCATGTGTACAGAAATCTTTTAGACCCTTCGGATGTGTGGAATTGAACAGGAAATCACAGGGAAGAAGTGTTGGCAGACAGATTTCTATTAATCTCTGTTTCTGAGTAGCAGTGAAAGAAGAGGGGCCTTTCTGCTTTGGGATGAAGCACATGCACAGTATTGAGAGTTTAACAAGCGAGGTAAAACTGTCAGTTATGGAGAGGAGTTCAGTTTGTTTTCAATATTTCAACACCCTGTTTGCTCCAGGGTAGCAATGGCTAAGTAGTTCTTAGCTTGCAAATCAGCATGTCTGGAAATGGCTTCACTTAACTCGTATGAACAAGGGATGCTTTAAAGACTACTAAAGTATCACCAGATTAAATGGGGATCTATGAATAGATGCCTAATGACATTAGCTAGCCTAGAAAGAGAAAAAGGGGGGGTAAAAAAAAGAGCTGGTGATGTTTTCTCACAGGTAATTATTGCAGGTGACTGGTCACCAGTTCAACTTCTTGCATCTCATTGCCAGTGCGATTTTTATCTCCTGGTTTCTTGTCTTTCAGCGTGTTCCCTCGTGAGCTGAAGGAGGTATTTGCATCTTGGAAGCAGCAGTGCCTGAACAGGGGCAAGCAGGACATCAGTGAACGCCTGATCAGTGCCTCTCTCTTCCTCCGCTTCCTGTGCCCTGCCATCATGTCCCCCAGCCTCTTCAACCTCATGCAGGAGTACCCTGACGACCAGACCTCTCGCACGCTCACCCTCATTGCTAAAGTCATCCAGAATCTCGCCAATTTTGCCAAGTAGGTGGTGGCAAAGAACCTGAACCCTGTGGGGTGCAAGCAGAGCTCTGATTCCTAGTCGTGCTCTCAGGCAGCTCATTCTCTGGCAAACTGAAGCCAGTGTAGAAACGGAGGAAACTTCTCACTTAGGTGTGAACACTGTTCCCCTTGAGCTACACCAGATAAATTCTCCTTTTCACATGCAGATTGGAGCTGTGTGCAGTTCTGTGGAGAGGAGTGGTGTAAAACCAAGAAGAGTCATGCATTAGCATTACACAGTGTGTATGCTATTTCAAAAGGAAAGAAGCCCGTTGCCACCAAGCATTTTCCTCCTTTCTTCCTCCAAAATTCCCAGCTCAGTGATACAAAGGGCATAGCACATCTCTTACAGCCGAGGAGATGCAGAGAAGGGGAGGAGAGAAAGTGTCTGTGGGAGGGAGGGGAGAGAGAGGCATTGAGCCCTTGAATGTAATATTAACAGTGAATTAGTAGTATTTAAATAAGTCCAAAAAGCAGAAAATGTCCATGGGGGTTTTTTCCTCTAAGGCTTCAAAATGTACAGATTTTTGACATCTCTGGGTTTTGGAGTCAAAATCTTCGTATTTAGATTTATTTTTTTTTTCCGAAAAGATCCCAGCCGTTCAGAAAGGCAGGTCTGAAGTGAAGTGTTTAAGTAACTGTCTGCAAGCACTTGTGCTCTGTGTTTTGTGTGGAGGTTACTGACTGGGTTTCCCCCCACCTCCCTTCATTGCAGGTTTGGTATCAAGGAAGAGTACATGGCCTTCATGAATGAATTTTTGGAGCATGAGTGGGGAGGAATGCAGCGTTTTCTGAAGGAGCTCTCTAACCCAGATACCATCTCAAACATGCCTGGATATGATGGCTACATCGACCTGGGCAGAGAGCTCTCCGTGCTGCATTCCCTCTTGTGGGAGGTTGTGTCCCAGCTTGATAAGGTAAAGCCTTTTGGAGGCCTGGGAGGGTGAACCTGGGGATGGTATCGTAGCAACAGTAAACACTAGGAAATACCAAGGGAGCAGCTGAAGCCAACAGCTTTGGAGGGGAGCGTTTGATAGTGCTATTTCACAACTGCTCCTTGCGTGATTTCGGATCAAGGCATGCGAAGTGGTTGGGCTTCGGCAGCACTGCAAACACTTTGCAGAGCCTTTAGAAAGGTCAGGTGGTGAAGGCAGCGCTTAAAGGCAGACCTGGAATTCTCTGAGCAGCCAGTCCTTTCTCATAACTGAGCTGGAAGAAAGGGAGAGCGTTCAGACAGACAGTGGCAGTGCTGCAGTGCCCTTTTGGTGCTGAGGGAGGTGCTTTGCTGTGCAGCAGACCTCCCCCCGCTCTGATGGGGGATTGTGTTGGCCCTGCAGAACTGTTCTCATCAAGGAACCTGATCCAAAGCCTGCTGAGATGGCCTCATTTCCGTAGTCTTTGATTTTGGCATGCAAGAGGATGCCATGGGAAAACCTGGATCCACTCCTGAGTGTCATCCTGTAACAAAGCAGGATGCTTTGTGCTGTGGGTTGTGCTCAGGTCCAGGTGCAGTGTCCAGGTTCTGTCCTGATCCCAACAGACATCACCACCAATAAACATTGCTTCCATTTGGCTACAGAAGGAGGAAAGGCAGAGCTTTGCTCTTCCTTAGCTATGTGGCTTTGCAGGATCCAAAATCATTAAAACTGTGACAGCAAAGGTAGTTGATGAGGCCCAGAAAAGCTGAGCTGTGAGTCTCTTATTTTTTATCAAGTGCTTGGAACTGTTCCATATTTCAACTTTTAGAGGTGCATTATTTTGTCCATATTCCATTTATATTATTCTTTCTTTTGAAACTGGAGAAGTGAGGTGAATGTCAATGCACTCAATATGTTTATTGCATTAAGGTTTGCCAAAATGGTTATTTGCTGGGCATCTATTTTTTTCACAGTACATTATTTAAAAGCAAAACCAAAAAACTGAGCTCGTTGCGTCAGAGTAAATTGAAATGTCCTTGACTCAAAAAGACAATCTATATATTAATCTTAGTTTGATAATGAATTGTGATCCTGTTTTTCCATTTCCCTCATACATGCACACAGTGTACATTCCAAATGTGTGGATCTGCATTGCCATTTCTATAGGTTAGATGTATGGATCCTATCCTAGCAGGCCCTTGGGAGCTGGTAAAGGGGTTTGCTAAAAAGAGAATTAAGGAGTAAAGTTACATGCAATACAGCTTTACTGTAGGGAGTACTGGGAAATGATGATAGGAGTCACCTCTGAGATTTTAATAGGTACAGATGAAGGGCTGTATGGAAGTGTCTGTAAAGAGACCTTTCTCTGGAGCCCAAGTGGCCGAATACCTACCTACGGGGAAAATAAGGCTATCTTTGAGAAGAACATTGGTTTTGTAGCAGAAGTTTGCTTTTTTGATAAAATCTGCAGCACCTTCACCTTCTTCCTGCAGTCCCAAGAGCCTGAAGATGCCCTGTAGCTGATATCCCAGCAGTGACCCAAAGGGGTGAGAAAGCCAGAGCCTGGAGGAGCAGCCTTCCTTGCTGAAGGCCAGCTGCTCTCACCCCAGGCCTGGCCCGCACTGAGCTACCCTGTAACTGAAGCCACACATTTAATCCCATGCTGATGGGGTGATACTGGGATGAGGATCTTTGGTGCTCTCATGCAGTTATTTTTCACGTTTAGGTAGGGAAGAACGGCTTCATTGTTGATACCAGTGCGCCAGGAGATGGCATCGGGGCAGGATGCCGAAAGCAAAAGCCTTATGAGATGAAAATCTCCTCTTTCCCCATCACCCTCAACCCCTGCAATCCTCTCACAGTCCCCTGGAATGCTGCATCCCCTTGTCTGTTGGCATGCATTTCCTTTCCCACACGACACCCTCTGCCTGGAAAGTTCCCCCCACTGGCTGAATCTGTAGCCTTTGAATGCCCTTCAACGAGCAGATGCCGTAGTTTTCACTTTGACCTCACCCACCCTGGCCTTAGTGTGCTTTGCATGATAGTTTTGCATTGGAATGGCAATAGTTTTGTTTTATTGAGCATGGTTTTTATTTTTGGGGGCCAATCCTAATTTCTATTTCCTTTTCTTTCCTCAATGTCTGCTGCACCCCGTTTCGTCTCCTCCATCCATCTGGTCGCCGTCGTTGCGCTGCTCCATAACACTGCATTCCGATCCTGGCACACCCGCACACAACCACCCACCCTCCTTCCTTCCACCTCCATCCCTCCGCCTCTGTGCATCGTTATCCAAAAAAAACCTGGCGGATGTCGTGGTGCTTGTATCCAATTAGGGTGAAAATTCCTTCCTACAGGCAACTGTGGCAAAACTGGGACCCCTTCCTCGTATTCTTGCGGATATCACAAAGTCAATGACCAACCCCACACCCACGCAGCAGCAGCTGAAGCATTTCACTGAGCACAGCTCCAGCCCAAACGTCACTGGAAGTCTCTCCTCGGGACTTCAGAAGATAACTGAGGACCCCACTGATGGGTATGTCCCAGCCAGGGCTCGAGGGCAAGTGTGGGGTTGTTAAACCTGTGAAGAGTTGGAACAAGATGGTCTTCAAGGTCCCCTTTCAACACAAACCATTCTATGGTTCTATGATTCTAAGAGTTGAGTGCTTCATCACCTGAACTGGCTGCCAGCCCAGCTGTGGAACAGGGAGCTTGGGCCTCTCTCAGGGGAATACACGGTCCCAGTAAGGTGTGCACAAGGTGGCACTGGGGACCTGAAGCTTTGGACTTGCCCGGGACTCAACCATGTCTCTGGGAGTCAGTGACTTGAGCTGCTCAAGCCAATTTTAGGATTTACTGCCAGGCTGGGTGTCCAGATGCACAGTCAGCCATAGTGTTTCCTTCTGGCCATCAGGCTGCTTATTTACTGCTGATGGAAAAACTAAGCTGTAGGTGAAATTACTCGTGGAACTGCAGAAATAGTTCCCACTGTGTTTAGTGCAGCATTTCTCACACTGCAACAGCTGTTAATCCAGAGCTGCGATGTGGCAGAACTGCCAGAGCTCGGCTGCTGCAGTCCCAGAGTAGTTTCTCTGCTGTCAGGTACGGGGGCCAGTTTTGTCACGTGGAATTCTCTGTCCTCTGATCTTACATCCAGATCCACAGCAGCCTTCACATAACTCCTGCTGAGCTTTCAGACCTCCATAATACATGGAGTTATAGAATCATTAAGGTTGGAAAAGCCCTCTAAGATTATCAAGTCCAGCTGTTAACCCAGAACTGCCAAGGCCACCACTAACCCGTGGCTCCAAGTGCCACATCTACGCACCTTTTAAATCCCTCCCAGGGATGGTGACTCCACCACTGCCCTGGGCAGCCTGTCCTAGGGCTTGACAGCCCTTTGGGTAAAGAAAGTTTTCCTATTATCCAATTTAAAACCTTCCCTGACACAACTTGAGGCTATTTCCTCTTGTCCTACCACTTGTTACATAACGCTGGCAAAGGGTTAAATGGGATCTGAAGTCTGCTGGAGATGGAAGTGGCTAAGGGGGGAGGATTTGGTGGGAATGGTTTGGATTTCACCTATGAAAAAAAAGTAAAGATGAAGCACTTCTTGAATCAAACACAGTTCTCCAAGATAAATGGTAATTAAGGAAGAGCGTGTTCTGACTTGCACACAAAATGCTCATAAAAGGAAGTCTGATTCCTTGAAGCTTTCAGTGGGGGGAGGTTAAATGAGGTAGAAACACTTCTCTGGGACAGATCTCTCAGGGTCTTGGCTGCTCAAAAATTAACCAAACTCCCTTCCACTCCACAGTGACACAAATAGACTGAAGTCTCCAACCCAGGAAAATGTAGATGGACATTTTAGGGGCAAGACCTTACTGCTGGTTCAGCAGGCATCCACCCAGAGCATGTCATGCTCGGATAAGGATGAAAAGGTAAGTGTCTTGCCCAATGGACGTAGCATCTCCCTCATGGACCTCCAGGACCCTCACACGGCTCACGGTGACACCGGTTCCATGATGCACGACGTGCCTTTGCGCCTGGCCGGCAGCCAGCTCTCTGTCACGCAGGTGGCCAGCATCAAACAGCTGTGGGACACTCAGAGCACCCCCCAGAGCGCTCCCCAGGTTCGGCGACCTCTGCACCCGGCTTGGAACCAACAGGGCAGCCTCCGGCCGCTCTCATTCCAGAACCCGGTTTACCAGCTCAACAACCCCAGCCCGCCCATGGCCAAGGCCTCCGTGGACTCCAGCCCGGAGAACCTGAGCACTGCCAGCTCCCGGAGCCGGAGCAACAGCGAGGACTTCAAGCCCAGCGGGCGCAGCAACAGCAGCCTGGAGGACTCTGCCAAGCGCAGCTCGCAGAGCGAGGACTCGTCCCGGCGTGCCGCGGGCGCCGACAAGCACGTGCCCGTGGTGCTGCCCCGTCAGAACAGCAGCAGCCAGGCACAGATCCGCAAGATGGACCAAACCGTGCTGGGCACCAGAGCCAAAACGCTGCACACCCTGACGCACAGCCCTTCCCTGCGCAGCACGGGCAGCATGTCCGGGGCGTCAGGGGCCATGGGCACTGAGCCCATCCAGAACGGGAACCGCTCCCGGCACCAATCCTCATCCTCCCGGGAAAGCCCCGTCCCCAAGGTGCGGGCCATTCAGCGGCAGCAGACGCAGCAGGTAAGGAAAGCCTGTCTCCAGGCCTCTCTGCTTGGGTGTTCAGGCCACTGTTCCTTGACCTGCCAAGCTTCCTGACCTTGGAGCTGAGTGGAATCAAGAGTAGTAACACTTAAGCCAGTGGCCTGTAGCAAGTGTGAGGACTACTCATGCTTGCCACCCTCACAAGCTTGGCAAGCCAGCTTATCTCTTACGCTGGGCTGCTTTTGTACTAAATTCAAAAGGAGGTGTTTTCCATTTACTGAGGTAGCAGCAAGCCTGCTGAAAGAAACAGAACTGGAAAGTTTCCCTGAATTAAGAGAAAAATAAAACAAAACCCAGGAGCAGCTTTGTTCCAAATGGAATTTCAGACTGCCACATGACACTGGGTTTGCTCTGTGGTGCTAATTTAAAAGCAGAGCTGCCTCAAATCAGGGAAATGAACAAAGATAAAACATCACGGAATAAACTCCTGCCAAAATAACAAATAAGCATATTTGTCTAAGGTGTGGGGAAATCCATATTTCACCATGATGAAACAGTCTCTTGCCGGTCCTCAAAAAAAGTGCTGCTTTTTCATTAATCATTCTGAACTATGAATAATGTAGATATTTTCTGGAAAGCAGTGTTTATATCTACCAGCTTCTAATGCGCTTTATCAGTTGTTCATAGGCAATCTAAATCAAGGTTTTCCTGTCAAAAAGCCAACATTTCTTTATCTTTTTTTTTTTTTAAAACAATTATAATCCTGTTGTGATTTGCCATGTATGAAACTTTTCCTAAACTGGTTTAATTTTAAAGACAAAGTGAGTGTTTAAATGCTTGGCATTACAGTGAAGGCAAAAAGCTTGATGTGCAGGGCAGGGGTTTTGCAGGGGCAAGGCTTTGGGCTGTGAGGTGAAGCTGGCAGAGCAACCTCTGCCCAAGGTTTTTCCCAGTGTCCCTGCTGGTGGAGCATTCTTGGCAAACTCCTGCATTCTGCAGTGAAGGGTGGGAGATCTGGATGGTGCCTGGGAATGCAGGAGCAATCAGGGCTTCAAAACTGCTTTGATACCTGAAGTTCATTGAAGTACAAGACCAGGAACGCTGAATCACAAAGCAAAGCTTTAATATGCCAAGTTAGTAATACCCAAAAAAAGCAATTGTGTATTATTTGAGGTGGGTATGTTTGTGTCCTCCTGCAGAGTGTGTTTTATGTTTGGGCACAGAGGTATGGATAGGTGTTTATGGAATATAACTAGGCCTTGTGTGGTGGTGGTAGGACACTTTTAGGCCAGTAACAAGAATAAATTTGAAAGGGATGTGCATCCACCTATTTCCTACTCTACTTTCTCTACTAATTGCTTCCATTTGATTCATTAGAGTACTTGCTCCTGCTTTACCCAGAGAAATCAATTTGTTCTTTCCTTCCCCACACCCATGAACAATGTCTCAAAGTGTTGCCAAATCAAGTGGCCAGCATTTTTTTTTGAGGCAAATTCCATTGCGTCCTTTTAATTGCAAATGTTGTTGTGGAATTCTGTTCTTATTTAAAAAAAAAAGAGAATGAGAAAAGAGAAGTTGGGCATGTTCTTTCTGGGCATGTTCTTTCTAGGCATGTTTTGTGGGCGTTATAATTGTTAGACTCTGTTCTCTACAAGTCCTATTTGTTTCTGAATATAGAGCTGGGCCCTTTGTTTGCTGGGAGAGGTCACTTTTTGCCTTCCATTTCCATTTAGGAGGTAGGTGGGAAAAGAAATGTCAGTGTGTTCCCTTTGGAAGAGTGGCAGAGAAGGGCATTAATACATGATCCTAGCAGGCTGATTCTTTTTTCCCCTTTATTAGAGTATAACTCATAACCCATTAGCGTGTGAAGTGCTTGCCATCCACTTAGTCTTTGTTGGCTTTCAGAGTTTGGCTGCTGGAAATAATCTGTCCTAAACTTGCAAGGTCGTTTGGCCAGGTTTGCTGCTGCACAGCAGTGTGGAACACAGCTGGGGATGGACTTTATAAGTCACATTTCTGCTGTCTTAGTCCTTCATAGCTCCAGTGAATGCTAATCCACTGCTGTTCCTGATTTCTCCAGATATTCACAGAGCTTAAGTATTTACCTCTGGGAAGAGCCTGTTGGTGGCAGAGCCATGGACAGTTCATGGTCTCCCTTGCTATGGCTGCCTGACAGCAAATGCCTTAAAAAAAAAAATCTGATTTCAGGAGCTTTGCGAGGCTGCCACACTACACCTGAGGGGCCTTTCTGCTGTGAAGACTTCCCTCTAGGGAAAAGGCCTCTGTCTAAATCCAGGGATTTCTGCTTAATTCCTACATTTTCCTTTGACTTTGCACCCACCTTTGCCGCAGCTTTTTCCAGTGCTGGAGTGTCCACGGCTGCTCAGGACAGCTGAGCTGTGGTAGCAGATGCAGCACTTGCCTTGGGCAGGAGAAACACAGCAGGAGGGTGACATGATCCCTGACTCCTGGAGAAGCTGTTCCTCCCCCATGGAGAGCTCCTGGCTGAAACTGGGACTTCAGAACCCCCCAGCCAGGGAGCATGTTGCTCTTCAGTTCACCACTGGGCCAGGCAGGGAGCTGAAGAGCTGCCCGGGCACAAAAAGAAGCTGCAGCTGGGGAGGAAGTTGATCTTTCGCATTTCTCAAAAATTTAAGACAGTGTTGCTCTTTCAGGGGTAATTATGCTAATTCCTGCGCTTATAAACTTGTCTTTGTCCATGAAAACTGCTTGGAATGTGCAGCAAGCCATGTTTTCCCCAGCCAGGCAGAGAGTTTCTTGTTTCTTTTCTTGGCTCCCTTTTCGGATTCCCTTAGAGAGGAGAGAGAGCCTCCAAAGAGGTTGGACAGTTCTCCCAGCCTGGCTGGGCACAGATGCTACAATGGACCATCCAAACTTGACAGGCACTGCCGTGACCATGTCACACCTCTGTGCCACGTTAAAGTCCTGCTGTGCTGTCCCAGATCCAAGCTGTGCAGTCCCATGCTGCACTGTAGTCTGTCCCAGCCTGACTGAGGAAGCTGCTCCCAAGTTCAGCTCCTCAGCACTCCAGGGAAACCAACATCCCCTACCTGTGAGCAAAGCTTTGTCTCTGTGGGAGACATGGCAGGGGGAGAAAGCCTACAAGGGAGAGAGGTGGATGTGAACAGGATTGGGCAACAAGAACTTTCCCGGAGAGAAGCTTACTTAGAGGGGAAGAAAAACTTCTCAAGTGTACAGGTTTTAGAGGGATTCAGGTAGGTCCAAAGTGAAGGGAGAGGATGCTGTATCCCAGCAGGAGAGGTTTTGGGGATCCTTTGAGGCGGACAGATTCATGGGCATCTTTCTCCTGCAAATATGTTGGATCCTAAGGCTGGTTTTAAGAATGCTTACAGGTGTCTCTGCCCCAGGTGCAGTCGCCTGTGGACTCTGCTACATTGTCACCGGTGGAAAGGACAGCAGCGTGGGTGTTCAACAACGGGCAGTATGAGGAGGCAAAGAAGGACACAGCACAGAGCCTGGACGATATCAAGCACGCTGAGAAGGTAAATGTTATTGTGTGTGCAGCTGACTCGGGTGCCAGTGAGTCCTGTGCACCCACAGCCGAGCCCGGACGGGCTTTCGGGCCCCGCTGTGGCAGTGTCATGTGTTCACACACAGATTGTAGTGGCAGAGCTCCTGCTGTACATGCTGCCACACATTCCTGCAGTACAGCATCCCACAGCAGAGATTACAGGCTGCAGCATGTCAAATGGGAGCAGACTGACAGAGCTGAGCTTGTACATCACAGCCTGGTATCTGGCAGCTAGTGCATCGTGAGTCACGCTGCCTGCGTGTATTACATCCTGCCCAAGTAATTCGTTTTTATTATTTTTTATTTATACACTACAGCTACAACATTCTGCCGTTCTTCTGTGCTTGCAAAACATTTTAGTGAAAATTAACTCTATAAAAAAAATCAGGATTGTTAACCTGACTGAGAATAGCTTAACACATGCTCAGTGACTGTACAGGGCTCTGTCAATCCAACTCAGCCTTCATCAGTAGTTGTGCAGTCAAATTTTGTCTTGGGCTTCCCCTGAGGCATATGCCTGTCACTGAGGTAGTGCAACATTTCTGGGCTGCATGGAAATCTTCATGATCTGTTTTTTAAAGCATATGCTTTTTCAGAAGTAGATCCCATTTTTCCAAGTACAGTTACATCCATATGCTGCTGTGAGGATGGAATTGTATAAGAGGTTTGGTATTTTGACAGGGAGTGAGGAAAAGAACATTCAGTGAACAGAGAAGCAGGAAACATAAGATTGTTAAGAAAGGTGAATGAACCCAAACCAAAGGAATATGTTGAGATTCATGGCACTATTGCAGAACTGATTGTCCACAGAGACAAGAAGTAAAAGAGCAAAAACTCAACCAAGCAGCCTGACAGGCTCTGGTCTGCAGTGACTGGTTTGCTCTAATTTCACTTGAGGTTTCATGCCCTGGTTAGGTCCTGAAGAGTGATTATTTGGGTCTTGCATGGGTCTGGCTTGTAAGTTTGGGTACCCCAGGCCATATCTGCAGTTGAGCACCATTAGCAGCATCTGTCTGGGAACTGCTTGAGTCTGGAGTAACAGGAGATGTTACTGGTAAGGGCTGAGGAGCCGTGTCAGAGCCCTCTGACTGCCTAAATTGTGCTGCAGAGTGACACCCTACAGGGTGGGAGCAGCTTGATGCCCAGTGGGAGCCTCCGTGCTTCTTCTCTGTGGTTTCCCCCGTGTTTGCTTGTAATTTCCTTAACTTCAATAGACTTATTTTTCCTTTAAAAAAACGCAACATCCTCTGAAGAGCAGCTGAGCATTGCAACGATCTGATCTCTTTTTTTTCCCCTTTTCACCTGATTTGTAATGTAACATAACATAAACCTCCTTCCCCCCCTGCAGTATGAGCAGGAGATAGCCAAGCTGAAGGAGCGCCTGCGCGTGTCCAGCCGCCGGCTGGAGGAATACGAGCGGCGGCTGCTGGTGCAGGAGCAGCAGATGCAGAAGCTGCTGATGGAGTACAAGTCTAGACTGGAAGACAGCGAGGAGAGACTGCGCAGGCAGCAGGAGGAGAAGGACAGCCAGATGAAAAGTATCATCAGCAGGTGAGGCTTGGGAAAGTTTGGGACTGGGTAGGACAAGCGGCTCTCCTGTGGCATGTGTACTCTCCATCCAGTCTTAGAGGTGAAGAAATGGAGAGACGGATGTGAAAACTTGCCTCAGAGAGTCAGAAGAGTGAAGGAAAATACTTAGGAATTTTTCACCCTGGTTTCTGTTGTATAGGTCTTTTTATTCCTTTGTTTGGAATCTGCACTTGAGATCAGTTTTTCAGAGCAGTTGCATTTTTGGCAATGTCCTTTCTGTGAATAACACGGTTGGGTAATTGGGAGTGTCAGATGGAGAGATAAGCTTTCCTGAGAGCAGCAGAATCCTTCCCTGGCAAAGGCAGGACAAGCAGAGAAGTCAAACCAACAGGCCCAAGTACCTGAAACACTCAGGAGTAGTATTAAACCATGCTGATTTGTCCCTCCCTTTGCTCATCAGACTCATGGCCGTTGAAGAGGAGCTGAAAAAGGATCATGCAGAGATGCAAGCTGTCATTGATGCAAAGCAGAAAATTATTGATGCACAGGTAGGTAAGGAGCTCGGGATATCCAAGAAACCTGTGTGTAGAACCTCTTATCCGCCCTCTCTCTTGCCCCAGCATTGTTCCCTATCTCCTAAGCCGGGTTGGCCCATGGTGTCACTTACTGCCTTCTGGGAGGGAATTGGGGTGTTTAATTAATACAGACCTGCCTGACCTGGGCTTTGAGGCAGCCTGGCAACAAATCCCAGGATTCATCACTTCTCCAAAACCTTTGCTACTTTGTGAGATCCCAAGGGAGTAAAGGAACAGCAGTGCACTGTGGAGATGTTGTTCCAAGTGCGGGCCTGGGACTTCTCACCCCAGCATAGTTCAGCTGCCATGTGCATGCATCTCAGCTGTGCCAGCCCCAAGCATGGCTTTGGACAGTGGAGTTGAGGAAAGAGAATGCTGCAACGGAGCACTGTCCTGGGAATGTCATGTGTGGCATTTCACCCCAGCTGGCCATCCCAGCAGTCCTGGGGAAATGCCCATTTTCCACAAACCTGCAGTGCCTGCCCTGGTCACCCCAGGGCAGCTGTGGGGAGGGGAGTCCAGCGGGCAGTGCATGTGGGTGTACCCTATGGGGTCATTCCAGCTTTTCCTCTGTGTCTGTGCTGATCCCACAACAGATCCTGGGACTGGTTTGTATCTCCCTGCCATGTTACATTTGTGGTATTTGCATTTGGAGGGTCTCTTTCCTGCTTCTGGGCTTTTCAGTAGTTCCAGCTGGAAACTTTCCTTAATAATGTTTTCAGGAATAACCCAAGTTATTTCAGGAAGTTGCTTCCCTACCCAAAGAGTGGTGTGGGGGAGAGCCTCTTTGTGAACATGGTTAAAGATGGCACTGGGGTATTAGAAATGTTTGAACTCACATGGAACTGGAAGAAAATATAAAGCAGGAAAAAAAAGCTCTATTTTTAAAAGTCTATTAAGATATTTATAGCAGATTTTTTTTGAAAGATATGAACACGCTGGGCAGTTTTTTTGGGGTCAGGACATCTCACTGTTCCACACATGAAGTGGCGACTCGTTCAGACAGCAGGCTGGGTTCTGGAGGGAGTGACGTGTTTCTCATCTGCCTCCAGATGGTGCAAGGGGCACTGAGCAAACACGAAAAGTGTGTTTTGGAGGGGAGGACTTGAGCGATTGTGACTAAGAAACCTGCCCTTCCTGTTGTCAGCTGTCCATGCCAGTAGGCTGCCAGCCTTGGTGCAGGTTATGGACTAGCATGGACCAGTCTGATCCCAGTGTCATCAGCTGGCAGAGGGGCCACTGCTGACTTCTGAGACCTTCAAGCCATCAGGGCTGCAAAGGTGCTCCTCGATCAGACTTCATCAAATGATGCAGCGTTTATCACCTGCCATGGAAAGTGGTGAGAAAAACAGGAGCACAACAGCAGCATTATTGATTCCTCTTTTAATTTGACTCCTTTTTTCTTGGACAAGCAAGGTCACCAGCAAACCTTAACTGCTTCACTGTCAGCCAGGGCATGGAGGAAGTGTGGTTGTCACTGCCCTCTCTCAGATGCCTGAGCAGAGGAGGAAACTGGTGAAAGATTCGGAACGGAGTTGCCAGAGGAGCCCAGGTGTTTGCTGGGTTCTGTAGCAATCCCTTGAAGTTGTGCTTGGAAGATTTTATTTAGTCTGTGATTGATTCAGTGCCTAGAAAAGGAAAGGGGTTTTTTATGTGAGATTCATGGAGTGGAGCTGAAATGAGGCTCATCGGACCTGGCTGAAGAGTTAAAAGCTTCCAGGAGCAGCAGTAACCGGGGATTTTGTGCTTAGTGGCACTGGCACAGGACACAAGCTGGTTCCCTGGCTCTGGGCAGCGCCTCGGGTGGTTCCAGAGCCTGGCTCTGGGTCTCCAAGCAGGGGATAGGTCTGACTAAACTCTCTCCTCGGAGCAGTGGAGCTGCAAAGAGTACTGGCCCAGTTGCTATTGCAAGTGACATCTCCGCTGTGTTAAATTACAGGTCATAAATGGGGATGAGATAATTCCAACAGGCAAGTAAACCCACTCAGTTCTCTAGCTGAGCAGTACCCAGTCCTGGCCCAGCGCACTGACCTCCTACCCATTCCAGCTCCTCCCGCTCCCTGTGCCCAATCCCAGCGTGTTAGAGATGTGTCTGGTAGACCTAATTTTCCTTTCAGTGAGAAGATGCCTCTACTCACCAAGCTCACACTTTTCAGATTGGTTTTCCAAGTGTAGATTTCCAGCTGTTTTGCACACTGGCTCAGTGAGAGCTCAGCACTGCCAGAAAACAACCAGCCTTTCATGCTGAACCCTTTGGAAAGATTTTGCAGAAGTTTTTTAGAAAAATTTTCAGAAAGAAATTTTCATTTTCAATTATATATTCCAGGTGAGATTTAGTTGGGGTAGGAACTCTGCCTTGCTGAGGAGCACATTGCTGCTGAGGCACTTGTGTTCTGCAGGGTTCATTTCAGCGTGGGAGGAAAGGCCTGTAACTCTGTGTTCTCCCTGCTCCCATCAGCTGGATCAGGATGAGGGCTAGGACAGGCCTCGTGCCTCCTCATCTGTTTATTTACACAGAGCTCCCTCTCTTCAGGGCTGTAACAGAAGCCACAACAAGCAGGACTTAAATTCTGCTTTGTTTCTGCACTTGCCCCTGTGGGGGAGCCCGCTGAGAAAAGCAAACATTGCTGATGAGTGCTGCAGCACACGCTGATGTGCTGGGATCTCAGTCCCAAAGGGCTGTGGTAGCACGTGGCCCTCCTGAGCACTGTGTCTGAACTATTCCTTAATGGAATAAAGTCTGAACTATACCTTCCATGCATCATTTTTTCCTCCACTTTGTTTCTCAGTGGGCTGGACGGGGAAGAGTTCCTGCACACAGCTTGTTTCAGTCCAGTAAATTAGACATTTTTCCCTCCTCAAAGAACAAGAGCCAATCAGTTGGTAGCACGGAGAGCACAGTTACCTCTCTGCTGTCTCTAGTGCTGCTTTCTGTGGCTGTGTTGTTAATATATTATTACTATTATGACTTTTTGGGAAATATGAAAATCGTCATTTCTGATGCCACCAACTCTTTGGCTGGTCCCTCCAGTGTTGTATCCCACTTCACATACCCCACTGTCAGCAGGCTGCTCTGGACATGAGTTATATAAATTTAGCACTCATCCTTGAGCTGTCTGCTGGAAGCGGAGGCTGGCACCTCCTGTTCAAGGAGAATCTAACCGGGCACACGGATTTGTGGAGCCTGGGAGCCCCCTGAGCTGGAATGGGTCTAGGAGCAGCGTGTTCCGTGTTTGTTCTTTGTGTTATGTCAATGGCATCTCCCCCCACCCACACTGCCCTGTCCCCCTCCCCTCCAGTAACCCCTGAGCGTTAGCTTTTGGCTGCTGCTTCTCTGTGTTGCTGTCGCACCATCACCGCAGGCTGCCGTTATCCGCTTTTTTTTTTTGTTATTATTTATTTATTTCAAGCATCCCATGAGTTTACTCTGAGCACACTCCATCCAAAATACAGAGACAATGGCCAGTAGACCCCATTTGTTTTCTCTGCCAGAGGAAACCCACACCACTTTTGTTTTCTGCTGCCTGTTTCTGTTTTTCCAACGTGGTTTTGGAAAACAATATTTAAATTGGCTGTCGTGGCTATTAACACCAACACCCCCCTGGCTCCCCTGTGGCAAAATCCCGCTGGCTGGGTGGAGCCTCCATGGCTGCATCAATTCACCGATGTAACCGGGACTCGCTGTCGCCTTCCATCGTGCCAAAAGTCCCGGAGGGCCGGAGCGGAGCCCGTGGCACCCCCGGAAAACAGAAAGAGGCAGACAGCCCATCTCGCCAGGGAACGCTGGCCCAGCCGCCTGTGCCCGGAGCCTGTCGAGGGCGTTGGGTGCGCGGAGCGGCTCTGACGCTGTGGGGTGTCTGTTGCAGGAGAAGCGGATCGTGTTCCTGGACTCTGCCAACACGCGGCTGATGAGCGCCCTGACGCAGGTGAAGGAGCGCTACACCATGCACGTCCGGAATGGGAACCCTCCCAAGCTTTCCATCACGGAGAATGGTGAATTCAAGAACAGCAGCTTCTGATCCGCCCCGGTGCTCCCCACCAGCTCCGTTGGAAGAGCGAGACGGAGCAGACTCAAGGCCCCTCCCCGTCACTGGTTTGTTGTACATAGCTCTGTACATTGGAAATTGTATTGTTTGAAGACTGTACCGTTTGAGAATTGTTCTAAAATTATTCTAAAGCTGTTTTAAGATTGTATTTAAAGAAATTGTATTTAAAAATTGTTTTAAGATAGTATTGTACATTTATTGAAGTATTGTACATTTTTCAGTTTAATAAAATGGAAACACCAACTCTGAAGGGTGGGCTTTAATTCCCCATTCAGGGCCAGGAGAACCAGGCTCCTGAGAAAAAGCCCTTCCAGATCACTGTGTAAATAGAGGGAGCTCTTGGGTCATGTACAGAAAATGCCAATGTAAAATACCAAAAGGAAGTGAATACTGTAGATTTTTTTAATTATTGCTATTTTTTTTATTATTATTATTATGTTTTTCTCTTGTTGAAAGCACTGCAGTCCCAGGAGGAGGAAGAGGGGAGCGTGTGTGCGTGTGTGTTGTGGTGAGAGAGGTGAGCAGTGGTTACCTGAGGCAGCAGCTGGCTGACAGGAGGACGTGAGTGGAGTGAAATAAATTCCATAGGAAAACTCCTTGGCTGGGTTTATCCCTCTCTTCCCCAGCTGGTCTTTAACTGAACGCAGACTTGATGGCAAACACTTTAGCAAGAAAACTGACTCTTGCTGTATCCTGTACCTATTTTCAATAGGACTCTGGAAAAAATAGCCTTTCTGACTATTTTGACAAGGTACAATGTGGGAGCAGAGCGCTGGTTTCCTTGCATTTGCACAGCCAGGCTTCCCGTCAGACTGAGGGAATCCGCAGGATTTCCTGGTAGGATTCTTTCTTTTTTAATGCCGGTTCTGATGCAGTTTTATATTTTCTGTTTGGAGAATTTACAGACCTGTAAATACTTTTTTAACAATTTCTAGCCAGTCCCCACTGTACACACTGTGCAGCAGCACCCTGAATTCCCTCTCTGCACTCCATCAGGAACAGCCAGGTTAATGCTCTCCGGAAAGGGCTGATTAAAGGGTGCCCATGCCCAGCACAGGAGATTCCATATGCAAAGTTCCCTTTTTCTGTATTTTAAAGCTCGCTTATTTTCACTATTTCAGCCACTCACTCAACCAGTCTAGTTCCAACAAAAGGTATAAAAAAATCTTCCATTTCCACTGAAATCTTCCTTTCTCTGGACACTTCAAAGGGATATTTTTTCTTTTTCAGTTCTGTACGCACCAGTTTTTCCTAAGGAGTTTTGACTGAGCTTTTGTCTCCAATTCCTTTCAGCTGCATTTCACAGAAGCATGCTTACAGGCTGTATGTGAATGGGATAGCATTCCAGAGTGGCCTTCTCCTGGGAGACAGTGACATTCACAACCTGTAACAGATGAACAGTAAGTGGCTTGGTATTGTCAATTCTCATGATTTCATCAAATGCCACAAATGAATCTGAGAGGGTTTTTTTTAAAGCCCCAGATTCTGGAGTCAAGCAATAACTTGTAAGTGAAGATTCACATGCTTTGCTGTGCATTTCTAGCCCCCAAACTCAGTTTTACAAACTTATTGCAGCAGCAATCAAAATTTTCAGTTACAGAAGTATGCTGATAACAGTGAGTGTGATTAACCATTCACACATGTTGTGAAAATTGGAAAAGTTTACTTAAATTGGAGACAAAAGCTCGAGAGGTGCCTGGGTGTGGGATGTGTCATGAAAAATGCAGGAGTTTCTAAGCCGGTTTCTTGCACGTGAATTATTGACAATACCAAGACCCGAATTTGGTGTCTGTTGTCAGGTTTGCTTGCTTTTTGGAAATGAATTCCTTGGAAATGAATTTATCTCAGTAGCTGTGTGGTTAATGCAGCTGGTGGCTGCAGTGTGGAGTTGCTGTGCCTGATGCTTGTGTCAGGATGCTCGAGTTAATGCCATCACTGTAGGGTGGCTGTGGGTCAGCCCTAGCAAGGCCTTCCAGAGCTCACTAGTTCTGCAGCCAGCTGGGACTGGTGTTAAATGCTGGGTTCTCTGAGGTCAAAGCTGTTCTGGCTGCTTGGCTGTGACTTGGTGCTGAGGGCCGAGCAGCAGCCCTGGCTCCTGTGGGGTCAGCACTGGGGTTGTGCTCTGCCTTTGCTCAGCAGTGGTTACTTTTCCATACTTTACAAACTGTCTTCCAGCTCTGACCTCTGATATTTTCCTCCTCAAACTGTGCCTTTAAGTTCCTACTTCCTTCCCTCCTTCTCCCTTCATGTACCGTGGCCGTAGCAGCCTCTTGAGTCTGTGTTAACCTGTCATGTTTTTGACATGAAACCTTTGCAACCCCCTTTTTGTTGAGTGTTTCTGTGGGACCTGCATCTCCCCACAGCCATGTATGGATTTGCATGGGAAATGTGTTCCCAAAAGTATCCTTTTGGGGTGGGCATGGCATTGCTGACTTGTTGCAGAATGCAGACGAGGGGCGGGGGGGGACATGCTGTGACTGAGATGTGAGAGTGGGTGATCTGCATGGGCAGAACAAGGCAGAAGCAGATGTGTCCTCGTGGGAATGTTAGTCTGGCCTTAATTTGGGAAATGCCTTTTGCCAGAGCTCCCCAGTGCAGAGGTGGCTGGCTGAGCTGTGTGGTTTGATGCTGAAGGCTCTGAGGTGCCCACTTTGGTTTCTGCAGGGAAGTGTAACAAGGGCATCATTTCAGCCCGGATTTTTACAGGGGAAATGATCCCTGCCCCATGATCCATCTGTTTTGGTGAGGTCTTCAGTAGCACATATTTCTAACAGTGTACCTTCTTCTCCTGTGTGTTTCTCAAGCTTGTAGGAAAAAGTAGCGACTCTTTCAGAGTATTGTCCTCACAGCTCGTTGCTGGGCTGGTTGTTTCTGTCCTATTCCTGTTCCTTCCCTAAAGTGCAAAGTGTTCTCCTCCAGCCCCTGCTGCCGAGGAGATACTGCCTGCTGACCCTGGAGGGGATGAGGGTTGCAGACTCGGTGCTGCAAGACTAGAATTGATCAGCTGCAGCACAAAACACTCTGCTCCTGGCAGCTGTCTCTCCTAGTTTGTTACCGAGCAGCTTTCCAGAGAAATTTTCAGCCGCCTCAAGCTGACAATATGTGAAAATGCCAGTTCCTATTTTGTCCAGACTGATAAAATCCAAGTGACACTAAACCACGTGTGTGCTGGGGAGCAGGAGCCCTGCCTGGGCCTGGTCACGTTGGGGTTTAGACTCGCAGTAGGGAGGGAGTAGATGGTGTGGTGTGTGATGGGGAGCGTGGCAGACACTGCGCTTGGGTTCGCGCTCTGAGCAAAGGCATCGGGCTGGGTCTCATGCTGTGCAAGGAACTGCTGCTCCCAGCTGGGAACAGGAGGGCAGGAAAAAGGGAATAGCATGTAGGAGGAAGGAACACTCATGTATTCCTCAGGCTGCACAGGAAAGTCGCCCCATCCTGGCATCTCTGTCAGTGCTGGCCATGTTTGTACCTTTCCAGGAGGGTTCTTCCCAAACCTCAAAGCCACCCAGGCTTCTGAGTGCTCAGGGAAACTGAGCAGCCTCTTGTGTGTGGTGTCTGCAGAGTGTGTGAGAGGTGGCCAGAGTGACATGAGACAGACACTAAGAGGACAGAGGGAACACATCCTGTAAATCCCTGTTCTTTGCAACTGTAGGAATTCAGACCTTTCTTTTTTTTTAAGGGAAATAGATCTCACATTTACCAGCTGGTTTTGCCTTGCTGTGTCAGAAATGGGCAGCTATGCATAAAAGCACAGATTGATACAGCTACACATTTTGCCACATTCCTCTCCTGTGGCATAACTCAGGCAGGGGATCTACAGGAGCCTGGAAAGGGATGTGTGTGTTTTCTAGCTGGAGAATACGAGGCGTATCCACTAATAAATTCTTCATCCATCTAATAAATCCTCCAAGAAATGGGGTGGGGTTTTTTATGTTCATGCAATTGCTTTGGGTTGGCTTAGGTTGTTTTTATTTCCCATGATATATTAATTCCATGTTTTAATGCTTGCTTAAGCCCATCAGCCTTTGACTTGAAGGCCATCGATTTTACAGCCATGCCCGCCCATGGGATGTGTCAGCAATACTTACCTGTGTGTAGGAATGCTGCTTGTGTTCTGCAAAAATGTCTGTGTTGTTCCTGGAGAACAATTCCTGTCTGGATTGAACCATGGAATGTATTTCCATCACTGATTGGCTTGGTCAGTCACAGGTATCCAGCTGAGTCTGCCAGAGGAAAAAGGGTTAAATTCAGGCCAATGTTTTCCTTCTCCACAGTAAGTTAACTCCCAGGAGAGTGAGCGTGTCCTTATATACCATGCCTGCCAGGGATCCTGCCTGTAAAAATAGACTTTCTGTCTCAAGGGCCTTAATACAAGTGTTACTACACAGAACTGTTTTACAGTGATAGCTCTAAATAATTTATTTTTTATTTCAACAAAGTACACCTTAAAAAAGGAATAAACTTGTTTTTCAAGCCGTATTTTTATGCTCATAGCACTGGACTGTTTGGTCTCTGAGATCCATTTCTGCATTTCATTGCCTGGGTTTGTTCTAAAGAAGATTTATTTTTGTTCTGTGAATAATTTTTGAAGGTTCTTGTAATATGTACAGATATAGATACATTTGAGGACTTTTATTGATATTCCTACAAAGAATACAAATAAACTTTAACTTTAAACACTTTGGACTCAGTAAACTTATGCTGATTTAAAATTCTGCTCTTCCTGCACTCAATTTGTGTTTGTGTAAGTGCAGAGAGTGGACGGGAAGGAACTCTGACAGTGTAATAATGTTTGGGAAAGAGCAGCTCCCACCTGGAGCTGCCTGAGCGATCCAAGGGGTCTGGGACCAAGGGGAGAGCAGCAGGATGAATTCCTGCCTCCTGTTGCTGTGGCCGTGTGAGGTGCTGGGGTGTCCAGCACAGGCCCCAGGGCTGCATCCTGAGTTCTGCCTCCCTGTGCCTGTGACCTCTGCGCTTCCCCAAGCTGGGAAGTATCATCTGGCATTGCGCAGTGAGAGAGCGACAAGCTGTGGAGACACGGAGAATTGCTCTCTGATTCTTTTAGCCGTGGGGTTTTTTATGAGTAAGTGGTGAAAAGAGAGTTGCCTTGCATGAATTAACGTGTTTATTCCTCTCATGCCAGCCCAGTGAGTGTGATCAGCCTGGTTTTCGTGTTCAGTCCATTACAGGTTCTCATTCAGCAGCCCAAAGCTACAGAGCTGGAAGCGTGGACATGCAGAGGGATATTGTTTACAGGTTCACATAAAACGCTGGATTCTAAGCAATTTATATTTATTATTCATATCTTTGTTATTCATTGTTATTCATATATTTATTATTCATTCTTCATATATGAAGTTTTGTATATAATGAGTGGGAAAACCTTCCACAGTGAACTTACTGAGTGTAAAATCCATACTCAGGGGCATGCTTTGCAAAAGGTCTCTTTATTTTCATTCCACACGACTGTTCTTCTCTCCATAGCTCCGGAGCCTGCGGAATGCAGGAGGCAAAGGTGTGGTGCCCCCCGCAAGCCCCACGCCGTGCACTCTGCCCCGGCTGGACAGGATGGGATGCAGACGTAGCAGCCAAAGTGACCTCAGTACCATGTCTGGTGTCGTGGCTTTGGGAAGGGAAGCAGGGAAGAATCAACAGGAGAGGGATGGGAAGGAGGAAACAGGTGAAGGGTGTGCTGAGTGAAGCAGAGGGAGGAAGGTGAGGTAGAGCAGGAGCACTGCACAAATGCCAGTGAGGATGGCATAATACAGTCAAAACTGGGGGGAATCTGGGCTGTTCTGTCCCGTACTCAGGTGTTTTACCTTGTGGAGGATGTTGAATTCCACTTTACTCCACTGTGTAAAACTGAATATGCAAACTCCTCTCTCATTTCCAGCCACTCTGGACAGGGTGATGGAGCCTGTCCTTGTCACTCTTGCAGTTCACTTGGGAAATTTCTTGGGAGAAGTTCCCCTCCAGGAGTCCTCCTGCCCAAAGGATGCAAGTGTAAAACCTTGAATGATATCTGGGGTGCAAGAATTTGTGCTGCTGCTTTAAGTTCAGCAGCAGCTGCTGCTCAAATTCATTAGCAGATGGAATAGCAGTTTGCTTATGCTGAGATATGAGTGTCATGAGAAGAGAGGCCCTGGTCTTGCTAGAACCCATCTCACATTGCTGCCCTTCACCTTCCTCCTGGTCCCACAGATTAAATATCCTCATGTCTCCAGAAGATGTATTAAATTCCTGCTTTTTGCTCTGAGAGGTGGATCAAATATCCCCGTTTGCAGGCATGAAACCTGGCTACCTGTCAGCTCTTCCTGCAGCCACTATGGATACCTTGTCCTGACTCAGCTCCGTCCTGCTGATGTGACTGAAAACATGAGTTCTGTGGACCTGACCCCACTTTTCAGTAGCAGAGCAGCCTTGGCTGAGAGAGGGGAAATTATTACCAATATTGCAGACTCTATGGTGGCTGCCAGGGCAGGGCACTCAGGGTGGATGTTCCCAGCACCCTCCAAGTTTTTCCAGCTTTCACACTACAGTGTGACCCAAGGGGCTGTTGTTACAACTGGGGAGAAGAACCCCAAGGGACAAATCCCCAGTGCTGACTCCAGGAGGGAAGGATGATTCAGTGGGGACAGAATCTAACGCAGAGTGAAACGTGATCTGCACAGAGATGAGCGACATTTCCCACCCCCTTTTCTCCACCATCCAGGCTTCTCTTGGCAGCAGGATGCAGACGGTGGGACAGTTCCTGCTCTGCTTGGCAAGGAGCAAGTCCTGTGTGCAGTGAGGGAGAAGAAGTTACAGCTGAGCTGCAGGATGCAGTTATTCACCCCTTTCGCTATTGCCTCGCTCCCCTCATGTGAGTCAGACAGCATGACCCCACCTCAGACTCAATTTACTGGTTATTCCTGTCAAAGGAGCTGTTCTGCTGTTTTCCCCTTCTGTCCTCAGAGGGCAAGGCTTGCCCTGCCCTGGGCTGTGATACCACCCTATGGGTTCCACAGTTGTGCAGAACATCCTTCTGCAGAGCCAGCAGCATCTCCACGGGGAGGAGTTGTCCTCACCAGGGACACTGACTGGGAATGTCCAGTATAAGACAGCTTTCTGAAGGCCTTGAAAAGGTGCTGGGTGGATTTCAGTTCTTACCAGTCAGAGAATTTGTTCTGGCCTCCAGATACCTCGGATGTGAGTCCCTTTTCCCTGGACCTCAGCTGTGGATCTGTAGCCTGTGTTTCCCTGTCCAGAGCTTTGCTCTCCAGTAACACCTCCATGTGCATTAGTTCCCTCAGCACTTTCAAAGGACTCTTTCCAGGCCTCAAGGCTTCCCTAGTGGGAAGGCAGTGAAAGAGGAGGGCAGACTTCCCTTTTCCTCAGTACCAGAAGGCACTACAAAATTTTGGTTTATATTGTTGGATGGTTTTTAGGATCAGGAACGACTGAAGAACTTGGACCTGTGGTCAAGACTCATAACTGGGATTAAGTGGATTTTTCTCCATCACTGAGAAACTGGCAGATCCCTGCCATGCTGGGATCTGTGCTCTACTGGGGAGCATTTAGCAAGTCATTGCTACAGCAACCAATAAGGCTAAAAAAGCAGATGAAATACTTAGCATCTCCTCTGGGGTTGACTGAAGGGCAGAGAGATTGCTGCTCCCTCAGTTACATACTTTTTGTCGTGGGTTTTAGTGTTTGTTGGTTTGGTTTTTTTCTTGGAAGAAATACTGTCCCCTGTGGGCAGATTCCAGACTGTGGCTTTGGCAAAACAGGGAGCTTAAAATGGAAAGTCCATCTGCCCCAACTGCTGACTTGACAACTGTGATGCTGGAAGGAGCTGTGTGCCCACAGGGAAGGATGGGAAGGCCTAAGGAGGCCGTGTCCTCAGTGCTGCTCACAGTTCACCACTGCCTGCCCAGTGATGTTCTGTTCATCTCTGCCTCTGTGCTGGGGGGCTGACAGCAGCTGGGGAGTTTTCCTGAGGGGCCAGACAGGGTTTTCTGCTGTGATGACTGTCCTCTGGAGAGTTAGCATCATATCCTTGGCTGCTGCTCCTACCTGGATGCAGAGCATTTCCTGCCCTGGTCAGGGACAGAGGCTCAGTTATCCCAAAAACCCTGGGTAAAAACAACCATGTACTGTTAATAGTGCTGACAGTGGCTGGTGGGGAGCACAGCTGCTGCTCTGCCCTCAGCCCAGGGCAAGAACCACTCCAGTGCTGTGGGTCAGGAATGGGCTGCTTTGGCCGATTCGTCCCCTTGGGAGGGAGCCTGACCTTGGGTCAAGAATACCCAGACATCTGATTTCAGATGGATTTAAGTGCCTTTAGGATCCAAGTATTTGGCTGGTTCTGGAGACACAGACTTGGTAATTCCCTGGTGATTTGGCTCTGTGCAGCTCTCCTGGATTCACACCTTTCCCTGCAGTTTGCCCAGGTGCAGGACTATGCTGGCACAGATTTATTCTCTCTTACTGGGGCAAACCTGGTGTGTGTATGTGATGTCCATGCTCCCCAATAATACACACCCTTCCAGGCTGGGTAAATAAATGGCTTCTTCCTGACCCTAAGCAGTAAAAGCAGCTTTTGCTCAGGATACATTCATTGCACTACCTGACATAAGGTAAAAGGGGTTTTATTGTCCCTCAGTCTTCAGGGCACCAGCAAGTTGGTACTTTGGCTGCTGACCCCACAGACACAAAGCAGGATGCATTTAAACAGTTTGAAAATGTTATACTGACAGTGAAGTTTTTATACCCTTCCAGTGCAGCATTTGCAGTTCACTTGGATCAGAGGTGTGTCATCGTATCAGAAAGGTCTTGTGTCAGCTGATGGAGAATGTGGAGGGAGCCCAACAACATGGAATCTGCTCTAACTTACACCTGGCCCCAGCCCAGTTTGTGACAAGCTGGCTGCCTTCCTTTTGGGAAAGGAGAAAATGTGGTGAGTCAGGAGTTTGACATTATTATTTCAACCTGCCTGTACTTCCTCCATGTGGGGATTGGCGATTTGGTTGTCAGGGCTCTGCAGGGAACTTTCAAGTTTTTAATTTCATTTTAGTCTCTACAATACCTGTGTGAGTGGTGGGTGAGTACATACCACGCTGGTGCCCAGTTTTTCCTCATTTCTCACGTTCCTGCTGCATTTTTTGGTTTCTAGGGGTCACAGCTATCGGAGGGGCCTCTACTAGAGTGAGTCTGGAATGAATTTGATAAATAGATCCTATGCATGCATGACACAAACACACTCATTGCTACAAGTATTTCTTTAACCACTGCTCCCTTATCAGCATGAAAAACAAGTATGTGGCGTGTCTTGGGCAAATACACTTGTGCAGATGCTGGGAAAGCTACAAGTCTTATCAGTGAACTGGTTCAGGGGTAACATTTGCAATTCAATCTGCTTGGAATTGCTGTCAGTAAAATGCTCATCTTTCCTGAAAGCCTTAGGCCATCCCTGCTAACTCCAGTCCGCTCTGAAACCACATCAGGATCTGTCACTGTGACAAAGTCCACAGACACTTCCCACACATGCTGCCCTCTAATTTATGTCCCAAATAGTACTAGAAACATAAAAGGCAGGAGAGGGCAGATGCTGAGCAGCTAAACAAGAAATCTCTCCCTCCCACCCACAGACTGGACCGAAGTATTTCTCTTACAGAAGAGGTATTTACTAGGAAAAATGAACTAATTATTAATAGCTGTGCAGTAATGCACTGATGTAAATAAACAGCTCGATGTGAGGAGGGGACGCACAGCAATAATCATGGGCCTTGCTCGTGTCAGCAGGAATGTGCTGGAAAACCAGAGTTAAAGAGCATTTCAGTCCTTCTGCTCACAGAGAGCAGAGCAGCCCATTGCAGCAGCAGGGAGTTGTCTGGCAGGGGCTGTGGGGAAGGATTTCTCTTGGGCTGTCAAACAGCCACCATGGGATGCTGTGGTCTCCAGTCACTCCGAACTCGGGCTCTCAGGAATCAGTAAGTGTCCAATACTCAAACCGACCTCCCTTTTCGCATGCCTTGCCTCCCACTTGACTTCTACTCCCCAGCTCTTCACTGGCTTCATCTTCTGATGTTTGAGGAGATATCCCAGGAATAAGGACAAATGGAAGAACGTGAGCAGGACCTGTATGAAACTGTTAGGGAACCAGATCCAAAGGAACAGAGCTTCCCAGCAGGGCATCAGTGCAAAGAACACACTTGTTCTGAGACAATAATGTCAATGTTCCACATTAATAGACTAGTGATAAATCCAAATTCTTTGGATTTGCTTTGGCCCCGTAGGGCCTTCACTCTGGAACTCAGGAGAGATCTTAATTCTTGACAAGGTGACAGTATTTGTGTCTGTGGCCTCCATGCATTTCTGAAGGTTCTGAATTGTAACCTGCTCTCCTAAGACAGATTTCCAACCCAACAAACAACACCAAGTGTCGAGACTGTGAGTGAAGCACCTCGTGTTTCTGTGAAAGGGGTGGTAATATCTCCTGTTGGGAAGTTGGGGGGCTTTCCCCATGAGGGATATGCATCTTGCTACCAGAACTTTGGCCAGATACTGGGTAACACATGGAAAGCTGTTGCTTACTATGAAGGCCACAAGATTCCTGCCAGACTGGAAGGTAAGAATCTGTCTGGAAAGCAGAGCAGTAAATTGTCAGGAACTGCAGTTCCAAAACCTTGATTAGCATTTATTAATTTTGACCTCAGGATGAACAGCAAGACTGTGGAGGATGCAAGTTTGGGAGCCATTGTCAAACACGGGAGGATCAGAGTACCTTGCAAAATTAACTGAATGGGCTGGGATAAAAAGTACAGGTCGGGTGGGGGAAAAGGAAGGAAACTGCTGAAAATACAGATAGTTAAAATACAAGTACATGTAGTAAGAATGCTGTGATTGGGTTTGCATGTTACAATGAAAGGTTCACTGCAGAAATGCATGATGACAATGGGCACAGAAAGGCTGCTCCCCGTGCAACCATGCAGACCATGCTGGAGCCCTGGGAGCAATACCCAGTTTGTATCTGCTTGGCAGGGACAGAAATTTTTTACCCATATCGGGGGATTTTAATTTCTCCCACGTGCTCCATCAACAGAAATCCCACGTAGAATGAACGACACGGTCACATGGGCTGCTCTGTTTGCTCACTGGAAATAGGGCTAGAAAAGAGACTCTGCTTTTGTGACACCTCAGGCAACATTTTGGAGGGTGCTAATGGCACATTTCAGTGTGTTATTCCAAGAGGGCAGGATCCTGCTATGATTGGCCTTTGCAGCTCAATCCAAAATGTGTGCTGGGCAAGCAGGACAGATCCAGCCCTGAATGAAGGAAAAGCCAGGATTTTCAGAGCATGTTCCCAGCAGAGGCTCTGTGAGGCTTTCCCTTTGCTTCCTGCTGAGCTACAACACGACATCCACTATGGGCTTTGGTGTATTCCCTCCCGCCTGAGGCACACAGTTTGCCAGGAGCAGAAAATCAACACAGAGGCAAAACTCGGGATGGGATGCTGCAAATTGTGGAGGCCAGAAATGAGGTAAGGACATGCCCTTTCCGCGGTGACAGCCCTTGGTGCTGGTGCCTCTGTCCTCAGCCCTCTGGAGCCAGACGAGCCCCCTGCGGAGCTGGAGGCAGACAGGAATAGCGCTGCAAAATCCCCCGAGCTCAGCTCCGACTGGAGCATTAGTGGCTTTAAAGCACAAATTTATCGCAGTCATCAGAGCGTGCAGATTTGGGAGGTGAAGTAAGCAAATGCAGAGCGGTGCTGCACCGTCCCCGCAGCCTGGGACTGCTGTGGCCGTGGGGAGCAGAAAGCCTTTATGCTGGGCCCAGTGGAGCACTGGGGAAAGCTGCTCTGTTGATGTTGTCTCTGAAACACTGAATGCAGGTCTGTGTGCTGGTGGAGTTCCCTGCTTCCAGAGCACTGCGTGCCCCAGGAGGCAGCTTCAGGCAGCCCATCCCTCCCGGTTTAGGCTGGCAAGAAACCGAGTCCAGGAGGCAACATAAGTGGTACAAGCCAGACCCTTATTCCCTGGCACATCCCCCCAAAACTTATCCCATGCAGAAAAAGGTTGGAAGGCCACGAAGAACTCTCGTGGAAATTCCTGCAGTTCAGAACTTGCTGTGTCCCATTTCTCCCGTGCCTGCCAGCACTGGCATCTTCCACTCCAGTTCCTTCTGCAGATCACACCCCGAACAGACCTGACCCCCTTCCACGCCACTCTTACTTACATTCCCTGAAATGCAAGCTTTACCAATTACATCTTTTATATTTGCATACACCTTTTGGATGCTTTTGAGCTGATGGAGTCATTTTAAAGGTCA
This sequence comes from Acropternis orthonyx, assembly GCA_035583155.1. Lineage (NCBI taxonomy): Eukaryota > Metazoa > Chordata > Aves > Passeriformes > Rhinocryptidae > Acropternis > Acropternis orthonyx. The sequence continues at coordinate 27,436,322 of JAWWEU010000005.1, read as the reverse complement.
GGCTGAACGGCGAAGTGCAGGGAATTTAAATTGATCTGTATTTGAAGCAGAAGAAATCACTCTGGGCTGGGTACTGTCCTGATACACACCTAAATGTGCCAGCATCGTGAAGGGCATCCCACTGAATACTGCAGTGATCCAGAAATCAAAAAGCTGATTTTCAGTCTTGTCTTCTCCTCCCCATGTTGTAATTTCAGAAGAAACAGCATAGTTTCAGTCACTGTATTTTACAGATACCAGGTAATGCAGGCAGGAGATAGGGATCATATAACCACACAAGATTTTGGATGCTTGCTTCTCTTCCTTAACTCATGGATCTGCAAAATAGGGCTGGAAATCTTGCAAAGACTGAAATACCTTCTCCTTTTATCTCTGATCTCAAGGTAGAGTGTAGAACTCTAGATGTAGAACTGCTCAGAGTAAATTTAGCTTAATTGGGGTTTTTTTCAGCTATGAAAATCATTTCCCAATTCCAGTATTTTAGCGGGGACCAGAGTTGGTTTCCTCCCCTGTTCAGTTTATGCTGCATTGTGTCTGTTTTCCAAGATTCCTGTTCCTGCTATGTTGGAGGAGTCACCGTCACCTCTGCTGGCATGTGGAAAGTGGCAGTGGCAGCACTTCCATCCCCTGAAGCCACGCTCTTCCTGCTGCCCTGTATCCCATTATCTCTGCACAGACAGACATTCCTTGTGTTTACCTGCCACGTTCCTGCCCTGCAGGCCACTTGTACAGCAATTCTCCCCAACAGTGCAGCCTTCAGGTGCAATCTCCATGCCTGTGGTAATTATGTTTGAAGGTTAATGTTTCATGAAAATATCAAAGCGTTTCTGCCCCTCAGCTCACAGCTGACTTCAGAGATTTTTTTTTTTTTTCCCTCATTTGTTGTGGTCTAACAGTTGCCTGCTTGGCAGCTTGGATGCTTGTTTCTATCCAGGGTTTAATCTACCTGATAGGACTTAAATTAAAATATGAACTGTGGGTGTGGTAATTTATTGGAAGGTGAGGGGCTCTGAAATGTATTTTTCTCCCTGAAATTTCTCCCCAGTGTTAAAGCAATATTTGGAGCTATGCCCTCAGGCTGCATTTGGCCAAAGATTCAATTAAAGGCCAGAAATAAGGTGCTTGTGCTAGTGACTAAATGGCAAAACCCAAAATATTTACCCTCTGGCTTTGCTAAATGACATAGCAAAGGGAAGACTGAAATAATAACTGTTCAGGCTGTAGAGAGATTCCTTTTTCTTAGAAATTTGCCTGCCATATCTCATAGGTTTTTATTTTCCCTACACAGCCTGGGGGGAAAAAACCTCCACCTTGCATAAAAGTAAAGTTCCTGCATTATAAAAATACTTGCAATTGAGAGGAATCTCCTAAAGCACTCAAAAGGTGGACACAGACTGAGGGAGTGTTGTTTCAAAGCACAGGCCTCACAAACTCCCTTGGCATTGCAGATTTTTGCTAGCAAGGGCTCAGATTTTGAGGGGGTTTCGATGATAAAATGATGAATTGAAATGGAGGCAGTTCTGCCTCGGGTAGCAGAAGCAGCCAGAGCATGACCTTCTCTTTTAGATTCCCTCAGGAAGCCTCATTTCACCTCTCCTGCACAACCCACCTCCTCTCCGTGTCCCTCCCACTTTGCAGACTGGCAGTGGTAGGTGTGTGCTAGAGCCTTCCTGAACTGGATACCTCCCTTTCTCCTGTAAGTAAAACCAAAACAGTGCTTTACTCAGTGTGTTTTACAAATTGTTGCTGAATATAAAACTAGCTTTATCGGGGGTGAGCTGAAAAATTAAATAGCTGCTATAAAACACGGTGAAATTCTGGTTTTACAAGTTACATTTTGTGTGGGAGAAGCGAAGATGGCTGAGGTTTTTTTATCACGTTGTTTGTGTAGCATTTTCAAGCCTTAATTGATGAATGTGGTATCGTTTGATAGCTAAACATATCAAACCAGTTTTGTGGTGAAAATGTTATTAAAATGAAAACAAATATGGGCCTCTCTACGTAGGTGAGAGAGAACACACAAGGGAATGCTTGAAGTGAATAGGTTTGGAAGCTTTTCAGACTGGAAAAACCCCACAGCTTTGCTTACACATTGGTTTAAAATATATTCCAGCCCTTGCATATGTTTTGGACTATTTAGCTGAATATGAGGCACTGCATCTAATTATAATATAAAAACTCACAGACAAAGGCTACAGGCTCAACACTTTGAAATGTAAATAGAACCACGGTAATGATACTGATATGGGGGTAATAAAGAGGTAAAAATGTGACATGCCTTCCAAAAAGTTAACACAAAGCACCTGGGGCGGGTAGGCAGGACCAGAGCAGTGATGAGAATTAGAATAAAAGGGCTCTAACATTTTACACAGGACTTGAGTCTGTCCAGAGAGTCACAGAAAGTGGAGCTTCAGTGCCAGCCCAAAGCACAGGGCATGTAGCTGGTGGGATTCTGGGGGGTGAGAGGCGGGTATCTGCCTGACCCTCACTTGTCACAGATTTGTGCCTTAGAGCTTGAGAGTTGCTGATGTGTATTTGAGCATTAATTAGGTCAGACGTGAAGCGTTTAATTGTTGGCCGACCAACAGAGCTGGAGCTGGCTTTGAATTCCTTGAGGTCCCTGTCATTCAAATTGCAATCTTCATTGAGAGAGCCATTCCCTTCTTCAAAACTTGGCCTTGAAAGCATCCCCAGTTCTAAAAGTTATTTGCAAGAGTTATGGCAACAAGTGGTGCCCCATCAGGGAAATATAAGAAGGGATTAAAAGGTGGGAACGGGGGTTAGAAAAGTTTTACATCTTAATCACTCCCCAGATCACTGCAGAGAGTGCAGTAAGCCCTGCCAGCTGGTTACTTGGAAGATGATGCGTCCAATGCCCCAAATTTGCAGATCCCAGAGAGGATGGCGGTGGGGTGGTGTTTAATAACCTCGGAGTACCAATGAATCCGCAGCTTCTGAAGGCACGGGCCGCTGAAGAAAGGCGGCTGCGAGCGGGACCAGCCGGAGCTGTCAGACAGCGGTGCCCAGGCAGGGCGCTCCAGCTGTGCCCGCAGCTGGGCAGTGGTTCGGGATGCCCCTCACGGCCACAGGGTGGAGCTGGAGCCCTTTGTGTTCGTGCTCCTCCTTTCGTAACTTGGCTCTCGTAGAGAAAAGCCGTGACTCGGGCTGTTTGCGGATCGATCTGGGGCGCTGGTTATCCCGGTGACCTCGTTCTTCTGGAAGGGGAGGTCAGTGGGTGTGCTGGGGGGGGTCGGGGTGCTCCAGCACGTCGGACACAGCCAGGGCTTGTGATGAATTTGTAGCACAGGCGGTCATGTGAAATCATCATTAAGTGCCCGTAATAAAGGCTCTGACCTGAATAAGCGAGGGGAAAACACAGCTGAAAGAAACTTATCGGCGTGAGGAATGTGTGTGTTAAACAATAAGTTTTCTTTGTTTCTCAGTTCGGCTTTTCTGCTTGGAAGGATTTTGAGTGACAGCACCGGATCCATAAAGGACAAGATGGGAGCTTGGATCAGGACAGACGTAGGGAAAATAGGACTTGTTTTGAAAGCAAATTCCAAGCAGATGGGCAGGGCAGCGGGAGGGCGAACGCAGTTGTTCAGATCACTTGGTGCTCATTACTTGTTCTTTGTCCCGTCCTGCTCAGTTGGGCTCCAGTTCCCTGTTTTCCACCTGCAACCAGACTCCCTTATCTCATTGATTCATTCCCCTCTCAGTGTTTTGCCAACTGCCCTCTTTTCCCACAACCGGCTCAGACCAGAGCCCAGTCTCCTGACTGCTGGCCACTTGAGGGTGGCTATTTCAGAGCCTTCTGCCCTGCCTGTCCTTGTTGCCCTCTCCTGGAAGGTGTCAGATGCCCAGCCAAGGTGGCACCGTGGGCCGTGTCTCTGTTTTGTGCACCACCTTGACAAGCAGCTTGTAACACCAGGGAGCTGAACTTCCCGAGATGTGAGTCCTGGTGGTCAGGAATTCATTTAATGATCCCAGTTGAATTTAGCTATGGTGGCTGAATGCCTCCATGCCACAGCTCCAAGAGCAAAACCACCTTCAGCGGGTAGACCAGAATCCTGCAGGGTCTGTGGCTCCAAGCTTTAGACCTGCCAGGGTCTGCTGTAAAAATTACAGGGATGGATGTACCACTGTTTCCCAGCCTGTGCTTTTGTTACCTCAGTCTATGTTGTTCAGGCCATGACAAGACACTCACATTGCCAACAGCTGTGACCAATAAAGACCTTTTTCTCCACTTGTTACTACTCTCCTCTTGGAGCCTCCAGCCCCTTTTTTGTGCCCTGGCCCACTTCAGGTGAGACCCATGGAGTGATTTAAAGCGCTGGTGAAAATGGTTAGTGCTCCCTCATCCAGCTTTGTCCAAAGTGTAGGACAGCGCTCACAGGATTTGTTCTGTGGGGCCGGCTGTTGTGGGGTGGTAACTCCCAGCTGGCAGATGCTGAGGGACCCTGTGAAGCAGAACATCTTCAGTCAGCTCAGCCACAAGTGCTAGATGAGGATGTCTGTCACTGGCCTCAGGAGACTGGACAGCTAATCTGGCAGAAAAGCCCTTCCTGTTGGCCGCGTTCTGGTAGGAAGCCCTGCTGACACAGCTCTGCTGGTACAGGTACAACTGTGGCATGGAAATATCCCTTGTTTTCACTTTTGAAGTCCTTCTGAACGTTTTCAAGACATGTGGAAGTTTTCCTCTTAGTAGTTCCATTACCAGTCTCCCCTCTGCTCCTCGTTTCTTCTCTTGTGTGTAAACCCAGGTCAGAATCAGCACACGTGTTGCTCTTTGACTACTGGAGGCTTCTGGCTGCACCTGGCACCACACAGCAAACGAGTCAGACATCCCTGGGTTTGGTCCCTGTTTCCCCTGTACTTTTTGTGCTCTGCCCTGGGTCACTGCTGACATAATTAGAGTAGACCAACACAGTGTATCATTAGACCATGACATCAAATGCAAGTGTAATACAGCTTATTGATTGAAACTGGCAGAGGGAGCTTCTGATACCGTAAACATGCTCGGATGTGAGGGTGGTGAAGTGATTGTAATCTTTGCATCTATTCCCTGTCCTGGGTGATGGTGAAAAGGGATCATTATTACACTTGTTAATAATTTAGAAAGCTAAGCAACAGCACCTGGAAATTAGGTGTCAGTTTTGCAGGATTTCCACAGAATGAATAAGGACGAAAAATAGGTCAGGCACAGTTACACTTTTGTCATTTTGGAGAGGGGAAGGAAGTATTTTTAGCAAGAAGAAAATGCTTTCTCTGCCCGGCTCTGCAAGTAGGTGTCTGTAAGAGACAAGGCTTCTCCCACATGATGGCTCTGGGCCTCACAGGTCACTGACGCTCTCCCAAGCACTGGCAGGACTTGGTCAGTGCTTCCCTGTGCTGTCAGGCTGTCTGTGGGGATTTCCAGAGTCATCTTTATTTCCTCCTTTTGGCTCAGAGGGATTGTAGTTCCCTCTAAGGTGGGAAGTTGGTGCTGATACACAGTTGCATAGGCTGTGACAGACACAGCTCTAAGAAGGGCTGGAGTGCTGCACTCTGTGCTGTCCATTCTGCTGTAGCTTTTATTACTGAAATATTTCTCTCTTTCAGTTTCTAATCCCCCCATCTCCCTTCAGGCTGACAGTGTGGATCATGGGTGTTTAAAATTTCTTTCGGCAGAGCATTTATATTGTTTATATCTATGAATACTGTTTGAAATGTGATGCTGAGCAGGAGATTTGTGACACAGGGTGTGTACGTTTGGCGTCTCTCAGCAGCGATCATGTTAAAAAGCAAAACTTTGATTTGTAAAAACATGTCATTACAATTCCAGCTGCGGAAAGAAGGCTTTTAAAATTAGACATCCTTAAATCACACTGCTCAATTGCTTTTCAGTACACAGCAGTACAATGTGGATATAGCAGGCAATTAATTGCTCTGCCTTATCTGCAGGGTTTTTTTCCTGGATGGCTCAAGGACCTTTGCAACTGTTCCTTTAGTGCTTTGTGGCCAGTGGGGCTGTTACGGTCAAACAAAACCTCTTACTACCAAAATAGAAGCCACGTGCCTTCCTCACTCTGCACTCATCTCCACAAGAGCAGCATATCCATCTCTGGAAAAGTAGTTGTGGGAGCACCTTGCATGTTTTTATGGATGTCAGGTGTTGATGAGTCACTTTTTTTTCCTCCCTTCAATCCCAAAGCATCCCAGCAATGTGAAGTTTGTGTGTATTTTCAGGTGCATGGAGGGTGAATATTACTCCAAACAAGCCTGGTATAGGGCGTGGTACTAGTGTAGTAAGTTTTTATTCTTTGCATAAAGAGAGGGTGGCACAATGGCTGTAACCAGAGACCTCAAATGCAAATGGAGAGTGGAGACAGAGCAAGTTTAGAAGGTAGGCCAACCCCTATCGCCTTTCCTTTATAGGCCAGGGGATATTTTTCCTGGGGTAAAAGAGCCCATCACAGAGGGTTTTTCCCCCTACCCCCGTTGCCTAAACCAGAGCAATTCGTGACTGCATCAGGAGTTACTTTCCCAGGCACTGATAAGCCTGAGTCACTTCGTATTTCATATTTAAGTTTATCATATCCCTTTATGTTTCAGAAAGACATACTAGTATTGAGTCATATTTCTAAAGAACCCCCTATTTTCCTGCAGCTTTGGGGGTTTTACTGTGGGGAAGTTTGGGCTGCCAGAAGCTGCTGTATTTCCACAGCTGGTGTGTGCTTTTCCAGCCTCAGTTCTGAGCAGCAGGAAGTGTTTTACGTTCTAGAAACCTCAGTTCTACATAGAAGCTGATGGGCAGGATTGCTGCTGGACGGTTTCCAACACGTGTGTGTTTACAATGATAGAGATCTTAAGCTTGCTTTTATTTTTTTTTTTAACCATGCTGTTATTTCACCACAATTGTATAAAATCTATTATTCTGAGATGCCTTTTTTTTTAAGTTCTAGAAAGTGAGTTGTGAGTGCAACTTTTACAGCTTCTCTGCTCAGAAGGATGTACCAGAATGACTCTTTATCCAGAAATATCACTATTCTCAACTGGCCCTGTGAAGGAACACCCAGTATTACCTGGTTTTATTGCAGTGGAACTATGAACATTATTTATATGTTTTATTATTACAGGAACCAACCATTAATTCTTCCAGTCAATATCAATATTGTCTCAATAAAGCCTCATTTTAGCATTAGGTCAACCTCACTGCTTGGGTTAACTTTGAGTGCCAGAAGTGTTTACATAATACACAAATACACTGGTACCTGCAATAATGTGGTGTATTACTTCCTGAATGCATTATAGGCTCTTAAGCACTTAATCAAATTCCTTAGGATTATCTTCTGCATCCCCTTCTGCAGGCAGGTTTGTGCACCAATTCGATCACCTTTTTCTGGGGAGTGCTTTTAACCTGAGCACATATGGGACTGTTTGTTCTGCTCTCACAAATCCTGGGGAGGTACATCTGCTCTTGGGAGCACGGACTGCCACGTGCCCACCTTTGAAAGGGGATTAGGGCTTCTTTTGTTTTAAAGCAGACCCCAGAAATATAAGTATACTCTTGATATAATCGCTCTCCATGCCAAGGCAGTAGCCGTATTTCTGTTCATTCTTGTTTATTTATTTATTTATGTGGTTATAAAGCTTCTTTTTTTTTTTTCTTTTAACTCTGTAGGATACCCAAGAAAAAATGCTTTCTACCATAGATAGATCATCATCTGACTGTGTTTGTGCTGCTCTTAAATGCCTTTCCAATTTGTAGTGAATGCAGCGCATCACTGCACGTTGCTGGCTGTTGGCAGGCGTGACACTGAACCCCTTGTGCTGCTCCTTTTCCACTTGTTACGTTTTTTTTTCTGCTTCCATTGCAAATAAAACTTTTCCCCTTTGTTTAGCTGCATTCTCACATTCTGCCTTCACACTCTGGTATGTGTTTTTAGCCAGAAACACTGTCCTCTTCTTAGTTCTTGTTAGATATTCCTGATTGTCCCACTTGCTGTCGCAGTAACAATTTCTCCTGATGTCTGTGAGTGGCAGGATCAGAGCCAAGGGGAAATGTGGCAATTGATGTGGTACTTTAAGCATCCCTGGCAACTTTGCCTTGTTGTATTAAGATAAATGAAAAAGTGAATAGTTGTGAGATATGAATGTGTAAGAAGCATGAATGTATGCTTTTAAAGTTGTACAGTAACTTCTGTAAATGAGAAAATCGGATGAGAAAATTGCCCATTTTAAAGTCTCATTACTCCTGGGTAACCCATCTTATCAAATTCTCTGTCCTGGGATATTTTTGAGGTGTCAGACTTCTCTCTGTCACACAAAGGGCATGCCCAGCAGCTCAGACATCTTGTGTTGAGGAGGTGACTTCTGGCAACACCTCAGGTTGGATAAACAAACATGCTCTGCTCACATGCTTTAAAATGTAAAAAATTCAGCAAATAATTAAGACAAATCGTTAATTTCACTTCACATTAGTGAACTGATAATTACTTCATACAAACTCTGACTTTCTTGGGGTTATGCAACTTTTATCTGTAATTATTTTTATCTCCTGTAAGCAACAGGTCCAGATTAGAGTGCATGGCAAACACCGAACTAGCCAAGCAAATATGCTTTTTCTGTGACTCAAAAACCCAGTTTGTTCCTTGGGCAGGAGCACATCCTCTAAGGCTTTTGTAATTGCAGTTGCATGGCAGTGTTAAAAATGGGCTAACATCATACATTGTACTACCAGGCAGCCTTAAGATCATCTGAAGGCCTAATCTTGCTGCATTGTCATTTTGTGTTTCCTCCTTCGTTCTTTTGTTTCATCTAACTTTTGTTTAAGCCATTTATTGTTTATTTAAAAAAAAAATGCAATTAAGAAATCTTTGTGCTTTTAAGAGAGAGGCCGCAAGATCCACCACCCGTCATGATTTTGGGCCAAGCTGTCACAGGCAAAACTCCAGGGAAGATCACTTCTGGACCAGGTTTAGAGGAGCTTTGATGTTTTGCTGTTTTTATGGATTCCAGCTCTGTGAATCAGAACTTTGTGAAGCTTTTATTCAGATTTAAAAATACAGGAGAAATGAGATAAAGGAACTTCTCGTTACTATTATTCAGGATTGCACTTTTCTCTGTAATAAGCAAGCAATCATTGAGATCTGGGTTAACCTGAACTGGGAAACTCACAGGAGTGACCCACATAGATAAAATCCACTCCCTACCCTTCCCTCTAAGTCAAACATGGTGCAGTCCCAGTTCGTGGGTTCTTCAAGAAAGGAATGGACCCTGGGAAATCTTTGGGAGCCGGTTGTCTCTGAAAGCTGCAGAGGCTGGCAGGTGTTCCTGCGTGGTTTCTGCAGTGCCAGTGGCCACACGGGTGGCACGGCTGGGTGCACGCCGTGCCAGGGACGGGCCTGAGCCTGCCGAGCTCTCTGGGCACACATCAGCACCGAAACCTCGCGGCTCTGCCACACCAGCACCAACCTGGGCCATCCTTCCTCTGCCAGCCCCGAGCAGAGTCACGCTGCTGCCACGTCCCCCAGCCTGGATTCCTTGTCAGGGAGCGTGGGGGATTCCCACCTCCGCTGCAGCCACCTGCGAAGGTGCCATGTGGGAAGTGGGGTTCAGCAGGAGTAATCCTGCCCCCAAGACTCTCGAGTACTACAGGATAAAGCCGAGCATTTGTAAAGCTGTTTGGCTGCAGAAGGATTTCCCAGGTGTCAGGGGAGCCCTGGAAAGGGCACAGCTGTGTAGGCAGCTGGGAATTACCCTCATTTCTCCGCCAGCACAGGAAAGGGCAGGGAGGGAAAAGGGCATGGCTGGAGCATTGCTGCATTCTGCAGATCCCTTGGGGCCACTGCAGCTAAAACAACTTTAATTTGTTCCTTGGTTCCCATCTGCTGTCTGGGACACGAGGATCGAGTTATCACGGAGAGAGCGGTCTGCTGTGTGGGGATAGCGGGGAGAGCACGGCAGGGCTGGGTGATGGGTGTCTAGACAAGCACTCTGAGCCACCACTGGACTTTGTGTGCTCTAATTCTGCTCAGCAGCAAAGGCTCTGCGATGCCAAAGGGTTCTGAGGCGGAAAATTCTCCCTCAGAGTCCAGCCTGCTCCTCTGAGTGGAGAGGAGAGGGACACATGATGGGTTGTCCACAGAAACGCAGTTGCATCAGATTTGGGGCGCTCTAAATCTGTTGGTTTCTTTAACAAGCTCAAAAACTATCAGCATTTATGAACTTGGAAAATGAATTGAGTTAGCACAGCGATGATCTGTGAGATGGGTTTGTTGTTTGGCGTCCAAGTACCGCCTGCATTTATTTTCTGGCAAATGTTAGACATTGTCATGGATAACCCTTGAGCCTTAATTTCAGTGTTTCAAGTGTGTCTGCCTCCCTTATTTGTACCACTGAATCTCTAGCTGAAAATCAAACTGGTAAAAAAATATCATGTTGGTGATGGCTTAGAGAGTGAACTGCAAATGGTGATGTGTGTTGTGCACATGTGTCTTCCAGAAGTGCCACCACACAGACCATCAGCTGCTGTCTGTGTGGGTGCACTACAGAGAGGGGGTGCAATGATTAACGGGAGTTTCTCTGTAGAAATAAAAGTATTGCAATTAAAAAAAAGCCCAACAGGTAAGCAACCGAAGTATTAAAGGCAGCACACTCCCAAGACTATAAAACATATTCTACTAGATTTAGTATGTAGTTAAGTGTAACAATGACACTTACTGTAATTCTTCCTAGCATCCCTTCAAATGCTTTTAACCCATTCTGGGATAGGTAAATATAAAAATAGCACAACGGCAATTTCTTCTTTGTTTAAAAATGAAAATTCTTGTATTATCTAACCTTATTTTATATTACCTACCTTTATTTTTTTTATCAGAATGTATTTATGTACATTTTCTAACAGAAGTAGGAGACTGATTTCCAGAGTTGTACTCACAGAGGTCCTGTTAGTGTTTTTCCTAAACTATTACCATAGCATCAGCTAAGATATCTATAACTAGCCAAGTGCCTTCACTGACTTGTCTTGCTCTGCTGTATTGATCGATACAAAAGTTGCCATAACCAATAACAACTTTCCCATGGGAAATCCATTTGTGCACACAGGATTCATCAGAATAATTGTATTAATAACAGCTTATTGAGAAAATTATGAAGAGTTTATGCATATATTTGGCTAATTTCCAAAGGAAATAATGGATAGGTAGATTTCTTCTAATTAAGATTCTGGCTTCCTAAAAATTATCTAGCCTTCCCTGTCCCACTTGGAGCAACTTATTTCAGACAGTCTTCTGCTCTAACATGCAAGTTTTGTCTCTTGGTCAGAGATGCTTCATGTCCTGATCACTCCTGATACTGTTCCCAATCCATCTTTGAGAGGTTCTGTATTTTTCTTTCTCATACACTTGGTATAGAAATGTGTAGTCGACTAGAAATGGACACGCACTGAGTTGTATGTATACATAAAATCCATAACCTCAGAGTATACTACCCAATTGTGTGTTTGGTGAAAGAGGCAGAGACCTCTATTTGGCTTAGTACAGTTTTTACTGAAGTCATCTCCTCAGTATTGTATTAAAGGCTGTATTTCAAAACTCTCATCTCAGTAAAAAAGCATTAGCTCTTTGTCAGGGTTACCAATCTCATTGAGATGCTTCAGTTCTGGGAATAACGGGCCTGGACACAGCTGTGTTGGAAACAGCACAGTGGTTTTTTCAAAGACCTTCACCTGCCAGGTTGGCACTTCTGTGACCTCTGAGATCTGGCTGTTACTTATGGAGTTCAGCTCAAGGTTTCTCATGTGTTCTCAAAGGTTTTTAACCACATAGGATGGTGATCCTCAGTTTTGTTCTTCCTATTGCACTGTATGACAACAGGGGTTCGGGAGAGCAGAATCCCTGGGAAGGGAAGCCGTGACCTGCAGGGTGACAATCAATAGCATGTGACAGTCAGCTGAGGCCCCAAATGCCCTGTGTGACTTGCTGTCCCTGATGGGGCTGGAACCTCACACTTCCTACCCAGGAGCTCTCCAGTCAAAATGTTACTCACTCGGTTCAGTCACCAAATCACGCCACCAAGCCCCCAGTGTGGGTAAAGCAAAAGGGGTTTATTTATGTGCCTGGGGTTTTTTCCTAATATAAAAACGGCTTTTATAAGAATCACTAAGTGGTGTTGAGAACTAAGTTTTAAATTCCCTGTTGACATTTCGAGGAGCATCACGTGATGTCCATTCCACACCAGTGCCGAGTTTCTGCTTAAGGTAAGGGTCTGTGTGACAACATTGTGCCTTCTGTAAGCGTCGTGAATGTGCCAGCCTAGAGGAAACAGATATTGCTGTTCCTATTGGTGTAACATTAGGTGTGCTCAGTGGGGCGGGTGACTCCGAAGGGCAGCTCCGCGTTTCCCGAGTGAGGAGCCTGATGGAACACGCTGTGTCAGGGAGAGCATTAGGCAATGAGACGTGACAGTGCCTGTAATGCCAGGATATCCCTGCTCAAGGGAGAGGGAGTTGCTGGGCACTGAGCTGACAGCCCGACCTGGCAAATGGTGTGTTTCCTGAAGTGCTTTCTCAGGATACACCAAAAAAAAGCTTCAATGTAAAGAGACAGGAGCAGAGCTTTCTGAAGAAGTCTCCTGAATCTCAATGTCTTTTTTTTTTTTTTTCCCCTGTGTTCTCCTACTCTTCAGTAAGTTCCAGGGTTGGTTTTTCTTTGGATCAAACAGAAGAGACAAGGGAGCAAAAATAATAATTAAAAAACCTGTGGAAAGTGGTAAGTGGAGAGGAAAGCCATTTGAAAGCTGTCTCCCCGTTCTAAGACTCCCCCTAAAAAACAATCTTTCTTTGCAAATTCAGGGTATCTGAGAGCTCTGCAGATGTTGCAAAGAATGGTGAAGAAAACAGCAGGGCTCTTTTGCACCTTTTAATTGGCTGCCGCAGCGTGGATGGCAGACCCTGCTGCTCAGGGAAGCATTGCTCCCACATCCATCGTTTCTCCTGCCTTTGCAGGGCAGTGTGTGGGAGGGGGATTAGTGCACGGCCATATGGGAGGGAGCTCAGGAGGAACAGTTCCTTGCCGAGCCCTGCTGCGGGAGTGGTGGGGACAGCAAAGGGAGCAGGAAATGATGGAGGAGGGGACAGGACTCCAATGGCCCTTAATGGAAGTGATGCCGAAATCCCCCGAGGGGATGAGGGGCTGAAGGCTGTGACCCCTCCACATGCCTCGCAGACCCCAACTGGAGAGGCATTTTAAAAGTAATTTATCCATGTGAACTCCAGAATGGTTTTTTTTTCCTACTTCATGGGATTTTCCACGGGACAAGAAGGAGAAGGATGTGCGGTACTTAATAGGAAACTGAAAGGAAGGTTGGTTTGATATTTCTTCTGTAAATCAGAAGGCTGGATCATAGCTTTAGATTCATAATATAGTAAAGTGAGGAATCAGCTACTTTTAACTACATTGATCCTCCTCCCCGGGTACCAAGATCCTGGAAACTCCTACAATGAAAGGTAGGGGAGGGGCGGGTTGTATGGGAGCAAGCCAGGACTTCATACTGTCCCTGTTTCCCTTATCCAAGATCAAATCCCCTTCTACATTTGTGAGGCAGCTGCAGACTTACTGACCTCACATTCAATCAGTGACCCATCAGGACTGCTCGGTTTAAGAGAGCTGTCCTTAAATCAGCATTCCTCCTCCTGCCCAGAACTTCCACAGCTCCACATGGAAAAACCCGGACACCCGAATCAGCCCCAGCTTTTCATCTATAGAAGGAAATCTCAGCGACAGAATTCTTCAGATTGTCTCAGATCAACAAGAAAGAGAGAAGTCCCACTGAAATCTTGCATGTCCTCTGGGAGCTGTGGGAGTGAAGGACAGTTTTCCCCAGGCAGGCAGCTTTTCCAGCCAGCTCCCTGGCTGCATGGTCTTTCTCTGAGACACTGCATGGGAACTATGCAGAAGAGATAATATGGTCCTCTGCCAATTAATTTTTCCTGGCATGTTTCCCTGGGCCTGAAGAGCAGAAAACATGTGAAGAAGTAGGAGGGAAGGTCTGGCCCTGTGTATTTTCCTGAAAAGCTTGTTCCACACAGCTGCTGGTGGTTCTCCCCCTTTATATTTTTTCTAATAACACCAGAAGTATAAAGCTAATTAATTTTTTTTCCTGTGGATGTTTCTTGAGCTACTACTCATATTCTTTTATTGTTTTGGGAGTGTTGCCTGTTTTATCACACAGTGGCATTTTTATTCTCTTTGTTCTCACAGGTCACTAGACCAGCTAGTAAGTCAAAGTGCCCTCATTCTGTTCTGCTGCTTTTCAAAGATAAGACCTGGAAGAGGAGTAATATCAGTATACTTCTGTAAGCATCCATCCAACCTGCTGCCTTTTCTCATGCCTCGTTGTGCAGCAATTGGTCTAAATACCTCTCTCTAGTTACTTCACAGAAAGAGACCAACAGAAGAAATTGATTAAATTGAAATGGAAGTCTTGGAAGGTGTTTCCTACCTGTCTGAATCCAAACTGTAGGTACTTAACTCAAATGGGATCAGAGGATCCAAGGGAGAAACAGAAGACTTTTTCCTTAAGATCCTTTCTTAATGTTCTTTTTCCAAATACCCAGGGACATAAATTTCACATATGCACATGCTTATTCCATCTGCCTCAAAACAAAATTGGTACAGTCTAACTTTTTAATAGTATATTTTAAATAGCTAGTCATGAAAAAAAAAACCCCAAACACTAGAACCAAGGCATAATGAACCTGAACTTTATGTGAAATAGATAAAGGAGAGAAATTTCTCCAGTGACTAATCAGTTTGTGCTGTGAAGCATCATTGACACTAATGCTTGCAGTTGTTCTCCCTGTCAGCATGGTGCTATTATACATGTACATGTCTAATCATTTAAAAAAATCTTACGAGCTCTTTGTTTCCTTTGCTGAACTGTTTGTTCTCCAGCACAAAATCCCAGAGCCAAAGCACACTGCATTAATATGCATATGAAGAGAGTAGAAAATCTCACCATCTACAAATGGGTGTACCTACAAGCTCCTTGGCCTCCTGGTTTCACTGCATGGTGAATATTTATTTATTTATTTATTTATTTATTTATTTATGCCAGAAGCCAAAATGCAAATTAGTATTTAAGCTAAGGATTTATTGCTGAAAATATTATCCTTTTTTCTGTGTTTCCCATATGCTGTTTGGTTATATTGTGCTGGCATCCTATTCAATTTTTATTGGTGTATGCCCATAACTGAGCAAACTTCTAAAATCTGCTCCCACCACCAAATGTACGTTTCATCAGATTTCTCTTATCACACAAAACCCACCTGAGCTGCTGCTGATTTAGACAGAGGTTCCCAAATTCAGTTTGTTTCGATAGTATGCAGAAGACACAATGGTCCTTTTGAAGGACCATTGGGAAATTCTCTATTTTCTGACTCCTGTGCAGTATGTGCCTCTTCAATATTATCTTCTCTAGGGAAAACTAAGAGTATCTCTAGATATAACTAAACACAAACCATAGAAAAACAATGTAGCTTATTTACACTTCTCCTCCAGGGAGAGAATAGGACAATAAATTGGTCCAATTTTAGTTGCTGTTGATAAAGTACTAGAAAGTGTTCGGATTGCATGTTGGCAAAAGTGATGTCATAAACTGTGGGATAGAATAAAATACTCCAGTGCTGCATTATGTTCCAATAACCAGTGGAAAAGTATTTTCTCTTGCATCTCTCCAAGGAGAATTTATAATGGATGTCTAGTTTTTTAAGGTGTAATTGTGTTCCTCTGAGTCTCGGGCATGTGTTTTTTCTGATGTTACGTGACACAGCAGTAGCTGGAGAGGCCATTGTAAAGGGCCAACTTAGATTTTAGCAGTATTGAATGTTTACTTCTAATGCTTCTGTCTTTTTAGAATTTACCACATACTTATAGAAAGTATTAAAAACACAAACTGAGAGTCAGAAATTCTATGAATTAGTGTCACAGATTGGGCTCCCTGTCCTCTATTGGAAAGTGAAAGAAACCAGATTTCATCCTGTCACATGTTCAGCATGCATCTGGTTTAGGCTTCTAATCTACTCAGATTTTAATATTTAAGTAAATCTTTTATTATATCCCAGGATCTCGATGGGAAAGGGTGATATGCAAATGAAAATTATCTTCTAGATGTCAGTTTTGGCCACAGACTCAATCAGGCTGCAGCAAAACCTGAAGTGAACACTGGCTAAAATACACCCATTGTACTTTTGGAATTTGCTTGCTGAGTGTACTTTGAAGCCTTTCCAGAGTATACAGGAAAAATCTCTTCAAAATTTCAGAAGTTCAGCAACTGTCTCCAGCTGAGTCACGTTTATAAACACTGGAGCTTTCAAGGGCTCCATGTCAGATGATTTTTCTCAAGAAACAGGCCTTGCTTCCATACACAGACTTCTTATTTACTTTAAAAATGTACTTATTGGTTAGTTTGATGGAGTTTCTTTCATTTATCAGAAACGATTCTGATGAAATCTGATTTTTCAGCATGAGCATAATAAGGATGTGAAAATGTCATGATTTTCTTTGCTATTTAGAACGAAATTTTGAAAAGTCTCCACATTCCCCATAATATTTATATTGGTATGAAAACTGTTTCACAGCTTAAGCCATAATTTGGCTTTAGAAACCTGCATTAATTTTATCCACGGGGTTCTCAGTTCTAGTAGAGAATATTGAAGCCTTATGTAGATGTTTTCCTAAATGTTGTATTTTTCTTTTGATGTAAGTGATCTTTTACAGCCCTAACATTCAGCATTTTCTAGATGTCCTGACTCTGTAACTGAACTTGACCATCCTGATAAAGCCCAAGCACACAGGAAAAATGCAATACATGGAGTACCCCAGGCATTATCTTTTTTGTTCTCTTGAAAATGAGTAGCTGTATTACAACTTGACTTCTTAAGTCTCACTGAAGCAGGCACAGAGCATAGTAGTTATTCCATCTAAGTCCAGCTCCCAGCAAACCCCTTGGCATGCAGCAGCTTGGTACCAAAGGGATTACCAGCAGCTAAGACTTACTGAGCAAGACATACAGACCACAGCAGATGATGGCTTGCTTCTCTGCTTATCCCAAAAGTATTCCCAGGACAATTAGATAAATTATTCTGAAAATGCTGGCTATAAAACAGTGTAGTTTGTCTATTTTAGTAATTTAAGTGATGGTATTTATTCAGTCTAAAGCTGAACTGCCTGATTCTCCACATCCTTCATAGCAAAGCTCTCCTGTAATGCCTGGCAAGGCCTTCAATGGAGCTGCACCTGCTTATACCAGCAGACATTATACTCTTAGGATTTTCAGCCAAGGATTATTAGCTGTGGATAAAAAAAGCCACCATCAATTTGCTTTGTTCTGAAAATACTTCACAGTGTTTTACAAACCGTGTGAAAAGTTGTGGCTTCCCATCTTTGCAAGCAGTAACAATTCCATGGCAGGGGACAGAAGCAGCGGAGTAACCCAGCCAAAGGAGCAAAGGTGGAAAAGCATAGCTACCACGGCCAGTGGCTTGCTTTGAAGCTTAGGGGAATGATGGAACCCGTAATTTCTTCTATAGAGGGGAAAGAAACAGTCTAAGAAAATAAAATAAAGTTTGACAAAACCCCCAGAGAAGGGATGAGGTTATTTTTCAGTATGACAGTATTGCCATTGCATCAGAACTCTGCTGTAACAAGTATCAAGGTTCCGAGTTCATCCCAAATACCTTTCAGGGACTTCAAGGCTCCCAATAAACACTGAATTGGATCATGGCTGACCCTTCTGTGCCTACAGAAGGTGATGGATGCAGAGTAAAGTGCTTCCCTAATTAATGTGACCTACAGGAGGAACAGGCAGGCTGCAGTCTTGCCCAGAAGGCAGGAGCAGGGGATCTGTGATCCTCACGCAGAGGGGAGAGCAAGCCATGGCTCTGGCCTTCCCTCTCCTCCGTGTTTGGACAAGGAGAGGTAAGTACAAAGCACATCTCAAAGGAGTGCAACTGGCAAGGCTTCCCACAGTGCAAATAAAGAATTCTAGGAAGTTTCTTTCTTTTCTAAAGCAAAATGTTTCCTGATTTCCCCATATAACATTACCTCGCAATGATAATTTGACTGATTAACTGAATGTTACTAGTTTAATCTGCTCCCAATTTATCACACTCCATAATGAAACTACATTGAATCTATGGGTACGATGTTTCCTGTTGTACAGTCAGATGTAAAGATTCCTGGAAACTTTGATTGAACGTCTCACCGGTAACATTTCTAACCACAGAAACAACAGAGAGCCAAGGGGGTTGTGGGGTTGGTTTTTCAGCTTTTTCCAGTTGTTAAACATTTTGCTCAAAAATGGAAAAATACTTTTTTTTCTTCTCCATATAGCTGTTTAATCACTGCTTGAGGTTGAAAAAAAGTGTTTTGGAGCAGATGGCAAGAACATAGGATTTAAGCAGGGGACAGATGTAACCATATTAGGGAGCCTGGAAGATAAATCTCTTGAAATCTTGTGGCAGACGTGATCATTACTTTGTTTACATAGATGAAATATTACTAGCTTCAACTAACAGTTGCTGCTGTCCATATTTGGGATCTTTCCCCTTCAGATGGTCATTAAAACCTGTTGTAAATCATCATGTTTCTGCTGCTTCCATACTGTGCATAAATCATGTAGGCATCCCAGCATCTCCACTCTTTACGGAAAATGTGTAGATGGATATTTGTACCACATGAGAAATGGTGTTTGTTTGCTTTTAAGCAGTTTACAAGTCAGGCTTCTAGCGATGTGCTGTCTCCTGTGATTGCTCCGGGGAAGCAGAAAGAGAAGGACATCTGCATTCAGCCTCTGTGCTGCCAGTGCCTGCTTTGCCTCTGGCTCCCTCCCCGGTGCTATCGCAGCGTCCCCATCGCAAGCGGCTCTGACATTAAAGCACGTTCCCGACTTCCCCACATCTGGAGCGTGGGAAGGCAGCACAGTAAAGAGCAGCGTTCTCTTCCTGTGGAAAAATCCGTAGGCTGCGTGAGAGACAGCGAGGAAACAGCGCGTTATCTGTGGCAGCTTCCTCGCTGCTGAGATCGGTGGGAGAGCCTTTGTGACCTTGGGGACAAACACAGTGTTTGCGGCTGCGGAGGGAGGGGAAGCGCTCCTGAAGCACGCGTGTGTGTGTGCGTGTGTGTGTGCGCACTCGCTGCACGTGTAAACACATGTATTTACATGCGTACACCCAAGGAGGTGTTCTAGTGTTAATCACAACACCTTTGGGAGCAAATATTAGCACATAGTTGAACACAGTGAGTGAGCGGAGCTGTGAAACATCCCTCCACTCTTCAGCACAGCGTTCTTGGTAATGTTTTCCCCCTCCCGCTGTAAACTCTATACAAGTAGGGTGTCAGTGTCTCTTCGAACCGGATTTCCCCGGTACTGACATTTTTATCCATTAAAATACTTCTGCTGCTTATTTTCAAGTTTAACTGAACCAACTGAAAATTCCATTTTGATTGGAGCAGTAAGCTCATCCTCCTTATTAAGGCGTAGGAGGTAATATATATTTATTATGTATTAAAGCATAAACATCCTCCAAAAGGAAAGAGGAAGATGGTGATTGTTACAGCAATGTTCTATTTTTCCGGTTCTGACTCTTATTTTCCCCTGTAACAAAGGCAAGGACACCACAGAGGATCAAAAAAGTAGGAATACGTAGGTGTAAATGTCACAGACTACGCACCTTACTAGAACCTGGATATTAATTGCACCATTAATTTTAATTGCACTGTGTTTATAAAGTCAGACCTGTATAGGTAAGCGCTCCAAAATTAGGAAATAACAGAATTAAGGTGGCAGGTACCACAACTGTGCTGCAGTCATGAGAAGTGATTACACAGTTTTAGCAGAAAATTATACCATTTTCTTCTCATAAATTGACAAGTAAATTTAGCAATATTTTACATTTCTGTAACATTTCTCACCCTGATGTACTGTATGAATTAAGTGCAGTCAGGCTCATGGAATAACTTCAGTCAAAGAGCAAGAATAGAAAATAGCACTTACAGGTTATATAAATAAAATATTTTCTACGATATTCTCATTCCTTGGGAAACTATATGCTTTAGCAGATTTCCAGTTGGGACATCTCATGTCAAACTGATCGTCTTAACTAATGACTTTTTATGATAATAACTCTTTCTAGATTCAGACAATGAAAGAAGAACTTTACTTCGTGCCAAGCAATTAGTAATTAATGAAGTGCTAACTAGGTGCCAAAATGTAAGATTATACTCTTTCAAATAATTTGTAACCAAAACAAGACTAAAAAGTATCTTTAATACAGTATTTAGGAAGCTTAGCTGAAAGGCAATGAAATTAATTTGATTTTATAATAATGTGTAGTTTTAATCCCAGAGATTTGCAGGCAGCATGGTATGTCCATTCATAATAAAGCACTATTTCTTTTTTTTTTTTTTCCTTAAAATATGTAGAATACTTTGGATTATAATCCACACAAGCAAAGGGGATTACATTAAAGTAATTTACATGAGAAACTTTGTATTCTAAAATGCTTATACTACCTTCTGTTAATGAAAGAGTATAATAAACTGTACTCTGCTGGCATTTTTATATTCTTAGAATTTACAGCAGCAAGTGCCCCGGATTGTAGTCTCTCAACATTTCATTACAGCTGCTCCTGCAAACATATCGCAGCTTGTTATGGAAGCATCCACACTGGGTGTTGCCTAATGGAAAAGCGGTTTTCATCTGTGAAATTAAAAATATATGGATCGATTTCCTCCTCTCGGTTCCTGGATAATGTTGAAGTTGCAAGCTGGTGCTCTCTAAAGGCAGCGTTATATCCTCTCTAGTCTGAGGGGGTATGCACGGTGAGTCAGTTACGCTCTTGCAGTGGGATGCAGCTTGTTGGGCAGTGAATAACCATTGCTAATAAAACTTGGGATAGGTGCGTCTGAAAAAACACCTTCTGAGACCCACAGTTTATAATTGTTCAGAGGAATTCTGCAGGGCGGCCAGGCAAATGCCACTTCTAAATCTGCTCTCTCAGGCGAAGGTGGTGATGGCAAGGGTGACGGCAAGCTTTCAATCAGAGCCATTCCCTGACCGTGCCGGATCAGGGTGGGCTCTCTGCACCCATTCCCTCCCAGGCTGCCAGTCACAAGGGACAGCGGTTTCCTGGCACTTTTGACAGCAGCTTTCTTCATTACAACCCACTGTTTTGTCATGTATTTTCATCTAGTCATTTCCTCTCTCTTTGGTGCTTCCTGTGATTTGAATATTTAACAGCACAGCTGCAACGTTCAACTAATAATGTGTTTTAAGTGGAGTATTTAGTATAATGGGGAAAATCCATACCTATAAAATAATAAGGAACATCAGCTACATGTGTAGGGTTGGCAACTGAGTATTTGGAAGGTGGTTTCTTGGAAAAGATTTTGGAATCATAGGTGAAAAGCAACTAAACACGGGGCTCTAGTGTAAAACTTGAGTGGAATTGGGCATTTCAGTTTCGCAGTCTAATGTACATTCTCCTCCCTGCTTGTTCTTTAGAACTGTCTTATATGAAATGATGGCCAGAGAGCCAATATTTTCTGGTTTTCTTCGTTTCGTCACTTGATGTGTTGCATGCATGACTGTGTTGATACACTGAAGGGAGATTTCTAGTGAAGCACTGCCTAGGATGTCTGTGCATTTCCTCAGCTATTGCCTTTGGTTTAGACCCCTCTGCAGTGTCCACCAGGAATTCTTTCCTCCAGTATCCACTGCATTGTAGATGACTATTTATCAATATTGAAGGTTTTCCTACACAGTTGGGTCACTCCAAGTATCTTCACAATCCACCCCCCAGTTGTGAGTAATTCTGTGTCCCCTCCAGAGGTTGCCTCCTCCTGTACAACCCTTTCTCTAGATTAATTTTGTTGTAAATTCCCTTAAAACACCTTACTCTTTTGTTTTATCCCATGATTATGGATGACTACACATTCTCTGTTCAATCTTTGTTAGTTTTTGGTCCATGACATTGCTTTTTTTCTCACTGTGCAGTTTTTCTGGAAGCACTTAGCGAGAGGATTGTAAAATGTCTTTGAAAATCTGTCACCTAAGCCATATATACATACCCCTTAACTAATGCTGAGAAACTTGTTTTATGACATAAAGTGGGTTGTCTCCTGCTTTAGTGATGAAAAATAGCTTACAAAAATATTTCCCATTGCTTCCCCCTTCTGAGGTGTTTTTACTACTTTTTTTCCTGTTCTTCCTCGATGATCTTGGAGCTCTTTTCCACCCTTAGCAATTCTATGATTCTATAATATGTTCTTGTTTCGCTGTTACAAATTGTTGTGTTTCCAAATCTGGTGAAACATTCTTTCCATCCCCTGACTCACCTGTTGAAAACCTCCCAGCAGGATGGCATTTGGCATTTTATTTTCTTTTCACTTAATCCTGGTTCAGAATGAGTTTGACACTTTGCCAGATTATCACAGTAAAAAACCAAGAGGAAACAACATTCTCTTTCTAGGCACAAAGCTTTATTAAACTTGGGGAAGGTGGCACTGTACCTAAAAGCAATGCTTTTCTGCTTTATTGTCACATTTGTGCCTGCAGTTTCTCAAATCCTTCCTGCCTTATTTCCCTGTCATGGTTTAAAAGCTGGTACCATCTTTCCAGCCTGCTGGACTTGCTTAATCTGGATCCT
Organism: Acropternis orthonyx; assembly: GCA_035583155.1. Classification (NCBI taxonomy): domain Eukaryota; kingdom Metazoa; phylum Chordata; class Aves; order Passeriformes; family Rhinocryptidae; genus Acropternis; species Acropternis orthonyx. The sequence goes on along the minus strand of JAWWEU010000005.1, from coordinate 27,413,632 downwards.
TAGGCTGGATGGCAGCAATGGGTTACCAGGTATCCAAACTCCTAACCCCATCTCCCATGGATGTGAAGGAAGCAGTGACTGTCCTAACTCCGTGACAGGATGAAAATAAGTGAGTTCACTACTTAACGAGATTAAGTATTGCTTTCAAAGCATTCTGAATATGTATAAATGGTAGCTATTAATTATTGTAATCACTCGCTGGGGCTGGAGCCTGCCTGGCGGGGGGTGCGGGTGGGAAGGTGGTGATGCCAAGTCCTGTCTCCATGGCAGCAGCGCTGCCAACTCGGGCCACTTTAGGGCAATTCTTGCAAAACCTTGTGGTTTTCTGAGGGTTTTCACTCCAGAAACGATGCAGACGCCCCGAAGGCCGTGCCTTCCCCCTTGTAGGCTGATCATTCCCTAATGGCTGCGGGAGCAGACGGAAATCTTGAGATCCATTGCACTGCGTCCCTTCAGAGAGGAGTTCTCAGCAATGTAGTAGTTTTTATTCCGGGGCCAGCCCCTTTCCTTGCCGCCGTTGTCTTTCCTGAGGGGAGCAGGGCCTCATGGAGATGTTTGCCTTCCCGTGCCTCGACTCCCCCCGGAATGGCGCTGGGGAAGGGGCTGGATTGCCGGTCTGATGGAGGAGCGGCTGGGGGGGGAGGCTCAGCCTGGAGAAAAGGAGGCTCAGGGGGGACTTTATCACTCTCTACAACCCCCTGACAGGAGGGGGGAGCCAGGAGGGATCAGGCTCTGCTCCCAGGGAACAGGGACAGGAGGAGAGGACAGAGCCTCACCCTGGCCAGGGCAGGTTCAGCTTGGACATCAGCAGGGATTCCTTCACAGAAAAGGGTGAGGCTGTAAATGCGGATGAACTTCTTTGCACTGAGGGCGGCAGAGCGCTGGAACAGCTGCCCAGGGAGGGCATTCCGGAGCCTTTCCAAACCCACCCGTCCCTGTGCCACCTGCTCCAGGTGACCCTGCCTTGGCAGGGGGGTTGGACTGGATGGTCTCCAGACGTCCCTAACGATTCTGGGATTCCGTGATGAGGCGGCGGAGCCACCGTCCCTTGGAGGTGTTTAAGGAAATATCGGGCGTGGCACCGGGTGCCGCTGGGTCACAGCTTGCGCTCCATGACCTCGCAGGGTGGTTTTTTCCCCCGCCCGGCCCTGTGTGTCTGTGAGGGAGGGACGCAGCGCGACTCCCCCTCCCTCCTCCCGGCCCTCCCTGAGGGCGCTCTGAGGGGGCTCTGAGGG
>JAWWEU010000005.1:27297028-27408982 GCA_035583155.1 Acropternis orthonyx | reverse complement strand
AAAGCAGTGGAAAGAGGAAAGATGCTGTTTGGAGGAGGCTGCTGTAGGAGCTGCCTCCATGCCTGTCTCAGCTGGGAGGGTCTTCTGGGCAGGCTCCTGGATCACAGGTGATGCGAGTTATTTTGCTGTGTTAATGGTTGGGCTTGATGATCTTAGAGGTCTTTTCCAACATTGGTGGTTCTGTGTTTGTATGATTTTCTCCAGCACAGCTTTTCTGATTGCTGTGATACCTGGGGGTGAGAGTACTCAGCAAGAGCAGGGTGCTAAATTATTCTGTCGGAAACAAAAGTCTCAGCTGAATGTTGCTTTAAAATAGCCAGCCTGGGCCTTGTGATTTGAAGAGCTAGATTAGGCAGATGAAAACATTGTCTCCTGGATATTTAAGCAGAATGTCTTAAATATCTGAAGGGGTCTTATCTTAAATGTCTTAAGGGGGTGTCAAGAAATATCTTAACACAAAAACTGTTCCCACAAAGCATTTAATCTGATTTTGTTTGGCTGTTGGTCTCTCTTAGTGGGAATCTGATGTTGGCCCACTTCTGGCTGCCCTGGGGCAACTGCTCAAGGAAGGCAAGCCCAGGCTCAGGATGTAAGGACTGTTAGGGTGACACTGCTGATCCCCAATTCCTGCTTTAAGTGGATGTGTGCTCAGGGTCAGGCTTCCCCAGGGGGGGTGTCCCTGAAGGGGAGAAAGCCATGGCGCACTGCTTTGGTGTGGGAGGACTCGCATGGTCTTTGGCCAAATGGGATGAAGGTCCTGGAGAAAGCTGCAGCTGTCAGCACAGCTCTGTTTGGTGTTACATGGCCCCGGGGCTCAGAGTGCTTAAGTCTATCCTGCATTCCCTTTCAGGGCCTGTACATTGTGGTTTTTTTTTTTAGTTTTTTTGGTTTGTGGTTTTTTGTTGTTGTTGTTTTGTTTTTGTTTTTTTAAGTTATCATCACTGTGAAGTGATGCAGAGGAGTGAACACTTGTGCCAGCAGCAGCTGAGGGTATCTGCAGCTGTCTGGGGCCATTATGCAGAAGTTCAAGTCCTGGCCAGTGTGCTGCATCCTAACAATCCCTGACTGAAGGCATGTCCAGGAGATGTCAGGCATGTCAGGGAAAAACTTACTCTTTATTAGATTATGCCCTTTTGAATGTGGAAGGTCGTGTTTGGAATGTCTGGGCACAAGAGCATAGCTATTCTCTCCTGCTTTTCCATCACCTTGCTCTTAGCTTGTTTGTTTGCTGTTGTGCCTTTGCTATTTTTTTTCTCTCCCCCCTTGCTTCATTTCTAGCATACAAAAGTTATTTAGCCCCCGAGTGTGTGGGAGCCTATTGTGCACAGAGAGCTGCAGCACAAAGGATTCCAGAGGCAGTCTTGTTCCCTCTCACCAGCACAGGCTGCCCAGCCAGATTCAGAAACACATCTGCAAGTCTGAAAAGGAGTTCTGCTCTGTTTGACTGCAGCTTAAAGCACAGGGAATAGGAGAGGGAGAGGCCTTTCAGGAGCCTGGTGGGTTTTATCAGCTTGCTCATGGTCCTGTGGCACAGCTGCAGCCCAGCCTGTTAGTGAATGCTCATGTTTGAGCCTGTCTGTAGATTAGCAATGGGCAGACTTTCCCCTTGGGAACCTGTGGTTTGTGGGGTGTGGAGGTGCCTCCCCAGGCAGGCTGCAATTTTAGCACGGGAATGGATGCTCTGGTGGGGTGCAAATACCCATTGGTCCTGGTTTTCAGCAGTGCTCAGAAATCTGGGTGCAGAGCTTAATGGACTAGTTCTGCTTTCCTGCAGTGGCAGCTCTGAATGGCACTGTGATGGAGGGATGGATCTACTTTCTCAGCAGTAGCTGCAGGTTTTTCAACACTCCCATTGCTTGGAGAAGTCCCTCTGCAGGGACCCAGCTCTGGCACATGGTGGCTGTCAAGGGAGCTGAAGCACATGAGGTGAGTCCAGGAGACTGATCTGGCCTGAAACACTTCCAGGGATGGAGCAGCCCCAACTTCTTGGGCAACTTGTGCCAGGGCCTCACCACCCTCACAGGGAAGAATTTCTTCTGGATATCTAACTTACTCTCACTTTAAAGCCATTCCTGCTTGTCTTGTTACTCCATGACCTTGTCCAAAGGCCTTCTCCAGCTGTATTGTAGCCCCTTTAGGCACTGGAAGGGGCTCTAAGGTCTCTCTGGAACCCTTTCTTGTCCCAGCTGAACAACCCCAGCTCTCAGCCTGTCCCCATAGCAGAGGTGTTCCATCCCTCTGATCATCTTTGTGGCCACCTCCAGACTTGCTCTGATGGGCTCATGTAAACCTGCGGAAGACCAAGGAAACCCCTCCCAGATCTCATCTGGATCTGCACAGGGTGCTGGAAGGCTGGTTAATCCCATGCCACAAACCATTCCCTCCAGTCTTGCAAGACAAAGTATTTTCAAGCCCACAGATCAACCTTCCAGCTGAGACATGATCTGAAATGTTGGGATTTGGGTGACCTCTTCCATTTCACCTTGGATACTGTTCGAGTTCAGCTCTACACCGAACTGGGAGAAGAGGAGGTATCCAAGCAAGTGGCAGGGACAAACAGCTTTAGAAAAGCTCTGTGCTTGGAGAGTGCTGTTTCTCTTAACCTTTAAAGACTCTCCCTTACTTCTTTTCAAAGCCTCCTGCTTTGATTTCTCATTCACAGTTGTCTTTCTGGCAGCCCCTGGAAGAAAGGCGACATAGATGAGGGTTAAAGAACAGCTGCAGGAACATAATTAATGCTTTGCAACATTTCTGAAGGCCTTTAGCACCTTGCCGTGACCCAGCCTGTAACATCTGTGCGTTGGCAGCAGCCAAGCTGTAAAACTTCCCTCCTCCACGTCCTGCACAAAGCAACTGTCGCCTGCCCGAGGTGTGCAATCAGGGCGAAAACTTAACAAATGAGTACAAAAGGCACGCTGGAACACAGATGGCAGGTCCTTGGGTGCTGGGTTTGGCAGTGGTAAGGGGCTTCCAGCTGCTGATCCTTGTTAGGTGTCCAAGGGGGGAGGTGGGAAACCGTTGCTTTTGCAGAGATTTGGTAGGAGAAATAGGACAGAGCCAAATCTGAGTGTAACACCAGTCCCTGTGCTTGCTCATGTTCTTACCATGGAATGGATGTGGGCTGAAGCCAGAGCCCAAGCCCTGCCTGGTGCTGTCAGGATGATTGCCTGCACAGCTGTCACGTACCCCGAGGGATGCCAAATGTGTCCCCATTTGGATCGTGTTTTATCAGGGTCTGTCTTTTGCAGCACTTTTCCCTTTATGTGACTAAAGGGCACCTTCAGGGCTTGCCACCTTCAGTTTTACGTGAGCTGTAACTCTGAAGAGAAGACACAAAAGTGACTCCAGTTCCCAGGGGTTCCAGCTTAGTGTTCTCCTTTCAGTCCCAGACCCAACTCACAGCCGAGTGAACTTGGTGGCCAAAGAGAAGATGAACAACACCACTTTGTTTTTGAAGATAAACTTTCTTCTTCTTCCAGATTTCCATTTTCCTCCCTGTTTCACTGCAGCCAACCCTGCTGAGTTTCCAACCTTCAAAGCCCATTGTATCCAGCTGGACAGGAGCGAGCCTGCCAAGGGGAAGTGTTCGTCCTCTGCTCTTTTGGTTTCCTGAGACACCCGTGACTGTAATGTGTGCCAAGCAGCCCTGACCTTCACCTGACTGGAGTTCCCAGCTGTACTGTGTTACTACAGCATCTCTGCCTGATAGAAATTCAGCTTTGTTCCTCATATCTGGAAATTTTATATGACAAGTGGGTCTCATTCCTGATTCTAGCCTCCCTTTAGACTGGACTGTCTGATACCTGGGTGAGGCTTGTAGATCCCGAAGGCCAGAAGGAAGCATTATTTTTCTGTAGTTTGCCTCCTGTTAACATGTGCCAGAGACACTTATCCAGCATTTGGATTTCAGCCAGGTAGCTGGAAGGGGCTGCACCTCCTCGGCACCCTCCTCTGATGGCCTGTCCAGCATTGCTTCTCTTCATGTCTTCCTGTACTTCTCTTGCCTTTGGGGAGGTGTTGCTGGAGAGATTAACTTTCTTAAAAGAAATCTCTTGCTTCACAAGTCAGATGAGGATGTTGTGCTGCATCTCTGGTAAAATTTCTTCCCTTCAGAAGGGAAAGTGATTGGGTTTGCAATTGACTCTCTCCTGGTAATAAAAATGGTGTTATTCCTTCAGGGACAGCAGCTGGGGAATTAGGGCTGAGTAACAGTATATTATAACATCTCAGACTTCTTTGTTTATGCAACCTAAACAATTCCTGAGCCACGGCATCCCTGTGGGCTTGGTGACCCCTACCAGCTGTATGGGCATCTAGGGCACCTCAGAGACAGAGCTCTGGTTTTGCAGCTTTGGTTTTACAGGTGTGGGTTTGATTCCATCTCTGTTACTAGGTGCCTATGTGCTACTTTCCTTAGTGGAGAAGAACAGGAACTACTGCCTCGCTGAGATGCAGTTTGGCTATGTTTAGATTTCTGGTGCCGAATTGTTTTTCCTTTGGCTGGCATTGTTTTTTTTCTGGAGGAAGTGCCTTAGGGTCCTGATTCCAGACCAGCTCATTTTGCTGGATGCTATGCAGTCATTTCTGCCCCACCCTACACTCAGGTCTTTTTCCAGGGGAGTGAAAGAAGCAATCGAGTATTATTTTAGTTTGGGAATTGCAGCTGAAATAGAAAGTGCCTTGCTCTGGTGGTCAGTCCAGTGTCAGGCACGTCCAGCTGTGTTGCTGGAAAAGGGTAAGTTAGTTGCTGCAGGCTGCATGAAGGTGAAAAGGAGAAAGAATAAATCATGGGGGAGCAAAAGCTGAGAGGGCTCTGGTATCAACAGTCAGGAGTATGGGGAGACATTTCGGGCTCTGCAGCCACACCAGAGCTGAAGAGGAAATAAATGGGATGCCCAAGGAAAAAGGTCAGTGGATTAATAAGTTATACAAATCGGATTGCCATGACTCCTGCTCTTGGTCTTATTCTGCTCAGCTCTACCACAGTGATTTTAAAAATAAAATGAATGCCGAGATTGTGTGTGGAACATACACAAAATCCCACATGTTTGGTTAGGAAGCTTCTCGTTTCTCCCAAGCATGTTCTTTCTCTCTGTGAGAATGTCTATGCTCTGGGCAAATCCCCTTAAAGTTATCCTGTGGTGAAGGCCCTTGAATACTGGTGTTTGAAGGAGAAGATATTTCATTTTTGCACTGGAATTTCTGATTGTGTGGGGAAAAGACTCATGTTTCTAACCAAGTCTCCTGAAGCAAGGAAGCTTTATGTTGTTTTCCTTTGCCTTCCTATTAACAGGGTGCTGAGCTCCTGTATGTTCTCCTGACGTGAGCAGAGCAACACTGAAAATTAGATGTGAGAGCTCTCCAAAGAGCTTCCTTTGCTATTCCAGTGCATCCTGCAAGATCCCAGACAGGAGATGTGGTGTGTTTGCTGCATGCTGGCTTGCCTTGGATACTCTTGCCTGCTTTATAGCCCTGTGCACTGGGATATTCAAACCAGTAAGTCACTGATTGAACCAGATAATGGAGGTCTGACCTGGGCACGGTTACTTCAGGGTGGTGGTGATCTCCCTTCGATTGCTGGGCATAAATGTCCTAGAGATTTCAGGCAGAGATAAATATATCAGCAAGACACTGGCTATAGAGTCAGTGCAAGTGTCTGAGGCACTGCTGGTGTGTTTGTTCCCAGTCCGGTTGATGTGACAGGGTGCAAAGAACTAGTTAATCAAACTGGAGAAATTAGGTGCCACCAGGCTGTTTTTCAGTTGTCACCTGGTGATCAGACAGAGCAGCTGCTCCGACAGCCCCAGGCACTCAGCCTGTGGTGTTTGACAGTGAATTAAACAGCAGGACCGTGTTTTCTGCTCCTTTGCTTTTACAAATTGGGACTGAGTCCTCAAACCCACCATTTACCTGCGTGGGGGAGGAGGAAAACCCGGAGTTGTAAAATAAAATGAAACAGACCAGTCAAGTAATTTAATTCTTAAATCTTGTCTCCCTTGGGCTAATCTCCTCCAAGCCATTCTTTGCTCAGGTCAACTGCTTTTAATTAGCAAGCTTCATTGATCAGGGCAGGAGTGGGAGCTGGTGGGTTGCTGTCCAGGTCTTTTTAATTAGAGGCTTTTCTTCCATGCTGGAGGGATGGTATTACCCAGAGAGGAACCTGGCAAGAAGACCCTGGAATTGTTTGAAGAAGGCTGACCTGTGATCGCCTTTACTGCAACTCTCCTGGCAGTGTCAGGGGTTGGCGGATTTTCAAGAGGAGAAAGGGGGAGGAAAAAAGAATCAAGCCTTGAAAGCAAGTTGTGGTGACACTGGGAATTGCTCTGTAGATACAGTTGCAGGCAGGGGTGTGAGAGTGTGGTTTTTTGTGCTTCTTAGGGAAAGACAGAAAAAACAAGGGTCATTGCAGACAGCACCAGTCTCCCCCAGCATCTTCACTCTGCTTTCTCAAACGTGGCTGCCCAGCAACGAGAGTACCTTTGTGAGAAGGAGAGTGGCTGATGATGTCTCCTCCCTGCCTTGTGGAGGGATTCTCTGCAGTCTAACAAGGTAGGGGTTCCTATTCCTACCACAGTTTTTCAACCTCTTACAGTTGTTCTCTGGGGCACTAATAGTAGGGATGGGCCTTACCATATAACTGTGCCTTTGGGCAGGGGTGGTAGTGCTGCTGACTGGCTTCTCTAGCTGGTGTTCCCTTAGGGGACAAGGCTAAAAAATGAACCCCTCAACTCTTCCAGTCTCCTGAAGGAAGACACTTTACTCCTCTTCTCTGTACTCCATTGCCTGAAGTGGTTGGACCCCTCTGCATTAAGAGTAGATGCCTGAGTGTGGATGCACCAGCATCTCTGTTCTCTGCTGGGTCCCCTCGAGGTACAGTTTTTGTCCCGCATTTTGGATGATTTCTGACACTGATATCTGGTTGTGGGGTGACTGTAAATAAAAATCTCTGGCTGTCCTGATGTTGTTGCTGTGTGATAACACTCCCAGCCTCTGGGTCTCTTGCAATTCATAGTTAAGAAGAATATATCTGATACTAATTAATTAGCAGAAATTTGCCATTTTATGTGTTTGATCAAGTCACCCATGAAAATTCTGAAATGCAGTTAAATCAAACAGAAAGGAAGTGGCTTTGTATCAGACTATTGAATTAATATAATTATCTTATTGATTAAATCATCAAATCAGTCTGCAGCTCCTTTATCTGCTTTATTTGGCCATTTGGGAAGGCATCAGCTCTCAATCCCTGAAGCACCAGTGTCAGTGCCAAGCCTGCCTTTATATTCCGGTCAGACAGCTGATCCGGCGGAGGTGATGTCCGGATGAACCTCCCATGGAGAGCAAGGCTCTGATGTCCATTACAGCTGTCAACCAAAATTATATATATTTGGGTAAGAGGTGATCTCTCACATACCCACTCCACTGTGAATCTTAGAATGGTTTGGACTTCAGGGGGCCTTAATGACCATCTAGTTTGTTATGCTTCAAATTCCAGGGGGTAAAATGCTGGTGAGTTGTGACTTATCAGGGTTCCACATGCCACAGGAATACAGGCAACTGCCTTGCAGGCCAGGGGCTACTTTTGGAGCTGGGGAGGTGCTCTTGAAATATCTTACCCAGTATATTGTATTGCTCTTTCTCTACAATGGGCTTCCTGTTCTTGTGTCTTGAGGGACAAGTGTGTGAGTGGAAAGATATTAGTATTACTAGGTATTATTAGTAAATACTGATGTGGGCTGGCTTAGGGAGACCTGCCCAAAGGACTGATGTTCTGCTGCAGGTAATTTTAACCAGCCGGTTTAGTTGCTCAGCTGTTTAATGTATCACACTGGTTCACTGGCTGTCTTAGGCATGTCAGTAGTTATGAGACCTTGCTAATGATCCTGATTCTTGATGGCTCACCAAAAGTGTGAGGAAAGAGCTATGTCATAAAAAAGGTACGTTGGGTAGAGCCTGGCAGCTGCCATGTAAAGCCATATAAAACACGGCTTTAAGTTTAAATTAGGGACAGCTTCCCATTGCAGTAATCCAGGTCTTTGGCCAGGCAGCCAGCCAAGGGCTGGCTGTGATTAGTCAGAGCCATTGTGGCCTGTGAGTCCACCTCTGTTGACCCTACAGGACTCCCAGCTGGAAAACATTAAAAACTTGCCCCAATGTGGTGCTAAAATTATCATTGAGCCCCACAAAATTTTATCCTCCTTAGGCAGGTGCAAGACACAGTTGCTGTCTCCACAAGCAGATACGTGTAAGTTGGTTTTAGGCTTTGAAGCACTGCTGAGCTTGTGTAGGAGTTGGACAAAAGGTTGTGGCTTTTGAGAATGTCTCTCTTCTGGCTGTTTCCTAGTGCCAGTTTTGGGCTGTCTCAGAGGTCCTGCAGCCACCTCATTGTTGATAAGCAATGCCATTTCATCCTTATCATTCCAGCTGCCAGCAGCGAGGATGACTCATCCACAGCTCTGTTGTTGGAGGGTGAGTTTAGCCTTGATTGTGCTGTGAGGAGAGAATAAGTGGGATGGGTTCCTGAAGAAGCTGTATTGTTCCTGCCAGCTCAGGGCTGCTGGCTGGGGGCTCAGGCACTGACAGTATTTGCTGGGCTCTCTGAAATCTCACTCCTAACGCTCAGAGGGGGGGGGGAAGCTGTAAAAACCAAGAGGCACAATCCAGGTTTGGCTTTATGCCGTGCTCAAACTTCTCCATGGTTCATCCTTCTCCAGCAAACAGTCGCTCTGCAGGTGAGGCGTGAAATGCATCTACTGAAGAAATTGAAAGAGACTGGCTCAGCAGGGAAGGGATTCGAATTCTGTCAGATTTGGGGGGGAGGTTTCCAGCCTTCCTTGGATGCAGATTTCCCAGGGGTGATGCTTTTTGTCCTGCATGTGATTTTTGCTTTTGGCAAGCTGCCCTTTGGCGCTGCATGTTGCTTGAGATGAAAGGCTGGAGTGAAGCATGTTCTTAACACTTAGGAAACCAGCTGTGTTGTCAGATTCACCTTGAAATACTGCTGAACAGCTTTGCAGGGGCCAACACTTGTGTTACTCTGCACTGTCCCAGCTGCTGCCTTGGCTGCGCTCCGTAGGCATGAGGAGGACTGTGGCCTCTGTTCCTGGTGGAGACAGCAGCAGGAGAGATAAGTTGGCTGAGGACACAAAGAAGGAATGGTTTGGTTCTAGCCTCAGTTTCTGGAAGTCTGGTTTAGCTTTTGAGCCTGCACCTTCTCTGATGTGCCAGTCCCACCTGGGCTGTCCCTGAGCAACACCATTTCTCCTGGTTCTCTTCTGTAGATGTCATGGTCACCTGTTGGTGCAAGCTGGTGGTACTGTCCTGTTGTCTGTCAGGATTTGCCTTCCTCTGATTATGTGACATGGGACCTTCAACATGGGAAGACACTTTCAAGTGAAGTGTCCAATTTTTAAGTGGGTGGGAATGGCTGAAAAAACCCCATCATTTGGAAATGTATGCAGATCAGGCACTGTGAGGGCAGCCTTGGCCTGTGTAACTGGCATTAAGGTCAACATTTCTGGCTGTACCAGCAAAGTGATGATGGGCTGTTTATTCCAAGCATCTACTGGGTTAGTGAGACCTTTCTGCTGGGGAAGGTCTCTCTGTAGGGTGGGGGGTGTGTGTCACTCTGATGGTGCCTGGTGTGATCCACAAAATCAGTCTGGTGTCCGCTCTCTGATTACTAACACTGGCAGTGCTATGGTACCCACGCTGCAGTGTACAGACCTCACTGTACAGATCACCTCCCCTCTCCAATATTTCTCTTGCTATACACTGGCAAATTTCAGGAGATTTGTGTAAGGTCAGATGCCTCTTCCTACTCTTCCTCCTTCCTCATACTTTCAGTATGCCTGAACAGCATGCATCTGACAGGTTGATCTGCCCCAAGACAACCTGTCTGTTCCCTGTTGGACATCACAATCCTTTTCCCTCTTTGCTCCTATCAGCCAGTCAAGGTACGTGACAGGGGAATGCTCTGACTGCTGGACCATGGTGGGGCTCAGGCATGGCTGGGCTATGCATGAGCTGCAGGCAGGAGGGTGCCCCAGGATACTTGATGCCTTGGTTTTCCTTGCACGTCCAAATGTGGCATCTCAGGAGGATGCAGTGGGAGTTTGCTCCCCTTCCTCATCTGTATTCCCTCACCTGAAAGCAGATGCTCCAGCACAGCCTTTAGTGTGAATGTCAGTGCTGGCACTGCTCGTGATATCACGCATAGTAGTGACTCCAAACTGCTCCAGCCCTGCAGCACTTCCCTCTCCTTTCCCTTCCTCACCCTCCTTTGGCTGCCAATGTGCCTGTATGGGGCCACTGCCATTGGCCCTGGAAGGATGCTGAGACTGGGCAGCTCTTTTTTGGCAGAACAACAGTCTGTGCTTAGGTCAGCTGTAAATTTAATCGAGCGGTACAAAGGATTTAGTGCACCTTGGGGATAGAAATTGCCTTGGGCTGGACAAAAGAAATACACATGCCATTCCCTTTTTCTCCTCCTGTGACAGCTTAGGCTGTGGTTGTTTTTTTTCCCCTTTTTCTCCCCACTCCATGACACACAACTCAGATGTTATTTGCATCTCAGTGTGTCTCAAAGCACTATGAGGCTTCTTACCTAGCAATGATGAATTCAGTGTATACAGCCCAGAGCTGTGATTTCCCTCAGGGTTCTTTGTAATAATAATTTCTGTAAATAAAAGCTGAAATCAGGATCTCTGTTGTAATAGGATTTTGTTTGTGCAAGGGCTGGTAGCTGTGCCCCCCTGACCCTGCCCTGTATTAGAGTCGTGGTCTGTATCACAGTGTTGTGAGTGGGATGGGAAGGGTGGGCTAGCACAGAGCACCCTTGTAGGGAGGGAGAAGGGTAGGACTTGGCTTTGGGAAGTGTTGGGAAGTCTGCTGGTCACAAAACACAGTGCTGATGGACACCTCTTGAAGTGTTGGATCTTGCCAGCCTGGTTTGTATTCCTGACAGGGTGCAGGCTCTCTGCAAAGACCCCATGGCCAAGGTAAAGCCCCCATTCCATGTAAGGTGCCAAAGCCTGTGAGCCTTGGAGGAGAGGGAAGTGCCTGGGAGGACGAGGTCTAAACTGCCTACAGCCTCCTTTGCTGCTGGTGTGACTGCATTACCTCTGTGGGGCAATGCTGCAGCCTCTTCACCTACCTCTGGACTCACAGAACTGGACTCCTGTGCCAGTGACCACAGTGACCCACACCCTGAAGCAGCTGCCCTACCAAGAAGCTCATGTGTATAGAACACAGATGGTTGCTGAGAGAGCAATTTGTCAGCCCCCTTGAGCGAAGGGTGCAAGAAAACGGTGTGCTTAATTATGCCTGCCTAGGAGAGAGGTGGGTGAAGAACACGTGCGATCACAAGCCTTTGGGGCTGTTAGATTCCTTTATCACCTGTTCTAGCAGGAGGCAGTGCACGGGGGAAGCACATGCGTGTTCACACATTCACTCTGCTACCCCTGCCGGGTGCAATAATTCTTCCTGTGCTGGCAAAGGGATGCTGATGGAAACTTCTCTTCAGCAGGAGGACTGGTGGTTGTGCTGCAAGTGATGGGGACCTTTGTGCCTGGCCTGCTGCAGTGTGTCATCGCTGCAGGATCCTGAGCGGCTGTGGGTGAATGTGGCATGATTTGAAAATACACACCATAGACATGTTGGTAAATTGAGATTTCTAGTCTTGTGCTGGCGGTCTCTCATCCTGAATTGGTTCTGTACCCAGGTTAGGTGGGCTCAGTACCACCTAGTGATGTGAAGAGAAGCTGAACTGTTCTGCACTATGGAGGTGAGAGGCTTTTCCCCAGGTAATCACGATGGCAAAGGATTTGTGCTGAGCAGCGCGTTGTGTTGTCCTCAAAAATAACCAGGTGCCAGAACCGTTTGTCACCATCACCTCGTGAAAGGTGTGCTGGCACTTTATCTCTCCCCGGCATCAGGGAGAAGGCTCGAGTTAGCTCTGACAAAGCCTGCGCGCACCGTTCACAGTGTAATTAGCACCACAAGTCTTGCTAATTGCTGAGGGTTTTTTCTCTTCCCCCTCCCTTTCTCCAGCACAAAATTTCTCTAGTTATCTTGGGTTATCATCATGGTAGACAGCGTGCTAAGCCTGGATGCGCCTTCTGAGGGCTGGTGTCAGGAATAATTACTGCCATAGTAAGCTGATCAGCCTTTCCTTATTAGCTGCTGTTGTTGTTACCCGACATTGATTAGTAATTTGTAGCTGCCAGTGCTTTCCTCTGCCCTCAAAGCCGAGTGTTTGCTGGTGCTGCTGTGCTGTTTTGCCAAGGATAAATGAGCATCCCCCCCTGCTCTTTTCACCCACCCCGGAGCTTCCCTATCTATGGTTTGGTTCGTAAGTCTACAGCTCGTGGCTGGGAGAGCAGCACCTAGCCCTGACTTTGCGGGTGAAAATTGTTGAGGGTCCCAGCCGGCTGCGGTGATGGAAGATCTTGTGGTGAGTGACCCAGCGGTGGGATGGTGTTTGTTGAGAGCCTTGCAGTGATGGCCCTCAACCCCCCATCCTCCCTGGGTCCTGCCAGTTGGAGAGCACAGGGGGGATGCCACCACAAATATGGACTGGCTCCAGAGAGGTCCGTGATGTTTGTAGGTGGCTGCTCAGCATATGCTCATGTCTGGGCTGGTGAGCAGCAGCAAAAGTGGGATTTGGAGGGGAAGAAGAAAACACAGCTGTGAACTCTGTCCCGTTATGAGATATTCAGGGTTGTTTTTTAAAGGAAGGCCATTTAGCAACTTGAAAGTGCAAATGCTTCCCACCCTCGACCTGGGGTCAGGGGTCCTTGCTCACAGCGCTGACTCCCTCTGTGCTCTCCCTGCGGCTGGGTCTGTGTCATGTCTTTCTGCTGTTCCTCCGTGGCTCCGTGAGCCACGTGCCATCACTTGTTTGTCTGATCTGCTGATCTGTGGACCAGCTGTGCCTGTCAAAGCAGGGTCAGGGAGCGGAAGACAGGCTTGCAAGTCTGTGCTGGGGTAGAGAGGGAAGTTTGGGAAAGGAATACAGGAATGCAAGTGTCTTTCATGTGATCTGTGACTCTTTTGCTGGTGTGTTGCTGGCTCACATGTCTCAGGACCTCAGCAGCAAATCTTTTGAGTGCTTTGGGCTGTCTAATGTGGTCTCTTGCAGAGCGGCATCCCAGGAGGCACTCTCCTGTTAAACACCTGCACGCAAACAAATAATCAAATAATGCAAATAGTCTGCCCTGGGCAAGCCCAACAGTGCTGGCAGGGGAAGGGAAGGGGAATTAGCTCTCCTCTGTGGAGGGGCGACATGGAGGAGGTCTTGTGCTGGCATGGGAGCAGACCAGTCTCGCCATCCATCTCCACCAGCCGTGCTGCTGGTGCCGGGAGGCAGCGTGTGCAGCCACGCCAAGGTCTGTAAGTGTCTGTCTGACACAGCAGGTATAAATCATGGATGGGCAGCCGGAGACGGCGGGGAACGCGCCTCCTCTAACCCCTACTCTCACTAGCCTCCCTGTGATGCCAGGAGGGTGGCAAGGGGCAAAGCTTGATGTCACTTCTTGGCACTCCAAGAAGACGTTATTCAAAGAGACGGTGACCTCTCCTGGCATGCAGAGCACTGCCGGGGACCTCCAGCCCCGTGTCTGCGGCAAATCAAATGATGTGCTGCGGGAGAGGAGGGCTGGGACTCAGACATCCATCACCAGCCTGCTGACCGTGGAGGAGAGGAAGAGAAAGCTGCCAAGAAGCCTCCCCTCAGCTGGTCCTCGGAGGCACCGGTTGCTAAAATCCCGGTGTGTCTTCTTTCTCATCCATTACTAACCACGGCTCTCTGCACAAGCACCTTAATGGCTGCCTGGCCTAGATCAGCCCTAATTAAGACTGAAGAGTGGTTTCTTTTCAGAACCCGTGCTCAAGTGTGTTTTTCTAGTTTCTCACCTTCCCAGATGAGATTTCCAGGGCTCAGGCTGGGCAATTTTTCTTTTCTTTAGTAGTTCCAGTGATTCACCAGTTTAAAAACGTGAGAGGACTGCAGGACACCCAATCAGACTTTCTTTCTGATCAACACATTCAGGGGATTTTATTATCTTTTCTTTTCTTCCCCAGAGAGCTCAAGCTCTGAGGTAGCTCAGGTAGAAACCTGCAAACCACAGAAATTAATCTTTGCTGACAAAAGCTTCCTGACTAAGCACTGGTCTGGATTTGAGGATGTGCTGGATGCTCCCAGGTTAGCTTGTTGAGGTGGAGGGAGCACTGGGATGTGTTCTGCCACTGCAGTGTTGGATCCCACTCACCATGGGGCAGAGTTAGAGGGGTCCAGGCCACTCTGTGGGTGTGACAGTGACTACCTAGCAGCACAGCTCTTGCTATTGCTGGGGATTTTGGAGGATGAGACCAGCAGGTAGAGTGCCAGAGATCTGCATCTTTCTTTCAGGCTGCTCTGTAGAGCTGAGAGGTTTCTTCAGCTTGGAGGCTGTGTCTTCCAGTTCTTGTTCTTAACTGGCACAATCCAGTCTGCAACAAATGAATTCAGTTTACCAGTTTGCCAGCCTCAGTTTACCTGAAATGAGAATGTTAATTTTGACCTCAGCTGAATCCGCTGGCACATCCTCTCTCCTGTAGTCCACCCAGCTCCTTGTCCAACTTGCCCCTGCTGTTGAGTCCACCATCTCAGCCACAGGAGCTATGCTGAGCCTTGACTTCTGGTTAATGTGTCATTGCAAAGGACAGAGGCTGCCATGCTCTCTCCCTTCCTTATGCTTTGGGGTAGATGTGATTTCTGCAGCACTGAACACACCAGTGGAGGACACTGTGGGCAACCCTGCAAGTGTGCCAGTTGTTTGCTGCCTGAACTGTGTTTCTGTCTGGATGACCTGCTGACAAGGAGGTGCTGGTTGGTGTGCCACTCTGGTCTTGTGTGATGGAGACAGAGCAGCATGTGAGAGGCTGTTAACTTGGACAGAAGCATGGGCCAAAACAATGTCCTGGAGAATGGCTCTGCTGTGGAGTATGGGCCTGATTCGAAGTAGTGTCTGCCAGGATCTAAGCCTACCTTTACAGAGGACTT
This sequence comes from Acropternis orthonyx, assembly GCA_035583155.1. Taxonomy (NCBI): domain Eukaryota; kingdom Metazoa; phylum Chordata; class Aves; order Passeriformes; family Rhinocryptidae; genus Acropternis; species Acropternis orthonyx. The sequence goes on along the minus strand of JAWWEU010000005.1, from coordinate 27,393,942 downwards.
CAGGTGGTTGGCACTTCCTTGTGATCAGAAGGGGTTTGAGATCCACAGCTGAGCCAGGCTCCTTCACACCTGTCTCCATTTCACAGGCTCTCTGCTGGTGTTTCCCCACAGGATATCTCGATCACCTCAGGATGGTCTTCCCATGGGGGTAGGGAAGATTCCCCAGCTCATGTCTCTCCAGGCTGGTTACCAAGGGCGAGACAAGCCTTCAAACACCCCAAAGCAGGAGGAACGACTGTTAACCAAGCTCTGGCAAAGTTCTCCTAAGGAGAAAAGAAAGACCCAGGTGTTGCAACATCCGTCAAAGCTCTCTAAGCAATGATGTTTAAAATCTCCTGGCCTCTGGCCCATGCTGTGCTCTGAAACCTCAGTTTTCCAGTCCCTGCTAACAGCTCTCTTCTTCTGCACAGGTGCCTGAGGAGCATGGAAATTCCTCCCAGGTTCTCCCAAGCCCTTCAACAGGCAAGGCAAGGGACCTCTAGATGGCAATGTTTCTGTTCAGGAGGCCAGCAACCACCTCTCAGGCGAGCTGTACGGTTCCCTTTCGTGCCAGGCTTTGGAGAAGCTCCGAGATTAACTCCAAGCTGAAGTGGACACCTTAGCACCCCGCTGCCTCTTATCGCTTTCTCAGTGACAGTGCCTTGGATTTTGTGACCTCAGGGGACCAGTGGTTTTAGCAGGCTGGACAGTAGTTTTCCTGGCTGTCCTTCCCCTCCACATGATGAAATTGGCTTGGGCTTGATCACACAGAGAAGTGCCTGTTGGTCAGGGAGGTACTAGAAATTCTGGGGGTGATGGGAGTCCCTGGCTGTGACTGGGAGCTGCTGGCAAATGGCTCAGCGTTGTTGATGCTCAGCTTGTTTCCCATGTCCGCTTGAGGATGCGGACAGAGAATTCTGCTATTCCCAGTGTGTGTGTGTAAATAGGGCCATGTCTTTGGTTGGAGAAGATCTGGGAGCTTAGGCAAGGAAAAGGTTGATGGAGAGAGAACTGCCATTGCTTCTGCACACTTGGAGCTGTCACTTGCCACCTCCTCCATCCCTGCGCTGAGCTCTCTCTGAGTGATGGGAATGCTGGGCTCAATACCCTCCTTTCCCAGGGCTTCTGCCGTGATGCTGGATGGAGAGCATGCCTCAGAGCCTGTGTTTATCGTCTCTCCTGGATGCCAATATGACAGGTACTTTCTTTGTCCATCAGTGTCAAGGGAGAAAGGATGGAGGAAGCCAGAAGGCTGCTGTCCCTCACTGGCTGCAACTGACAGCTTTCAAGCTTGGGACTGAGCTCACTTGGCTTCTCCTGACCACATTTTATTCAAGGACTCAACCTATTTGTGGTTAAGAAGAGGAAAGGAAGACTTGAAGAGCCAGGGATGTCTTCCTGTCCCTGGGAACTGTGAAGTGCAGCACATGTAGACTGGAATCCTGTAATTCTGCCACCTTTACATCCGTCCTGGGAGCTGGCAACAAAATTCAGCCCCTCGCCAAGGTTCCTTGGAGAGCCAAGCAGCATGGAAGGCAAGTACAGTGCTCAGCAAAGGTCTGAGCAAGAGATCAGACCACCTGTTTGTACATGTTGTGTCTCCTCGGAGTTTTATGAATCTGTGTATACCCTCATCTTGTGAGGGCTAGGTTTGGTTTGTGGACTAGAAACAGAGGCTGGATGCAGATATTGCTTGAACTTGTCTGGTGTGGTGACAGCAACTGACCTGGGAGTCTGCTTTTCAGTTTTTGGTGGTGATTTGAGTGAAATCCTACCACACCCACTAAATGAAGTGTTGAGATGTGTGTCATGGTGTTTCCTACCTGTATGGCAAAGGTGGGAGTAGCAAGCCCTGCTCCTGAAGCTTTCCTCTTGCTCTCTATCCCTTCCCTCTCTCCTGTGCCTGCCTGGTCTGGCTCTCCCAGCCTGGCCCCTCACTCAGGGCTGCTCATGCTCCTCTTGGCCAGCGCTGTGGAGGAGTCTGGAACTGGTCCTGAGCAGTGGAGTGATTCTGGTGCTGCAGAGTGTGGAATGGGCATGGGGTTTCAGGGGCTGCAGGAGATGCCGATAATTTCCCAGCTCTGCCACAGCAGAGGAGATATCATTCCTATTTCCCTCTGCATAAACTGGACAGTGATGCTTTTCTTGCCTCCTTGAACTGATGCCAAAGGAGAGAGACTGGCTCCTCCTTGTTTTTCCCCCAGCATGGATAACACTCTCTTAGGAGTTGACATGCTCATGCCTGGGCTCTCCAATCCACCAGGAGACCTTGGACCCTGGCTTTCCAGGAGCGTGGCAGCAGAGGTGAGCTGCCTGCCTGGCTCAGCCTCACCCTGCACTTGAGGCCATGTGAGAGCTCACTGCTGGCTCCAACCTATGCAGATTTCTCTGCCTGTCCTGCACCTGCAGCCTGGGAAAATGGCTCCAGTCATGCTGCAGTGGGCATGGACAATTGATTATAAGCGGTCATAGATTACCTGGAGCAATGCTATTAAATTTAATACACTTCTCCACCGGCTCTTGGGGCTCAGCCTTGGGTTGTGTAACTGACATCTTGTTGCAAAGCATTTTGGGGACATTGCTAGGGGCGTGAGAGAGCCGGCTACAAAAAGTGGGAGAAGATGATGAGTTTCTGTTGAGATTTATTTCCTGCCCAATAATTGCCCAGAAAAGCTGTGTAAACCTTCTCTGTTTGTGGAACAAATAGTGCAAGAGTTACTGCTCTGACCTTTTTTTTTCCCTTCCACTGGACAATTGTCTGTGCCCTTGCTATTCTGAAGCCTTGATATGCTGCTGGCAGATTTATGCCATGTTGAAACCAACTTCTTATTGCCTCAGAGTTGATTGGAAGAAAGGAGACTTGTTTGCTGAAAAACAAACCCACCGCCATGTGCCCTGCATGCCAAGCTGGGGTTGAAGTTTAGAATGTCAGCCCCTTGAGAATGAAGTTTTCCATGTCAGCCCCATGTCTCCTGTCAGTGTGTCATCTGTGAAAGGTGAGGGAGCAGCTCTCAAGAGGATCACCACTGGATTTAGGCAGGAGTGAGATACCTAATGAGCAACCAATGGTGTGATGGAGCAAAGCCACTGTTTCTGTGGGCTTGGTGCCTCTCAAGGGAAGGGCTGTTCGGTGTGCAAGTCCTGCCCTGGCTTAACAAAAGCTTGTGGCAAATCCCCCTGTGAACACTCTCACATTGATTTGGCAGCTGCTAAATTTGGGAATAAATCCACTTTCCTTGGCAGCAATAGTAAATCAGATGAGGCATGTCCAGCGAGGGTTTGGAGGCCACTGCAAAATGCACTCAGTTTGTGTGTGGTTCAGAGCTTGCCTGTGCTGAAGAGGAGTGAGTACTAAAACTCTCTCTGGAACAAACCTTTCAGTTGAAAACATGTCCTGGGTGAGATCTCAGGAGTTTGTTAGCACTTTTTGGGGTCTTCATTACTCTGCAAGCCTCTGATAGTGGTGCTAAGTGCCCCTTTTCCCTCTGTATCGACAAAGAGCTGATAAGCCACGTAGGTTGTATAGTAGTCAGACAGCCTGGAGAGGGCTGTACACAGAAGGCCACTTAGAATCATTGATCCTTCCCTTGGATGCCACACTAGAGCACATACCACTTGCAAACTGAGTCTCAGCTCCTCCTGTGTGTTGGGTGGCTGTGAGGTCCACTGATACTGGGAGCATTTGGAGCCTGTGCCCACCTCCACCCTGCCGTAAAACTGCCCTGTCCAAGCAGAGGTGGTTCTACCTATAAGTTTGATTCTTGGTAATACAGGATTTTTGTGGTAGCTGTTAAATGCCAGCCCTCATTCTGAAGAATATCACCTTGTGAGTGTGTTTCTCCTCACGTACAAACCTGCTGGGTGCTTCTGGTGAAACACCGAGTGTCTGAGCAGAGAATCAGGTCCATATGTGTGTACATGTGTATGTACCCAGGCACTTCCTCCTGCAGGTGCAGGGGTGTGGGTTTTAATCCGTGTGTGTGTGGAGGGGAGCAGCTCTGCTGAAGCTGTTTGTCAGCTGGAGTCCCAGCACAGGGCTCTGCGGCATCAGCCGCGGTTTCCTTTTTACCTTCTGTCACATTTGGAAGGAGGGAAGATGAGCTGAGTCTTGCAGTAGTAGGTCAAAACATACTGCAGCACTAAAGATCAGAGCAAAAGCTTTCTTGTACAAACACATGGTTTTATTCATCCTGTTATTTTCTTTATCAAATACTTACTTGCCTTTACAGAGCAGTTTTCAGCCCCAGGGAAAGCAAGCATGTTGCTGGAAGGGAAGCTGGGCTAGTGACTGGAGTGGGTGACAGTTAAGGAAAATGGGCTATCTGAAGTTTTATTCCTGATTCTGCTCTGGCTCCTGTCCTCCAGATCTCTGTGAAGAGCTTCAGAAACGAGGAGCAGGAGCTGTCACCGCATGTGTACGCGACACGCACTGTGGTGGCACCCTCAGAGCACCCTGGGCACAGCAAGAAATGCCAGTCATGGCTGCAGCTGTGTCTGGGTGGGTGGCGGTCTGGTTTAGGGTACAGGCTGGTTAGGGGGCTGGAACGAGCTCCTTTATCCAGACAAAGCTCTGCCTGGGATTCTTCAACGTCCAGACATGCAGACAGCTTATTTTTAAGGTCTCATTTGAAAGATGTCAGTTCCCCCTCCCTACTCTTCCCCAGGCAGCGAGAGCAGAAAACTAAATTTATCTGCATTGGGACAGAGAGAGCTGGAGTAAACCAGCCAGGCGCTGCTCCAGATCTGCTGGGTGGAACAACTGGCACTGAGCTGTCTGTCTGTCCGGGGCGGAGATGCTTGGGTGCTGCTGATGCTGGGCTGTGACAACTACACACCATTTTCCATCCCAGCCCCGGCCTTTCAGAATTTGCTGGAAAGTTTGCCTTGTTGAGGGTGATCTTTTATCAGTCTCTGGATTATTTTTTTTATATGTTAGGCAAAGCAGTCTTTCCTGCTTTTTTGGGAACCCAGCGAGGCTCTACAATCCTTGCTTTCCTTCCCAAGACCTTGTGAGGGCTCCAGGGTGGAAACAGTGCTGGAGAAGAGGTGAAGCACAGCCTGCAAAGAGCCCTTGTTGCTCAGAGACTTTTGAATATCCTGTGAAGGAGTCAGATATTTTCAGTTTGAGGGTGACTGCCTTTTTGGGGTTGTTATTGATTGGTCGAAGGGAACACAGGGCAGATGTTTGGGTTTGTTCTACACACTGCTGTGTACCTGAGGTAAAGAAGAGACTTTTCAGTGTGTCCCTTCCAGGCTGTCTGGGGGCATACAGTGTCTGGGGCATGGGCAGGTGGGGAATCAGTGGGATCAGTTTTTCTTTTCACTTCCTAAAACTGGAGCATTCCTCTCTGTCAGGCTGCTGCTAATGAGTTAGTTAAACAGCATCTCCTTACTGGAAACTCTTTTCAGTCCAATTAAGATCTTGCAACATGTCAGTTGTGACAATAAAAGTGAATTAAGGCTCATTTCTCCCTTTTTACGATGTTTATTAGAAGATGGGAATGCTCGTTTAGAGGAGCTAATCATGGTTATTTATCTGTCAGTGGTACCAGAAAGCCCCTGTGCAGGCTAGAGACCCAGTGCCAGATGCTGGGTATGCTCATGGAAGGAGTGGGATCCAGCCCTGGAGAAGGGAGTACCATGTGGGAGAGCCCAGGTGAGGTAGGGAGACTCCCATGGCTGTTTCACTGCAGCTGCAGGACTTGCTGCTGCTTGGAGAAGCTGTGAAAGCCACTAAGTCAAAGAAGGCAAGAGAAGAATTCATCTCCCCTCTCAAGCTGTTTTGATTCTATGGCTTGGCCAAGACTTAAAGCAAGCTCTTCCAGGGGATGGGCTGCTAGTCAAGGTGGCTTTTCAGCACATCTAACAGGGAAAAGGAGTTGTTTTATTGCCTTGAGGAACCCAGGCAGGAGGATGCAATAGAAAAGGCCTGTAGGAAAGTTCAGTGCACGAGCTTGTTTTCAGGGGGAGTTTTGTTTGTGCTTCTCAAAACCAGTTAATTCCATCCTTAACAAATAAGCCTAAAGAATCCAGCAACCAGGAGCAGAAATCCAAGGACCTGGAGGCACAGAGACTGAGAAGCAGGCCAGGAAGGAGAAAGCCAAAGTGGTGATCTTCCCCTGTCGTCTGTCCTGTAGAGAGGTAAGAACAGAGTCAACCCTCAGTGCCTCTCCCTGTGAAGAAGACTCTCTGCCATCCTGGAAGGGTAAGGGTCTGCCCCCCTGCCCTGATATTTGTGGGGCCCTGTGGGGAGAAGCTCCCCCAAGCAGAATTCGTTGAGGGCAAAGGGGAAGCATCGAGCATAGAGAGGCAAATTTTCCTGTGAGTCACTGCAGTCTCGTGCAGTTGTGACTGAGCTGTTGGCTCTGCCCCCACTCTGTGTTTTGGGCCTCCAGATATGTCTGTCATTCAACCTGAGCTCCTGCCTGGCTTGTGGCCTCCTTCATCAGGACTTTTTGCTTTGTGCTCTTCATCCTTATGAGTGTCATCCAGACTCTGGACCCATCCTTGACTCCAGCCTTGTATAAGCGCAGGCTGGGGTTCTGAAGGTTATTGTGTGGAGGTTGAAAATTAGGGGCTTGGAATATCATACTGGAGGTGAGAATGGAGAAAGCTGAGGGGAGGACTGGCTCCCAACTCCCTTGGCAGCATTGCCAGGCTGGGGTGAGCCAGTAGCAGCCAGCCCGTGTTGGGGACCGAGACTTCCAGGCTTGGCTCCTGCTTCTGGCCATGCCACTACAACACCCTGGGGCTCCTCTCTGTCCGTGAACCCACTGTGCCATGTTGTAGTGCGCTGAATCTCTGTCTGGATCGGTGTAAAAACATCATTCTTCTTTAAGTCCTGCAGCTGTTGATGTTTTGCAGTTAAGAAAACATTTAAATGATTTAAAAAAAATAAAAAAAAAATACCCAGCCTTGGTTTATCAAGGGAACTTCTAATGAGCAGAAGGGGAGGGGGAACAGACACAGGAAGGGCAGCAGAGACTAACAGCCTGGCAGAGCACTTGTCATCTTGACAACACAGTAAGTTTCAAACTGGGCTCGCTCCTGACGTTTGCCTGAAGGTATATTTAACTAGTGCCGGAGATGCTGGAGCACAAGTGTGCACCTTTGAGCCCAAGGAAGCCTCAGCGGGGGTTACCCGGGTTGGGGAAGGGGGGAGATGGGCTCCAAATGGAAAATGTGCCTCCTTCCCTCCCTCTCTGTCTGTGTGTAGCCAGACTGCAGGGCTGTGCTCGCAGCTTGGTGAGAAAGGATGCTAATGAAGCGTGAACCGGCTGCGCTCAGTGGCAGCTCCGTGTATCTGCCACCAGCCCACCTCTTCCTTTCATTCCTTCTGAATTTACATGTTGTGTTTGACGAATGGAAATGTGGGCTTCTCTTTGAAGCGGGAGGGATGACAAACTAACAGATAGGGAGCTCAAACTCTGCTTTCCCGGAGCTGGGCTACATTGTCAGAGGATGCACAAGGCTTCTGGGAGAGATTTGCAGCCTTTGGGACTGATGGGGAACCATGGGTTTTGCACGTTCAGTGGGGGAAGAAAGGGTCTTTGAATGGCTCTGTACTCTGCCCAGAAACCTTCCCACCCACCCCAGCCCTCACTTGGAGTTCTTTGTGCTGCTGCTTCTCCGTATGGGGTCTGAAGCCTTCAACCCTTCTTACCCAAGAGCATCCAAAATACACCTCCCACCTCCCTAAACCCCTTTCAGTTCTCCCTGCTGCAGCAGGACCTGTTCCATCTCTCCTGTACAGGTACCCCTGCTCTTTTTCCCCACAGCCCCTGGCACTGACCTCCTTTTATTTTCCCTCAACTTTCACTGTCTCAGGCAGGCCTTTGCTCACTGTCTGTCCCCATACCCTGTGTTCTGGGATTTCAGAAACCGAGATCTGAACTGTGCCCCCAGAAATCCTAAGGTGGTGCCTGCAGACCACAGGGTTGTGTTGAATCGACACTACATGCACATGGGAATATAAAGCCTCCTCTTCCCCAAACTCGCCTGCTACCAAAATCACAGAATTGTTAATGTTAGAAAACACCTCTAAGATCATTGAGTCCAACTGTTCACCCAGTACTGCTGTGTTCACCACTAAATCATGTCCCCAGAAGAGTCCAGGCAGCCACAGGAGAGCAGGATGCGTTGTCTGGTCCTGTGTTGTGAGAAGTTTCTGTGGCAGAGCTTAAGGCTGAGGCACTGACATGAGATGCTGCTGAAAAGAGATGTGATTGTTGGAGTTTTTTTTTTATAGTGAGTGACTTTTTGGCATTTTTGAGAAGCAAACTTTCAACTAGGAGGCAGAACAAGCTGGGCATGTGAGATGGGGGTCATGTGATGAGGCAGAGCATCTGCTGCCTTGGAGGGTCTGAACGGTCCTCTTGTTGCTTTCATCACATCCCCAGGCATCTCATGGCACCTCATCTGTCTGCAAAGAAACGTCTGGGAGGGTGCAAATCTTGGTCTGTGTTTTTGCTGGCCCTGCAGACCAAAGCCAGGCAGCTTTCAGCATCAGTTAGAGCAGGAGGAGGTGGCAATACAGTGTTAGGCATTGGAGTGCTAGGGAGCCTCACCTGGAAATGGGTGTCTGCAGCAATATAGGAATGGGCTAAAATCAGGGATGTGAGTCCATACTCTCACTTGCAGCTCTGTGGTTTTATCTTCCTTTCTAGATTGGCTTTAAGATACGGGAAAGTGTTGAGATTCTTCCCACAGGAGAGATTTGCTGAGGTCCTTAGCTGGCACAAATCAATCAAGCTCTAACTCACAAAGCACCCTATGGGGACGCAACTTCGATAGGAACCTTCCCTCTGAAGTTTGATGTGATTTCCTTTTCTTCCAGCCACATATTTTCCTCTTTTCATCGCAAAAATAAAAGCTGTGAGAAAATCTGGCGAAGCCCCAGAGCTGGTCCCCACCTCCCTTGTCCCAGCCTCTGTGCCCTCCATCAGAAAACTGTGAGTCATCACCTCTTGGCTCCACCAGCTTTGTGATGTTTTTTTCTTCTCCTCATTCCCCCATCCCAGCTGGGGTGAAGAAGCGAGAAAGCAAATAGGAATAAATACCTCCAGCCATAAAAGTGAAATAAATCAATATCTCTTCTCTGAAGCCAGAGATGCTTAATAGGCAAGGATCACTGCCAGATTGTAAAAAATGTGTTTAGTGTGTGGCTGGGGCAAGTTTAACCCTTGGACATAAACAGCTGAGCAGCTTCTCTCACCTCTGAATTAAACAACTTTTACTGTGATTAATAGAGGCTCCTCTGCTTGGGATGCACCAGGTATTTCGTGCCTGTGGATCATCTGGGAGGTTGGGAGGGAGAAGTTGTTGCCAGATTCCTTCTGCAGGCCCAGTGATGCTTTTTTCATGAAGGTACAGCTCTGTTTGTGGGTCAGGGAGCTCCTGGGCGCTGGGCTGAGCTGGTGAGATTTCAGCTGTCTTTCCCAGGAATTAAGGATGTTTCCAGCTCTCCACACTATCTTTCTGTGGTGGGAAAGCAGAGGAGCAAAGCTCAAGTGAGGTAGTGGTAGGACACGAGGGAATGGCATGTACCTGTGCCAGGGGAGTTTAGGCTGGGTATTAGGAAAAGGTTCTTCCCTTCCCCTGGGTGGTGGTCAGGCACTGAACAAGCTCCCAGGGGCAGGGGTGACAGCCCCAAACCTGACAGAGCTCAAGGAGCATTTGGACAATGCTCTCAGGCACGTGTGGGATTGTTGGGGTGTCCTGTGCAGGGCCAGGAGTTGGACTGAGTGACCCATTTGGGTCCCTTCCAACTCAGGACGTTCTATGGTTTACCAGGATGACAAGACGCAGCCAAGGCTGGAGTAACAGGGATTATGGGAAGCCCTAGTGAGATGTTCCTGGTGGCCTGGGGGAAGCGTTAGCCCTGCTGTCAACTAGTTTGGTGAGACCAAATGAGGAATAATGGGGATACTCTGGCCAACTTTTCTGAAGACCAATGGAGTCGAATGAGAGCAGGGTATAAAGGAGCCTGCAGAGAAATTCAGAGGCAGAACATCCCATCACAATGAGAGCTCTGCTTCATGAATTCAGCACTGAGAGGTGATGCACTCCCAGAGAAGAACTATTTAGAGTAAGCACATGTTGGCACCAAGACAGCTGTTTATGGGCTGTCCATGAGCTTGGGAGACTGGTGAAAAGCAGAAAGGTACTGATCCCTTCCAGTGGTCATGGAACAGGGAAGCATTTGGACAGGTTTAAAGTGAAGAGTGTTTATTTGATATAACTCCCTCACTGCTCAGAGGCTGGATACTGGGTTACGGGGTTTCTTACTAGTCTTATTTATGATGGTCTGTGTGCCTTTTGTTGGGGCTAGCAGCTCAAAATAGCCAAGGTCTTTCAGAAGAGGATTAGGGTCAGTTTCCCACAAAGCCTTCTTGCACCTCTATAAGCTATTTGTTCTCCTGGCACACAGTCTCACACTCAGTTAAGTGCTGCCTGGCACACACATGTTTTCCTGAACTACAGCAGAAACCTTTTGCTGAGGAGAGCCACATGATGGAAGTGAACTTGGTATCCAGGACCTGGAGGCCTCTGGCACAACTCTCAAAATCAGCTGGTTTCCATGTAAAAGGAAGGCAGGTTGTACTGGGAAAGGTGATCCTGGAAACAGTTGGATTTATTTTTCTTCTCATGGTTAAAGGAAATTCCATCTCTTGCTAACGTAGCCTTTGCTTGCCACAGGTATGGGAGTTATTAAAGTAGCAGTGGAACAGGCTATTCCAAACGGACTTGATTTTGCTCTTCTTCCATGGAGAGTATTGCCCTTAGTTGGGACAGAAAAAACAGACTGAGGTTGTGTTGGCATAAAATGGGCAGAATTTGCCCCATCACTTGTGCCAGGCCTTCTTTATGGGCAGGGGAAGGAGAAACCTGGGTCTTAGGCCAAAAAAGGACTTTTACTGACTTTTGATATGTTGCCTCTACCTTGCTCTCCTACTCCTCTCTGCCAGATTCCAGTTTGGACCTGAAAGTCCTTGTAGTTAGAGCAGGTGGTGTCACTGGTAGTTCTGCACACCTAAATCCACTTAAAATAATTAAGGCTGGAATAGACTTCTTGTATCAAGTCCAACCACTAACCCAGCACTGCAACTTCTTGTTCTCAGTCTCTCAATCCCTTCAAACAGGAAGAAAGGAGAGGGACAGCATTGCCTAAGTGAGCTCTGCCTACAGGACTCCAGTGTTTTGGGTAAGGTGGTGTCCCCTAGGCATCAAACATCTGTGTGGCTTTGCCTGCGTCATTCCTTCCTTGCCCCATCCTCCAAATATGGGAGAAAATCCTCTTGTTGGTGCCTGCAGAGCTGTCTGTGAGAGTCCAGCCACAGAAGAGCTGGTGAATTGCTTTTCTGCCCAAGGCAAGCCAAGTGCTCCTGGTAGGATAATCAATCTCCCGGAGAGCTCCCCCAGCCGAAGGCGACTGCCCTGGCTTTATGGAGTGTGGAGCATCTCCCCTGTAATGGCCACAAGTGCCCCTCTCAGGCAGCAGCTCACCCGTGGGATGGGCAGCGTGTGTGTGTGTTTAAAGGTCATAAAATGCTGTGAGGAGGAAAGCTCCAGCCGCTCCATGTGTCGGCAGGATTGCTCCCGGCTTCCTTGGCATAAAACCACACGGAGGGTAAATCCTGGAGAAATAAGACAAACCCAACTGAATTAGCCCAGAACTGTGTGTAGGAGGTGGGAGGTGTTTTCGGTGGTTTCCCCTCTCTCATGGGTACTGAATCATTGTGGGTGATTTTTCAGCTTGGCGCAGTTCAAGCCAGCCAGGGCTCCGTTGTTGGTTAATCCTAATGAGGGGGAGAGGTCTTTCTCTGATGGTCTAATGGTACCATGTTCCTCTTATTTCCCAAAATGGTAAGAAAAGGCACTAGCTGTGCTTTTTTGAGGTGTCTCTTTGCTTCCTCCCTGGGCTTTCTGAGGCTGTGCCTGAAAGCACGTAGGGTTTGGGGGAAGGATGCTCCCTAACATCAGCCAGCACGGGGCTGGGTATGCTCTGCCTTGGTGGCTCCCCTGAGGGGATTTCTCCAGAGGCTGGGAAGAAACTGCCAGGCCAGCTCTGGGATGGGGGAAGGGAAAGACTTGGTTTCTTTGAGTATCTGAGGGTGGATTAAGTGGAGCGTTCCTTGTTAGCTAATTGAAACAGTCAAAATGTCAAATGAGGCATTTCAATAACAGTGATGTTTAGGAGCTTTGCATTTTTATTTCCGTCCCTCTCTCCTTTGTGTTGTGCCTTCAAGACATGGGGACCTAAGTCTCTGCTTTTACAGAAACCCTCTTAAAGAGGGGCTTCAGGGTGATGGGGCAAGGACTGAAGCCGTTTTAATCCCCTCCAATTCCAACATTATTGTGTTTCAGCAAATATTTTGCAAAAGGATTTTCAGGCTGAACTTCAAACAGGCAAATGCCTCACTCCAGTGACTCGGGGAGCTTTGCAAATTTAGAAAAGAAAATGAAGATTGTTTTAGCTGACATTTAAACCTCTTCTCTTTTCCCAACCTGTCAGGAAGCTTCATACACTTCTGGTCAGACGCTCTTTCCCTGAAGAAGAAAAGGATATTTATAGCTGGGTAGGACCATAAAGGGGAAATCTCCAGGCTGCAGTACCTGTCAGACGAGTTAACTTATGGCCCCAATAGCAACAGCCAACCTGGAACCCACTACAGAGAAGCAGAAAGGTGATGGTCCAGCCTTTGGCCCCACAGGAGGGTTCTAGCTCAGGTAATTTGGCCAAATTCCTTGAGGGTGAAGGTAGGCTGGGCCTGGAGCAGGGTATTTTCTGGGCAAATGGTGTCTTTATGGCTCGCTGTGTTTTATTGCCTTTCTGATTCTTGGAGAGTGTTGATACAGAGAGACCTTGAAGTGTGGATCATTCCTGTCCCTTGGAGAGGTAGGGAAAGGGGTAACTAAAGATGCCAAACACAAAAGCAGTTTATCCCACAGAGAGGCTGTGGCTTGCTTGCCCTGCTTGGTTAGGAGCTCCTGAGGGGCTGATGGAGCACCTGGCTACAGGTCTTGGTTCCTCCTTGCTCCCTCTCAGCCAGGGAGATGCCAAGCAGTGAGCAGCTGTCTGGGCTGTGTTTGGAGCTGTGTTTTCTCTCAGGGATTAGAGTGATTGGGGTTTCTTAAGGTAAAGACAGCGTGCGAAGAAACAACAGCATGTCTGGGGACAGCAGAACTCCTCTGCAACCTGCTCTTAACCACAGCTTGTTCTACACCAAGAGTTTTTGTTAGCACATCACCTCTACTCCAGCACCAATCCAGAAGGATGGGAGTTCACCACACGGAGCTGGGAAGTGGAGTTGGGGTTGTGTTTGTGGCTGATGAGGCTGCACAGGAGGTTTTGGCACAAGCATTTCTGCCAGCCTTGCCCTGGGACTTGCTCTGAGCCCCCAGGTAGGACAGTGAGGACGTTTTGATGTGGCACAAGGTAGCTGGAGGCTGGATGAAAGCTGATGTCAGGCTAATGTAGCCCTGGGGCTGTTATGCAGTGTGGAAATCCCTGATGAGCTTAAACTAAACCTGGAAACACCTTCCATGGTGTAGGTCCATCCCTTCTCTTTTTGGCCAGTATGGGCTGATCTTCCTCTACGTTTTCCTGTGTTTCCTTAGATTTTAAGGAAAAGAAGTCCATGTGCAGTGCTTGGAGAGGGAACTATGATGTGTTCTGGCCAAGAATCCTGATTTAGCCGTAAGGATGTGGGGACCCTTTCTCCATGGAATGGGAGTGTAGGTACCATACAGAGCTGTGTGAGGTGCTGCAGGCACAGTTTCCTTGTAGGAAAACCACCTGGGATGAAGGGAATAACAAAACCCCTCTTACAGACCATGTCTCATGGAGGCAAGATGCAGAGGGATCTTCCCTGGAGATCACAGGTGACTCTTGGCTGATGTTGCTCCTCTGGGCTGTGTAGAGGTGGGAGAGCCCAGGGCACTGTGCAGGCTGATGATCTGGGGGACATCAGGTTTGCTTTGGCTGCACTGTTGGCTCTGCTTCCACGTCCCTTTCAATCCCAGTGCAGTCCTAGAGCCGAGCTGCCCAGGTTTTCATGATCCCAGGAAGGAAAGGAACCAATCTCAGACACTGAGCTCCCCACTGGGGTTTTCCTGCCTTCTGCCCACCCCAGTGGATGTTAACAAGCTGGTAGATCTAGACCTGCTGTGCCTTGATAGAAAGATTTATTTTTAGGACCTGATATTTAAAATGATCTGTTATAATTTCATGCTTAAATAACACTAAATAATGTTCCCTGTTTGCACAGTGTAATTGGAAGAGGCGAATAAACCAAACAAACCAGCTATGACTGAGCTTCCTTAGTATTTTCAGAGTGAAACAAACAGTAAAAAACAAGGCCTTGGCCAATTTAACACTTTGGGGGTATTTTCTAGTTGGCATTTCACTTTTTCATTTTCAGAGGCCAAGAAACATGAGAGTTCTAAAGAGCCAGTGGCTTCTTGACAAAGAAAACTCAGTTGATCTTGGATTAAAAAAAAAAGAGAGAGAGAAAAGAAGAATGAAAAAAATTAGAAGTGAACTTATTGTTTGTTTTTTAGGAACTGGCAGGGCTAATGACTCTGGAGGTGCCATGGGATTTTATGTGAGTGCAGAAAAGACTTAGAAAATATTCAGCAAGTTCATTTAGGCTCTTTTCATGCTTCTCAAATCCTCAGGCTTCTTTTATTGCTGCTTTATGTCAGTTTGGCACTGCTTGATTTCGCTGTTGCTGTGATGGCATTGCCGTGTTCCATGTGGAGCAGGTCCTGCACTGATCACATCCCTAACATCCCATGTAACCTGTGTGGGCTTTTAGGTGAGTGAATTAAAACTCCTGCCTTTGGCTGACTTTTTCGGGATAGGAAGTTCAGGCCAGACTGCCATGACCTGTGTGTAAAGCCACAGGTATATCATTTAAGCATAGAGATTTTCTGTTTAGTCATGAAAGGGTTGTGTTCCCATCTGGAAAACTGCCATTGGAGAGGAGATATTGCGCACGCTGAGGAAGCTGCTGCACATCAGCTCATCTGTGTGGCTTTATCTGGAAGGATGCCTCCCTGCCGGAGTTCAAGAAGCATTTGGACAATGCTGGGAGTCTGTGCAGGGCCAGGAGTTGCACTTGATGGTCCTTGTGGGTCCCTTCCAACTCAGGAAGATTCTGTTAGAAGGGTGTGAGTAACTTTTCCCTGTGTGGAGATGCCCCATGGAGCAGTGCTCCTGTGGGTTCAGACTGGGTGGCAGTGAAGATGCTGACACTCCTTAGCAGCCCTGCCTCCTGCCTGTGGTCCTGCTCTCAGTTCTTCCCTTTCCCTCCCGTGCCCTATCCTCCTCCTGTCCCACCTGTCCTGGGGTGAGCAGGCTTCCCTCAGTGCCTCCCCTCCTTCCAGGCTGGCGAAATCCTTCTCCATCTTCCCCTCCCCGCGCTCCGCACAAGTCTCGGCTCTGTTTGTGCCCACATTAGCATTTCTGCTGACTGCAAGGATCGGTTTAATTTCATGGGTGTCATTTCCTTCAAGAAATCTCTCTCTGAGCAGCAGCCCGACGAATGCCTGATAAAACATATTTTCCTACGGTAATGATTTTATGGACCCATAAGTCATGAATTTATTATGATCTCAGCCCCTGCTGCTGATTGCTGTAAAATGCAAAGTAATTAACAGCGAGCGGTAGCAGCTATTCCCACCTGGTAGCGTGTTCTTGGGTACGCTGATGGCTTTGATTAAAGTAATGGCTAAAGTGTACAGCCCGGCTGTAAAATATTAGCATGATTAATGCAGTATCCTAAATAAGAAACAAAACTAATGGGCATGGTTTAAGGAATTAAATATATATATATATACACATTCCTCTCCCGCCCTCCAGCTATTGTTCTGGCTCATTTATGCTTTCTTTTCTGTTAAATAATGTATGGGCTGGAGGACTGGGGGCCAGGCTAGAGATGCATATTGCAGTTTCATAACATCTTAAGTGCTTGTGTTAATTTTTCACTCCTTCCTTCTCTTTCCCCTCAGCCTGCCATCTCCCTTCGTGTGGGGGGAGAAGGAGAATCAAGTCTCCTGAACTTGGCCTGAAGTCAGATGTGATTTGATTTGGATTGCAGACAGCCTGGGGAAGTGGCTGGGAGGCAACTGGGGGAGTTGGAGCCTGTCTGTGGCCTGGCAAAGAGAACTCCTGATGCTGTGCTCTCTTTCCCGTGGCTGGGGGTGATCTCCGGTCTGTCTCAGCAGCCGGCAGCCCGTAAGGGTTTTGCACATGAAGGATAACCACATCTGTCCAAAAGCTGCAGCGCTTCCGCTGGGGAAAGAAGGCTTTTGCTTTTCTCTTTCTGAACAGCTTAAAAAAGGCAGCGACTGGATTGGAGTGAAAAATTAGTGAAAATAAGACCCATGTTGAGATTTTTTTTCCCTGCAACCCTTCCCAAAACCATGATAAATTTGATTTCTGCCATTTACCCCAGTGGGAAAGATGAGGAGTTTACTTGGGTTTGGGGATGAGAAGAGACAAGGAAATAGACTTTTTTTTTTTTTTTTTTTAAAGACAGACACTTAGAAAATTTTATTTGGAAATGGAGAAAATACCCCATTAAAAAAAAAACACAAACAAACCAGGAAAAAGACTTTTCTGACCTACACATTTTGATCAGCTCTTCTCTTCCAATTTCTGAAGATGCATACACCAATGTCATCTAATTCCCTCTGATCTGCCTCTACCTTTTCAGGTGTATTGATCTGCTCTAGTTTATGAAGCTCCCAACTATTGGAAAGAAGAGTTTATAAATAACTACAGAGAAACAGGATTTTGTATCACAGGAGTTCCAGCTGTGCTGCTTTTGTTTATCGCACAACACACGTTTTTTTTGGAGCTTTCCTTAACCAGGAGGTTACAAAAGGAAGCTCAGCATGCCAATGTCACTGAGAATTGCTGTGTTGTATTGTAGTGTGCAAACGGTGTTTTCTCCCTCTTGGGATGGAGAGGTTTCTGGGTTTGTTTTTGTAGATAAGATATAAACTCAGTAGTGGTTCTGCTAGTAAATACAAGTAGCCCCAAGCTCCTGAATGCATCTTGTTGGTCCCTCCAGTAATTTGACAAAATATCCTTCCAACAACCTCCTGAAAGTACAACACAAACAATTTTGTTGATCCTTCAGTACCGGTTGTGGGAAGGGACGCTGGGCTCCATCAGTAACTTTGCACAGTGGCCACTGCCCTGCCGGCATTGGTGTGGGGTTTGGATGTCTCACCTGTGTTCAGTGGCGGTCAAACCCAGGAATTTGATGTACCAGGAGGGTGAGAATGAAGGTGTCTCTCTAAAATTGCCACTGCTGGAGTTGTGGCCACCTTTACTGGGGATGGTGCAGTAAACCTCAGAAAGATGCAGACTGTGGTCAAAGGGGGAGCTTCTGTGCAGGGCAGATAAGTGAGATTAAGATGTGTTGGTTGAGTAGAGAGGCAGCTGGGAGAGGGTGATCATTAAGCCATGTCCAGTCCAGAGAGGAATAGAAGAGGGGGCATGGATGGTGCTTTGCAGCATCTGGTGATCTGGGTGACCTGGTGAACTCATGAAGCAGAAAGTTTAAAGAAGATGAGGGGAAGTCCATTTTCCTGACATGCATTATTACATATGTATTTCATCACCACGTGCTGCTGTGGAGTCCAAAAGGGGGGAACAGAGGTGAAGCAGGACTAGATCATCATGAAAGGCAGATCCCTGGGCGTGCTGAATGTAACCAAAGAGTTTACAACAAGAAGAGGGCTGTAGATCTCCTATCCTTCATTTCCTTTTCCCTCTTCTCCCCTCGGTAAGGCTGTGGCCATGGTCTTATGCCTGCTATGTCCTCTTGTGTTGACACAATGGCTCAGAGACTGAGCACTGAAGGATGTGGTTTGGCTTACAGCACTGTTTCCTCAGGCATGGATGTCCCCACTGTCTTCTCCCACCACATCAGACTGGAGCCATGAGGAAACACAGGGCAGGTGAGGAAGGAAGCTACATCATGATTGCCACCAGAAGCATCCAACCTCAGGGACATGGAGGACACCACCCGCCCATAAGGCCTCAAGAGGTAAGAGCCAGGTCTGTGAGCCTCACATCCCAGCTCTGAGACGTGAGGATGGTGTGTGGTGGCTGGGCCAGGGGAGGCAGATCCTTTTCACCCCTCTTTTGGGCACTGTTCGAGTCGGTTTGAGTCGGCTGCCGCAGTCAGGCGGTGTGGCTGCGGGGTCATATTTGGAAGGCTTTGTCAGCAGTGCACACATGTTAATGGTGTTTGAGGAGTCGTTTCTGTGGGAGACCTGAGAGCCAGGCAGTTCTGCAAATCAGCCCATTAGTATTTTTAAAAGAAAATATCCATTCTATAGGAACTGCTTTGGCCTCTGGAGACGTGCCAGAACTGTATCTCAGACTGCACTACATCTATTAGAGCTTTCCCTATCTCCTTTTATCTACCCCTTCTTCTTCTCTCCTGGCTAGAGCTTTCCATTGCTCTCCTATCCAAATCACACTTTAGCTATTGCTTTGGAAGTTTGCACAAGGATGGGTTGGCTTTTACTTTTTTCTCCCCTTCTCCTTCCTCTTTTTAGAGCTAATCACCCTGGTGAAATTGAGCTGTAATTCAGTTGGCAGTGGTCAGATTGAGCTGTACATGTGTGCTCCAGCACATCCCCAGATTCTTTGCATCAACAAAAATGAGCACAGACAGGCACAAAGCTAAGGAGAGATTGCGTGGCCTTGTTTAAAACGCACTCGCGCAGCAGCGTCAGCTCCCTGAACAAAAGCTGCCTGTCTCCTCTTTGGAGGTGGGTGAGAGAAGAGGTTATTGGGCTTGATGCACACAGAGAGAGGGGGAGATGGCGTTTCCCCCTCCTCCCCCTGCCATCTGCAGCTGTGTGGCAGGTAGAGCTTGGTTTGGTGGGGAGGATTTATAGCTGTCGTGAGTCAGTCAGTGTGTCAGGGTAAATCAAGCCTGACGTTTTTAACATCTTCCCCACACAAAGGGAGGGGGCAAGCGGGACTGAAGAAAGCAATTGTAATTTTATGTCTATATCCTGCTCGACTAATCAAGGTGAGCAAGAGACATGCCAGCCAGGGGAGATTTTCCTCTTGTTAGCTTGATCGTTGCTTTGCTTTGGATTTCCCTTTTCTTTCCTGGACTACTGTAGCAATCTCCTCTGTAAGGGAAGAAAGATCCAGCTGATCAATGCTAGAGGCTTGTAGACAAATGGTTCTTGCTCCTCCAGACTGTCTCTTGTAGTATGTCTCTAATTAGGTAAGTGAAAACTCATGGTGAAACACGCTTTGGCAGAGGTTTGACTACCTCTGAGCCTGTGTCCTGCCTCCTCACTCCTGCTCAGATCCCAAACCCTGATGGCACTGCTGCAGTGTACCATATCCTCTCCTGCTTCTCAGGAGCACCTTGCTCAGGTTAGAGAGGTGAGCTGTGGAGAGAATGAATATCTGCATCATGAAGGAAAGGTAATTCCAGTGGATTTCCAGCAGAAGTATGGCTTAGGAGTTGTGCTTGGTATGCCTCTTGTCTTGCCTCAGGCACGTGCTGCTGCAAAGCCTCCCCGTGCCTTTTACTTTGCTGCCAACACAGGCTGCCTGCTCCCATCCCAGGCGGGCTAATTCCCTCTGGTGAGCAAGGAGAGGAAAGGAGGCAAAATAAATACATAAGTATGTTCCACCTTTCCTGTGCCACAGACCAGAGTGTAGGTGTAACATGTTAGGAACATCCTGGTTTGAATACTGGGGTTAACAGGATGCTCTGCCTTTTGCCAAAAGCAATGATCTGGTAGAACTGGAATACCTCGTGGTAGGGGAAAGGTTTGTGCCCCAGGGAAGGACCTGGGCAGCTTCAGTGCTGTCTTCCAGCCCATGGCATGGGTTGTCCTGAAGGTGAGTGAGATGGATCATGCACAGTCCTGAGCTGGAGCTGTTGAGCAGCATTAAAACCTGCACGCTGGGTCCATGTGCTGTCAAGGCAGGGCAGCATCATTAAAATTCCTTGTGTGCACAGAAGTGGACTAAGTCATCAGCACAGGGCAGGGAGCCTCCGAGTTCTGTGGACTCGTGCTGATTTACACCAGCTGGGGAACTGGGCCAAATCTGTCTCGTTCAGTGAATGATCATTCAATTTTTCTCTCTGCTATCAAGCCCTTAAACAAAAGCCAATTGAAATCAATGGGAGACTTTCATCATTTTCAGGGTTATAGGCCTAAAAAATTGGATGCTTGGGGAAAAAGCAGGCAGGGGAAGAGAAAGGGAAGAAGGAATAAATGCTGCTGTAACATTATGGCTTACAACGGAAACAGATGGAAGTGAGAAATGCTTTCGTTACGATTCTCCAGCAGCACCAGTTCAGCAAATCTGTACATGGAGATGTATACATTGCAGAGCATCCTTCATTATGTAAACAGCTCTATGGGTGCAAAGGGAGCCCGTCCCTCTGAGAATCCTGTCTCTGCGTGTCCTATTTCTATATGTGATTAAGTTCTCTGCTCTTCCATTTCACTTAGGGTCGTTATTAGCGGTAAGCACATGCTCCACAGGCTGGCTGTTCCACACAGAAATGCAGGAACAAGCGCTGGCTTCTGCTCCCAGAAACCAGCAGGATTTTTTTTGCAGTAGCTGGAAGAGGGGGGGGTTAATATCTCGCCAGCCTCTGGCTCTATTTTGATAAAATCCTTTGTCCAATGACTGCAAAGCATTTTGCACATACAGCAGGGTAAATCCCCTTCAGACAGGTATTATCTGGCCTATTTTTACAGCTGAGAATTTGCAGCCTTCGGAGCCATCTGAAGGCACTGCCTTCACCTTGTGATCTCCTCGGCTGAATGAATGTGTCAGGATCGGTCCTCTCAAATCCGGCCCCCGTTCCAACACAGCCCTCCAGTCCGCCTGGGCACGGTTAGATCCTTCCTCCCTCAGCCTCCCCATCCGTATAACAGGTATGACAATCATCCTTTCCCTTGGGTAAACATTTCATTATGCGATGCTGCCGAAGTACCTTGGAGGGGAGAGGACCTACAGATAAGTCTGCATTCTCATTTTGGCTGTATTTGTGTGCGTGTTTTCTGCTTTAGCTGCTCTTCTCTTTCTTTGCCTGCTCATTAGTTCTGCCTGAGTGCAGGACCTCTCCAAAAAATGCAGTGTTGGCAGCGGGCATGAATTCTTAACGACTCCAGTCTCTAATGACGGAATCTGGGGCCAGGCAGTCAGTTTGCTTGCTGGGAGAAGGAGAGGCAGATGAGACAGCGGCTCTTCCCCTCATCGTGGGGTGAGTTTGCAAAATCACAGGAGGATCTGCAAAATATGCTCAGGTCTTGGCCTGCCTCTCATGCTGCAAGGAGAATTGCTTGGGATGGCAGACGGATAGAGATGCCTCTCAGGCTGTTGAATTTGTTTTTAAAGCTCACTCTGGCCTCTCTCTGCTGTTCTACCCAAGCAATCAACAACAGCTTTTGGCTTTTGAGCCGAAACTGAAAATCTCCAGCCTGATTTGCCCAGTGCCCTTTAGTGCTGTCCAACTTAATGCAGAGGGAAGTGTCAAACCGGAGAAAGAACCCAAGCAAAACAACACAACAGTCATTTCAAAGAAAAATGATGCCAGGGGTTTAATTTTACCAAGCAGGAGAAGGACTTCTCTTAATGGAGAGCTTAAAATTTATTTTTAGTAATGTTTTTGTTGTCTTTCATTCCTATTCTGTCCTTGATTCAAAGTTTCCGTGACTTTTTTGCAAATGCAACTTTTAACATGAGTTAGCTTTTCCTTTCACTTTATGTTTCGTTTAGAGAACAGTGAAGTCTTGGCAAGTTATAAGAGGTAGGAAGGGAAAGGCAGGTGAATCCTGTCTGGGTGCCATTCTTTCTTTTTCATTTAATGTCAGGAATAAGAAGGAAAGAAGAAAAAAGCATTCAAAATCCAGAGAGTTCTTTGATTTTTTGATCGTTCAAAGCCAAACCAAGGAAAATTACAGTTTTTGGTGGAGGTGAAATCCTGAAATTTCAGTTTGGTGGGTTTGCACTGAAATGTCATCTGGTGGAATTGTTTTGTATCTGATGAAATCTCAATATATACTGAGAAAATGTCAAGTTAATTCTGTGCTCTCCAATCCCTCTTAAAAGCTCTGGTTATTTCTTTCAATTTGTCCTGGTTTCTACTTTCCACCTCCATCCTTGCTGATGCCTTTTCCCACTCCTACTGTGTTCCACTCAAATTGCCACACCAAGACAGCTAAAATGCCCCTAAGTTGTTTCCTCCCTGGATGGGCTAGCTGAGGTTGAGATCTTTGCAACTGCCAGAGCTGTCGTCTCAGGATGACCAAGTTGCCTCCATTTCACACACTGTTGCTGGGAAGTTTTCATTGTTCAGCTCAGGGTACCTCTCTCCACTTGTTATATATGGAAAGGCAGGTTCTGGCACTGGGATGTTCTGTGTGACCCATGGAGGCTGATCAGGTAGACTGGATCCCTTCCTGTGGCTTTGCAATAATTGAAGCTCAGCTTCCTTGCTGTCTCACTGTTCCTTGTACCTCAGATCAGTTAAATAAATAAGTAAATAAATCAAAATGATGGGATGCACTTGGGGAACCTTCAGAACCACAGGCAGATCTTTGATTTGGAGGATAGAGAAAGCTGGGAATCCAGGGATTTTGTTTTCTCTCTCAGTCCATTCTGTGCCCGTTGGCCCAGGGAAATGAACTGGTGTTCAGCCTAGATCTAATAGACAAGAGCACGCTGAAACTCCAGTGTCTTGCACCTCTGCTGGCGGTCTTGGCTGAGTAGTCTGAAAATCAAAGGATCTCTGGACTCTGGAGCTCTTTTCAGAGCTTTGGAAAAGCCTCTTCTACATGACGTTTGTGATGTGACTTTGGAGACATGACCTGGCCATCCCTGGACCAGAATGTTCTGCAGAAATGTGGAGCCACCACCTTTTGTGGCTCTGGGATGAAATACCCAATATCCATTTGTAACAAGGTCTTTGGGGATCTGTTCCCCGTGACTTGCTGGCAGGCAGTTCCCTTCTTGTCTGTGTACCTCCAGCCCCTTGAGCAGGCGTGTTGATTCCATGTTCCTCCTGTTCTGGAGGGCAGGTTTTGAAATCCTGTCGTAATTATTCATGACCTGTGATTGGAGCCCACGCTCAGAAACGTTATTTGCATCCAGGGAGGATCTGATTATAATTGTCACAGAGAAGTTTGTTTGAGACTGATTCTGTGTCAGCTTGAAATTTCTTGCCGATGCTTCTTGGGCAGGAGAACTGTGCAGGCACAAGGTCCAGAGAAGGGTAACGAAAGGGACTGGGACTGTCAGGCTGGGCGATGGAAATTGCTTTTTCTTTGGAGAAGATGGAGGATTTGGTAGGACTGCTCAGCTGGAGAAAGAGCAGAGCAGTAGAAACTGGAATTACCTGACTGATCTTCAGGGCACCACTGTCTTCTCCACCCAAAAGACTTGAGAAGGAGGCATGTTTTGTTCAGGGTGGTTGATTTAAATCACCCATTTTAATCATGAATTAAATCAGCAAGCAGGAAATCTTGATTTAAAAACCACGTTTTAATCTTGTATTTTAAAGTTCATTTCCTAATGAAACGTGGTTTCTTATTGGTTGGCATAATTTGGTACTATTTTTGGCAAAGCAAAAGGGGACGCGACACCCATACATATTTATTGGCGTAACTGTATAGCTTAACATATATCTGTTCTCACTTTTACATCTTTTTATTACATTCAAGAAATGGAAAACATGTAATTTCTGATTTATTAGCCACGGCTTCGGTTTTTACACTTGTCTCAAGCTATCCGAGGACAAAAATTAAAATGCAATTAAAAATGCATGAAGAAAGCAGTTAGGAAGTTTGTTGTTGGTATCACAGAGGGCTGGAACGAGCCTCTGCAGATAATCTACTGCGTGTGCTGGCATTGAGGCAAGATCAATTACACCTCTCCCCCCACACAGGTGTTTGTTTAACCTTTACTGAGATGTCTCTGGTGAAAAATTCTTCAGCTTCTCTGTTGTATCTGTTATACGGAGAAAGACTTTAGGTTTTGGGTTTGGGTTTTTTTTTTTAAAATATCTAAACTTAAGCTTTCTTTGCTCCAAGTTAAATTATTTCTTCTTCTGCCACTGAACACAGAGAACAATCGACTGCTGTCTTAATAACCTGCAAGCTACTGGAAGATTGTTATGCCTCTGTGCTTTAGTCTTCTTTTCTTTTCCTAGGCTGAATGAACCTAGTTCATTTAACCTTTCCTTGCCAGCTCTTCGTAAAGCTGTGATGGTTTAATTTCTTCTCCTCCAGACTTCCTCCTACTTTTTCATCTCATTCTGCATCTGCAGTGAAACGACTTTGGGGGTGTTTCAAGAGGAGAAATTGCTTGCTATGCCACCGACTGTGGAACTCATTGCTAGGAGATGCTGTGGATGCTAAAGTTTTAATGGTTTTGGAAAGAGTTTAAGCAAAGTAATGAAAGATGTTCCTGAGCTGTGCATTGCTGAAAGGCCTTGGAAGATCAGGATAAACAAAGGGTAAAATGCTACTGTTCTGGCTTAAGGTTTGATTGCTGGCTTTGGGGTGCCACTGCCCTACGTGGGGTCATACTGCCTCCAGTGCTCTGCTCTGCATCCATGGCAAGCTGTTGTGATGTCCTGGGAGCTTGTCCCACTGCTCCATTTCAGAGAAGTACTGAGATGTGCCCAGTGTCTTCCTCCAGGGCTCCTCTTTCCAGGCTTTCCACCTTCTGCCCTCCAACTAGCTGGAAAAACAGGAGCCAGCTCTGAGTCGAGTGCGTTGGCAATCAGAGCCTCAGAAACCCCTGATGGCAGCAGGGGGTGTGTGAGATTTCCTGGGATTTGAATGTTAACTGGATGCTTTTTGAGGAACGTTCTGCTCCTTCCTGTGGCAAACACGAGTGTGGGGAGGTGCTGCCTTTGCTGGAGCACCGCGGTGGTTAATGCTGCCCCACCCAGGCTGTGCTGGTGCTGTAACAGCGGTCGGGGAGAAAAAAAAATAATCTCTCTCTTCCCCTCAACGTACTGGATTTGACAGCTCCCCTTTTATCTGTTTAGAAAGTGCTGAAGTGTTTCTAGCTGCTCTTCAAAAGCAGTTCTGCACTGCCCAGAGGGAGCTGTAATTCACATGGGGAGCCAGGAGGAAATGATGCTCCTCATCTCAGCAGATGTGTGTAAACCACACAACTTCTGTCTTCAGCTCCTGAGTGAGATGTAAATGTGAGGATGGAAATGTGGTGGTGAGGACTCTGTGGGTCACCAGCAGTGTAAAGGTACCCCGGGAAGCCATCAGTTCTGGAAGGGCAAGGTTTGAGGAGAGCACTGCTTAGCCCTGTGGCATCTTCAGGGGTTTTCAAAAGGGTTATTGGAGTCTTTGACTTTTCCTGTTTGCTGAGAACCTCATGGTGCTCTGTGGTTTTTATAAGAATACCCTGCTCTTGACGGTCTTCAGATGACAGTCCTTCTTTGCTCCCATCCATTCTTGGGCTTCCTTCCAAATCCATTTTTCCTCTTCATTTACCTTGTGGAGGGGAGCACTTTCTAGAAAGACCCTGCCTAAGTTAACTCTGCTGAAGCCACTGGAGCGCAGCAGGAATGGGATAGGTCCACCATTCCTTGGGGGAGAATGAGACCACTTCATCATCTCTAGGGAAAGCTGGGATGTGGCTACTGGTGGGCCAGAGATCATAGAATCATAGAGTCCTGGAATGTTTCAGGTTGGAAAGGACCTTAGAGATCACCTAGTTCTGATCCCCCAGCCATGGGTAGGGACACCTGGGACGGGCAAAGCAATAAATTGCTCATCATCTCCCAAGTGATGATCCCAAAAGGAGAATGGCTGTGTCTAAAAGAGACTTGGCACAGTTATTGCATCTCTTGCACCCCTCAAAAAATATTTGCACTAAGAGCTGTCTTTGTTTCAAGGAATAATAAAGCTGGGCAGCTTGCAAGCCGTGTGCCTGCCTTCTCCCTGGTGTTCCTGTGCTTGGCAGTGCCTTTGCTTTTGCTGGAGGAGTGTGGATTTGTTTTTTTAACCCTTGCTGCTCTGTCAAAGTAGGAGAGCACACAGAGAACGAACAGCTTTGGATTTTGCAGGTAGGCTGGGGGTGCACACCAGTCCTCTTGTTTAATCTTGGGTGCTGAAGGTGATCAGAGCTTTTTATATAGACCTTTATCTGTTGGCAGCTTAATTAACTAATGGTCCCAGAAAGCTCTTACAGAACAATTGATTTTTTGCACTTCAGTATCGTTATCTCTGTCCTATTGGCACCCAGGCGCTTGTACAGACTTTCTTGGGTGGTGAAAGCTGGTCATGGCTTCCTTTCCCAACTGTTTTTTATCCATAGGTTTTGGGATTAGAGATTTAGCTTTGGAGAGAATAAAATCCTCTCTGTCTGTATCTGTGTGGGGAGCACGTGGCTGCAGCTCTAACAGCCTTACAGTATGAAAGGCACAGGGCAAGGGAAACACGATCAGCACTGTTTCATTGCTGCCTTGTCTCACTGTCTGTGCTCCACACTTGACCTGAGGACACACGTGAGATCAATGCAAGATGTTCAGCCCCTCGTCACGTCATGTCTTTTCCTTGCCTCTGGCCTGAACCCAGGCCTTTTGGTTACTAGTTCTTGCAATTTTGCTGGTAGCCCCCCCGGTAATACGTGTCATGTTGAACTCTGGTGTCATGGGTGCATGTGACAGAGAGAATCACAGCCCTTATTTTAATAAAGCTTAATTCTCCTGCCTCCATAAGAATGTCTATGTAAGAAAACATAGCTGAGCCCTCAGGTCTAGATATGAGGAGGTGGGGGGAAGGTCTCCCCCAGGGCTCTGTGTGTGTATTTAAGCCCTTTCTCGGTGCAGGGATGTCAGCTCTTGGGGTCGTTGGATTCACTGAGACTGCTGCAACAGGGATGGTAGGGGAGAACTGGGATTTGATGAGAATTGAAGCTGGCTGTAAAAAAAAATTACCTGAATTCTCCTCCAAGCTCATACTGGGTTGGGTTTGAATCACCTTTGCCAAGGGCAGAAGAAATTCATAATGGCAACTAGGGCCAGAGCAAACAGCTTTAAGACTTGCTGGAGCTTCTCCCCTTCTCCCATCCCTCCAGCTTCCCCAGACACCAGCTCATTCCTCCCTCCATCCACCCATTAACCCAGTGGCTCATCATCTGCCCAGTTAAGCACATCCACCTCTGGTGCCTTTGCCTGTCCCCATTCCCTTCCTACAGCATCTGTGATCCTATAGGCATCATGGCAGACTCCTGTCTGGAGCTGAGGGTGGTTGGGTCAGCCCTTCCTGCACCTGGTGCTCTGCAACAGAGGAAACTACTCCTTATATTAAAACATGGTAAAATAGGCCAGCACACATGGTGGCATCTCCATACAGATGAGATTGGGACCCTTCAAGACTGGAAGGGAGCTCAACCATTCCCTTTGCCACCAGAGACCCTGAGATAATCAAAGTTGACTTTCTTATATGTTTTAGTACCCTCAGTGGTTTCTTCTGGGCTGCTGGTGGTTGGGGAGATGATGTTGCTTTGTTTGAAAACCAGAAAGGGTCATTAAATCAGTTTGCCTTCCTGAATGGCTGGGTGAGAGCGCCCCAGAAATGTAATGGGCTGCTTTCATGGGCAGCAGCTCATGCTGGATATTTATAGTGAGATGGTGAAAAGAAAAGACCCCATTTTCCAGTCTCTCCTGCTGTTCTCTAGCTAGGGCTGAGCCTTGCTGTTAATAAGTGAAATGCAGACATATCTTCACAGTAAAGGCAAAAAATAAAAAGAAAAGAACCCTTTGCTTTCCTTCCCATCTTGTCAGGAGCACCCTGCTGTGCCCTCCGCTTTCTTCCCATCTCACAGAGGGAATGGATTCTCTGTCTCAGCTGTGCTCCTCACCAGAGCACTGGTTGCTGAGCATGTCCATGCAGCCATACTGTATCACTTCAGTTGGCTTTTAATAGCTAGCAAAAAGCAAAGTGCAACGGTTTGGGGGGAAGAGAGGGGATTTGGAAGGCCTAGGGTTAAGTCTCGGTTGTGTTTTGGATTTACTGCATAGCCTTGGAAAAGTCACTCCTGTGCATCAGCTCTCTACCTGTAAGCATCAGTGTGGTCTGGCTGACTTCTTCAGTATTAAATGGTAGTTATGTGTTGCTTTTAACCATATTCCATCCACGGAGGAAAAGATGTGGGTGTTGAAGCAAGGGTCACTTTGAAGCTGAGCCTCAGCCGTTTGTGTTTCTCGGGTGCTTTCAGTAATATGACCCATGCTTTATGTTACAGGCTGCAAATACTGCAAAGGGCTATTTTGAGCCCTGCTAGCTTTAATTGAGATCCAGGCTCCTACCAGTCCTTGCAAAATGAGCCTGACACCCTGCACTCTGTGGTTCTAGTGAAAAAATGGGTTTCTCGAGCTTCTTGGCTGTGCTTTGGAGAGACGTTTGTGGTCCAAGGTGTCACTGAAAGAACAGGGGCTCTGGCCCTGCAGGGCTTGTTGGATGCGTGTCAGAATTCGGCTTTCTTTTTCCCCTCTGGAAAATCACTGGCCGTGTAAGAGACTCCGATGAGAAAATGCTTGGTTAAAAATTTGGAGGGATGCTCCATGGCAAAACCATGGGAGAATCCATTTCCCCAGTCTCCTCCTGTCTGCAGGGGCTATTAGGAGATTCATTTATTCAGCTCGAAGCCTGCAGGTTTATAAACACAGGCTCTTTTCTTCAGCTGAGTTGAAAGGAACAACTTCCATTTGATTTCCTTTGGGACTGGAGCTGGCTGTCTCTATCACTCAGTTTAGGAGTGTAGCAGAGGGGAGGAGGGAAAGCCAAGGGAGCACCAGGAGGGTCTTGGTTTGTGCTGGACTAGGAAAACCTGCATCTTGGCAAGGATGGGTAGAAAAAAATCTCATGATTAAACCTACGCTGCTGCAGCACAGAAGGATTATCCCCTATAGAGCTCTCACTGCAACATCCCTGGTGTAGGTGGATGGATGAGGAAGGGGGCTGAGGACGTGATTGGGCTTTTAGGCTGAGCTACTTGGCTTTGCAAGGTGGGGGCAAGGGGCAGCTTTTCCTGTGTGGGTGCAACGTTCAGAAGAACAAGTTGGCATTTCTGAGGCCTCTGAATGTCACTGGAATGCTGAAGATGGCTTTGGGCTCATGGCTGAGAGATGCCTGATCACAGGGAAACCCAGTGTGCGACAGCTTGCAGAACTAAGGCTGCAGAAAACATGTGGGATGGCTTCTCTCTTCCATTTTCTTTTTCCTGTTTGGGAAGATTCAAATACTCCTGGGACCTGTTCAGGTCTGGAAACTTCTCAGTCAGTCTGTAGCTGGGGGGGTCACTTTCATATTGCAGGAGGATTGAAAGGCTTTTCACTGGAGCTCCTCACCCTCCTGCACAGGGATCGAAGGGTTGTGCTCCCTGGCTTGTGAGACAGAATGACTGCAGTTGCTGTGAGAGAGCAGGAAATCATCTCTGTAAAGCTGTCCAGAAAGCCTTGAATTCAGGTACAAGCCTCATGTTTATAGGAACATAAAAGGAACCATGGAAACTAAATATGGGTCAGAGCACCTGCAAATAGAAAAATCAGAGGGATTGCAGAGTTACCCTAATTTCTCTGCCTTTAGATTTGCTGTGCTGCTTTCAAACCTGCCTGAGGTCCTAGGCTCTGAAGGGGCCTTTGGAATCCATAGGAGGAAGACATTTTCTGGGGAAGGCAGTGAGCAAAACACCTCATCTAAATGCCTGGTCCACCAGGGTCATGCTGCTCAGTGGTACTTGAGATGCACTGGCTGTGACGTTCCCATTGATCCCTAAGGGAGATCAGGTACCTCCAGGAGGGGAATGAAGAGCCTTATGTGCATTGTTGACATGGAACTTAAACTTTGCTTCCTTCCACTCCCTTTTCCTAGAGGATTACCCTGTGCAGCTCTGCGTGCCCTCCTGGGCCCTTCACAATGATTCAGCTGCTCTGCAGTCCTCAGCTTCATCACAGGGAAGCTTCTTCACCTAGCTGCTGCCAGCATGCTTTTGGCGACCCTGGGTGTCCTGTCAGCTGTTAGAGGCCATTAAAGGATTTGTTTCTCGGTGTATGAAAAGGCTTAATTCAATTCTCATTCTCTCCTGGCATTCCTCGGAGGTGAGTGCGTCCCCTCGGCATGAATCCTCCAATGCCGCTAATTGACTTGAAAGTAGCTTGCGTCTCCTTGGAAATGTCACCCAGCCCTTTTCAAGTGCAATTCCAGGCAATCAGGATCAATATGTTTCTTTAGCTAAGGGTATTAGCACATGACTGACAGCCCTGCGGCATTAGCTTATTCATATGGACTTCCAGATGCTCATTTTTCTTCCCTGTCTCAGCTCCAGTCCCAGGAAGGAGGGACAGAGCTTGGAGCAGAGCCATCCCCTGAGCTGCAGTTGTTCACAGAGCACGGGTGGGTATGGTGCTGGCTCTCCCACCCCTGCCTCAAATCCGTGGGGTGCTCTCATCCCCTGTCTCTGCGGCGAAGTCAAGCTGTGTCACCCTATCCACTTGTTCATCCCATCATGGCCTTGAGATGTTCCAGAAAGGAAGGGACTGGATTTCTCTGCCCTTGTAAATCAGTGTAACGCTTTGTTTGACATAAGAAAAGGTGTCGGCGTGTTTTGGCAGCACCTTTGCACAGAGAATACTGTAACTATCCCTCCTCAGATCCCAGCCCTCTCGAGGCTGTGGTCTGCAGCAGACGTTTTCCCTTGCTTTCCTCATTGTTTGGTGATGATGGGATGGTGTTGGTGCCTGAAACTTTTGGAGGTTTCATTATGTCTTTCATCATTCTTTCTTACATTCTCCTGCTTTGCCTCAGCAATGTTCGTGAATTTGTCTTCCCAGCGTCCTGTGAGGAAGGGGAGTGCTCCTCTCTCTGCTTAGAGACGGGGTGAACGCAGTGGGAAATGAATTTAGAGGAGCTTATGAAAGCACTTGAGGCAGTGCTTCTGTGAGTGAATTTAATCTAAGCCCGGGTGCCCCCTGCTTTTCTCTCCTCCCCTTTAATAAGGCTGCCATGTACCAGCTCTGCTCCTCTGGAATGACTTCCCATCCCTTTTTTCACCCCACCTGTGACTCTTTTCTTGGGAAGCAGAGTGGAACCTATCCCCCACTTTGGGAAACACTGACTTCAGAGGACTCAGAAGCAACAACTCAGAAACAGATCACAGAATATTTCAGCTTTTCAAAGGAAGAAAGGGAGATCCTGAGAGACCAAGAGCCATGTTCTAGGTGAGATGACATTTCTCACACTCAATTCTTCTGGGTCCCTGCCACCCTGCCTTGCAGCTAGTGGTGCTCCCAGCTCTCCAAGAGCTGCTCCCTGGCATCAACACTTGTTAGACCCACAAGGAAAACACCTGAAGTTGGTTCCCTAGAGGCAAATTTAACACACAGAGGAACAAGGTGTGCTGCACTGGAGTACAAGGAAAACTTTGCAGGCTTCTCTGCCATGCTGTGAGTTTGAGTGCAGGGCTGGTGATGGCACATCATATGCTGCCACCTGGGATTTGTGACTGCAGCAGAGGCAGAGGTGGGGAATCTGTGTCAGGGAGCTGCTGGGAGCACAATCCTGCAAGGCACATCGAGAGATAAAGAAGAAAGCCTGGAAGTTTTAATCCATGGGGCTGCCTGGATACCTGCAGACGTGTGTTTAGATTTTGTGCCCTCTGAAATAAGTCAGGAAGGAGTTAACGTGCATGCCCTGTGAGACAGCCAGAACAAGTGCATCCGAAACTCCGGCAATCAGAGGCAAGCAACAATTATTAACGCCTCGGCATTTAATGTGGCAGATCGCTTACGCCCCCAGTTATATTGTGTGTTCAATTCCAGAGCTCTCGCAGTTGTCAGTCAGCAGGTCCATAGATCATGGCGACCTTAGCATCGTGTCAAGGGGCTTCGCTCCATCAGGGATAATGAGCGTCTCCCACCGGCTTCTTCCCATCATTCATTTGAGATCCAGAAGTTCATCATGCAAATGACAAACAATGTTAATTTTCGGCAAATAATTCCTCCAGATGCCCGCAGGATTCCAGCACTCCTTGCCCAGAACAGTAAAATATGTTTGTCTTCCTTCCTATAATTCATCACCAGGCCCACAAATCTCCCCAAAGTCTCTATAAACAAAGCAGGAAGCAGAGGATAATAGTTCACTGCGAACATGTCTCCTGGTGCCCGTGCTGCACGCAAAGAGAGGAGTGGGGGAAGAGGTCCAGAAGTTTCTTCTCAGGTGAGCTGACTTTGACTGCATTTAGGCTTCCAAATACAGTGAGTGTGATGGTCTGAGCCAAGCCCCACACAAACACAAGTCAGCGTGGGAGCAGACACTCAGGAGGAATTTTTCTAGGCTTAAAATTTAGTCTTGACATGCTGGAATGGCTCGATCTGGAGTGAAACCTGCTGCAAGCCTTGTCTGCATCACTAGGGGACTCTCCATCAGATCCATGCTTTATCATGGATCTGTACTGTGCTGTGTTTTCTGAGGAGCACTAAAGCAAATAGCCAGAGTTTGGTTTCTCCAAGCATCTCTCAGCTCCCTGGACTCCAGATCCAGCCAAAAATACATGAAGAGCTCAAATCCATGGAGATTTGGGCCACAGAGCACAGGAAAAAGCTTTGGCTCAAGCAAATTTGAAGATACGAAATTGGCTCCAGCCAGCGTATCTGGAAAAGGACAGGCCCATGATGAGGCAGATGGGAAAAAATGACTGTATTTTTGACTCACACAAGAGGTCAGCAGGCAGCCAGGACCCAAATCCAAGGAAAGTGGCACACATCCTGGACTCCTTCCCACGTTGCGAGTAGCGGGCACTCAGGCTGGCCTCAGACTTGCAAAGCTTATGTACTTAGGTTACATTTGGTTGCATATGTACAAATATGCACTTAGTTTGGTTAGATATGTATAAATGTGTGCATTGTTTCATTTGGTTGGACATGGACAAAACCAAGGACATCCCAAAACCCTCCTCTGGCTGCTGAGAGTACCCAACCCCCTGCCTCCTGTTGGCACCCATCAAGTGTTAGAGTCAGCCTGGAGGCTCAGTCCTGAGCTCCAGCATGGAATTGGCCTGACCTGGAGGCAGGTGAAGGATGGAAACCCCAGCTCAGAGCAAGGCTTGTGTGTGCTGGAGGAGAGAGCATCTCAAAATCCATGGGGGGGGGTCCTGCAAGGGCACAGAGTCCCTCTTGCTAATGGCACAGCTGGGCAGGGTGTGGTGGGTGAGTGACCTTACAGAGGACAGGTGGGTTTGGCTTCTCTGCTCTCTGGTTTTTCACCATTCCAGCAGGCCCAGCTTTGCTGTGGGTTTTTCCTCTCCATTCCCCAACTCCTGCCAGCCCTGGAAGCATGCACCAACTCCCTCCCTTGCTGACCTTTTCACACTGGAAGAGTTTTTAAAGGTCCCCGTGAGCAGCAGCTGCAGCGTGGCTTTTTGTTTTTTTGGTGGTTTTTATGATGGGCTGGAAATTAATTTCTTTTCCACTGGCGTTGGACTATCCATTCCCCACGTCACAGTGCAGAATGAGCTCGTAACTCTCTCGACTGCCTTGTGGCTGAGTTATGGGGTCTTCTGCAGCGTAGCCCAAAGGGTTTAATTTAACAGTGGATGTTTGAAGAAAGCAATGGAGTTCTGACAAGTGCATGGCGCTTTGGCTGTCTGTACACTTGGAAAGTTCTTTTTAATGTTTGACTGAAAGGTTCCTTGTTTTAAATTTAGCTCAGGATTTCTTGTCCTTTCCACAGGTAGAATTGTTTTCGGGTTTTTTCCCCCCCCCATTCCTTTTTGTTTGTCTGAAGACTGTAACCATGTCTCCATCCTCTCTTACACTGAGCATCACAAATGCTTGCCATCCTTCCTTGCCAACCATCTCCTATAGATTTCCAGTCACTGTTGTCTGTCTCCCTTGGACTGTGTCCAATTGTTCACACCGTCTGGGAGATCAGCATCCCAAACTGGACAGCATGTTCCAGCTGAGACCGTAACACTGCGGAAGGCACGTGAGGGTAATTTGGACTACTTATGCATGGCATCCTTTTTGTGCTTTGGTCCTGGTTGCCCTTGGCGTGATCTTGAGCCTGTTTTGGGGCAAGTGGGGTGAAGTGTTTCAGTTACTGTCTGGGCCACCTGTTGTGGTCTCCTTGTCACCATACATGGACACTAATAAGGCCATCTGTCGTAGGAACCTGTGTCTCAGATCAGGGATGCTTGGGTGAGCTAATATGAAAGGACAAAAAATGCTGGCTGCTTGCAGGAGCTGGAGCTTGTTAACCCCCCCTGCAGATGCTCCTCCATATACTTCCCTTCATGAGACTATTTTGATGTGCCTGTTAAGCTGATTTGCTGTAGCTTTCCCAAGTGTCTGTGTGCAGCTGGATCCATGCCATGCAGGCTGCTTGTCTTGCTTGTCCAGAGACTGGAGGAGCCACCAGTGGCTTGGATTTAAATCCTTTGTAGGGTTTGAGGTCAATCCCTGGCTATTACACTGGTCAGTCCCTTTGCTGCCTGTTTAATGTTCTTTCCTTATGGGAAGAAATTGGTGGGGTTGTGTCCACTGGAGCACTCTCCTCACAGAACTGTGGAGGAGCCATGGGGAAAGGAACAAGGTTCCTGCTCTTTCCTCGTCCCTGGCTTTGCCTTTCTGTAATTTTCCCTTACAACCATCAGCTGATTTATGTTTTTTTAAGGCCCAGCTCATTTTTTGTGCCCTTAATGAGCAATAACACCCTAATGACACTGTTCCATGCCTTTGTCCCTCATAGGGCAGTATCTAAACCTGTGGTGTTTACTCAGTTGAATGGGTCACTGATTTTACTGGACTTGCAACAAAGGACATGATACAGATCTGGGGGGCTGGGCTCTTGCAAGAGGATGATTGAGACTCCTAGAATCACTTGAGTTGGAAGGGACCTCTAAGATCATTGAGTCCCACTGTTAACCCAGCACTTCCAAGTCCCCAAGAGTCTTGGGGACTAAACCGTGTTGCCAGGTGACACATCCACATGTTTTTTGAACGTGATTCCACCACTTCCCTGGTCAGCCTGTTCCAGTGCTTGAACACCCTTTCAGTGAAGAAATTAATATCCAATCTAAGTGTCCCCTGGCAAAGGCTGAGGCCATTTTTTCTTGTCCTGTCCTTTCTTACCTGAGAGAGGAGACGTGCCAGCTTCACCTCACAGCCCAAAGCCTTGCCCCTGCAAAACCCCTGCCCTGCACATCAAGCTTTTTGCCTTCACTGTAATGCCAAGCATTTAAACACTCACTTTGTCTTTAAAATTAAACCAGTTTAGGAAAAGTTTCATACATGGCAAATCACAACAGGATTATAATTGTTTTTTAAGAAAGGACACACAACAGAAACCTCCTTACAAGGAAGCTTTCAAATTGCCTCTTGCAAATAGAGAATTGGTAAAAGAGAAAGAAACAAACAGTATTGCCTTTCAGGCAGTTGTAGAGAGTGATGAGGCCCCCTCCTCAGCCTCCGTTTCTCCATGTTAAATATCCCCAGGTCCCTCAGCTGCTCCTCTTTGGACTTGTTCCTTCATCTTGTCTTTGAGGTGTGGAGAGCAAAACTGAGACATCTAGTTATGAAGCAGGATGGCAAATAAGAGTCATGAACAGGACAGGGTTTGATCCCAGCCTGCCTGCTTGTAAGCCAGCCCAGCTGGAAGTGGAAGGAAGGGCAGGTCCAGCTGGAAAAGGTGAGTAGGAACCCTTAGCCTCCTGTGGGAAGGAGGGACTGAGATCCTTGAGTTGTTTTCCTCCTGTTTAGTACTGGGCCTAAACTAGAGCATGGATCTGACAAGCCCTGAGGACCTTTACAGCATTCCAGCAGCAGGGATGGAAATGCAGATTGACTGTGGTGCTCTGGTGTAACTCCTCAGGTGATGCTTTGTGTAACCTCTGCCTCAGTGGAAATGACCAGAGAAGCTGAGAAATCCCAAGTGCTTCTCAGGAATTCACCCCCCCTAAATGAGTAAGTGAATCAGTGGAACAGGCTTGCCTTGCCTTTAGCAGTGTATTTTAGGCAATCATCTATTTCTGGCATCACTTGGACACTGCTTGCCATCCAAATACCGGCAAGTTCTGTGGGACAGCCACTGTCTCCACCTCAAACTCATCTCCGGGAGTCAGGCGATTAGATGAGACTCTTTTTCATCTAAGTGCTTTTTTTATCTCTCTAATCTGTGGAGGGAAGCTGGCAGATACCATCTTTGAAGGTAAGGAAAGTGGAGCCAACGTTTTGTATTCCAGAAATCTCATTATTTTCCGACTAATATGCTGATTTTGGATGCTGGGGTTTGGCAGTGACACAGAGGTCGTTGCTGAACAAAGGAGAAGCAGGCCCATCCTGGAGAAGCCTGCATGGGTAAAATACGCATTTTCTATGGGTGGAAAACCCGAATTCTCTGGGTCATGTCAAGGAATGAAGCACTGTGGGTAATTTCCCTTTGGCTCTGACTTGATGAAAGCTTTTACAAAAGGAAAAAGTGTGTTTTAAGAAGTTACTTGATACTTATCTGTCCATAGTGCTTTTCCCAGGCTGGATTTGGGGAGGGATTATCTCAGATTTTCATTTAGTTTTGAAATCCTGGGTATTGGTTTTATAAACTAAAACCCCTTCGCAGCAGGTTGCTTGTTCTGTCTTGTTGTTTTAGCTTGATGCATAGGAAGGAATTTAAATTTCCTGAACGGATGGGGCCCGGGCCTCGCCGGGGTAAATCGGCATCGTTCAAATATTTAAAGGCAGATGCATCAATACTGGCAGCTGAGGATCTGGCTTACTTTGATTAAAATCTGATCGAGATTACTCAGCCTTGCCAAGGGACTTGGATTACCAGTCTATAAAAAGAAGAGGAGGAGAGGACATTAAATATAAAAATAATCCAATGAAGGACGTGAAGCTCAACTCGCTGCAAATTGAACAGTAATGAAAACATCCTCCTTAAGCAGGTGGAGCAGCAGGGCTTGCAGGCAAGGAGTGGGCTTGGAGCTGGGGCTGAGGTAGAAATATTGCTCTTGGGTTTCTCTTGGGCATGGCCTCATCTTTTAAAGGCAGATTTTTTTTTTTTCAAAGGAGGGCCTTGCTCATTAAAAAATCCCCAAGGAAGCGTTGCGGGAGGAGATGTGGGTGACAAATCCTTCGGAAAATCCTTGCCTCTGCTTCCTCAGGAGACCTGGGCTAGTGCCAAATCTCACTAGCAAAGAGGTGATTGAAGCTGAGGAACAGAAAATCAACTCTCTTACAGATTTCAGAATGTGAAATGTGCTTTTGTCTTTAGGGCTTCTTACAGGGGTTGAATTTCAACTCTCCCCTTCTATTGCAGCATTTTTTTCACCCTGGTTCTTCATTCTTTCTTAAATGTAAAGAGTATTTAAGGAATGTCATTATGCTGTGGGATTAGGTTTGATGGCTGGTGGCTGATGGGGACACTGCACCAAGCCCATTGCTTGCTGGGCCGTTTCAGGAGTCTGTCAAACCACTTGGCACCCCTCTGGATTTCACAGGATTTGTTATGCTTATGCTCCCTAAACCCTGGTCTAGTGCAGGGTGTCCCTGCTTGTGGCACTTGAATGTCCTTTTGTATCCAAGACATTGTGAGCAGGATGCATAGAGAGCTACCTGCTCTGGGAGACTGTGGAGACTGGAAGATGCTTTGGCTATGTCAGAGGGCTGGAAAGTGGGGCTGAGTGGCCTTAAAACAGAATCACGGAGCGCTAGAGTGGTTTGGCTTGGAAGACACCTTAAAGATCATGTAGTTCCAACCCCCCTGCCACGGAGGGGTGACATAAGCTGAGGCATCTCAGACTGCTGAAGGGAAGGCGAGGGGGTGGATGTGGGATTTCCTGGGCAATTACATACATGGATGCCTGAGTGCCCCAGCAGTGACACCAGTCTGTCTGGGTTTCTTTAACCAGAATTAGGGTCAGATGAGGATAAATCATGTTTTAATAAATATTTGTTAGCAAGTGCTTTGCCTTCTCCCCCCTCCCCCTTAGTATGGTTAATTTTCCTTGCAGTGACACGTGCGTCGTTCAGCTTCTGTTGCTCCATGTGTCGTGCTCCGTTACTCCGTCTCTCTCGCAGCCATGGAGCGGGAGGAGCACTGCCAAGGCTTTTTCTGGGAATTTGCTCTGGTCCTCTTACTTCCCTGGGAGTGCTCAACCGATGTGTTTTGTTTGCAGGGGGAATAAAATGCCCAGCTGTCTGCTCCTGAATGGGCAATCCGAGACCAGGGCAAGGACCGGCTGCTCCTTTGGCTCTGTGTGCAGGTGCCCACACAGCAATGGTAAGCTTTAGGTGATGACTTTTGGGAGAGGAAAGTTCCTAAGCAGTAAATGTGACCCTCTCACCCTGTTTTAAAATATGTGAGACTTTGCTTAAGGCATCCTTAGGACCTTTCCCAGGTGCAAAAACAGGGCCTAGAAGTGGCTGTGATACCCCGTGGAAGGCCACCTGTCTCTGTCTGAGATGTGGTTGTATTTTCACTGGATGTTTAGCAGTGTTTAAAAACATGGTTAACTGAAATACACTGGTGAACATGTTTTTCAAACACCTGCTTTCTTGTTGGAGACAGGATAGACAGGATTGTCCCTCCCCAGACTGAATGGCTGCAGGGAAGGTGGAGCCGCAGTCGATGCTCTCTGCAGTGCCTGGGCCCTGTGCTGGTTCATTTAAGGCTGAATTTCTGATGACCTCAGGAGGGAGCTGGGCTGCCCCTCAGCTGTTTGCACATCTGAGGATCAGTGGCGCTGTGGGTATGAACCAGCATTGCATGGAACAGAGCTGGGGCCAAAAGCTGCCACCTCAGTCTCAAAAGAGCCTGTAAAAACAAACAAGGGGTTTAGGGTTCCCAAGTGTCAGGTTTGCTCAGGGCACTCACAGGCAAGTCCCAGAAAAGTAATAAAGTGGATTCTAGGCAGGGATTCTTGCTGCTTTCTTCACTTTCAGGCCACGTGAGGGAGCAAGGCAAATTTGAACCATTTGATGTATGTTAGTAATGAGAGATGAATGTTGTGCATAAACAGGGGCTTTACTACTGCAGGAGCTGGTGATACTGAGTATCTTATACTTTCTGACTTATAATTCCTTCCTGGTCTGGAGTCTTCTGTCAAATATCTTTGTACACAAAGCCTGAGGAACATTTGATGGGTAAGCCCCTTTTCCTTGTGGGACATGCCTGGAAGCCTTTGCTACAGGTCACAGCAGCTTCAGAGCTCTTGGCCACCAGAGTGGGCCAGAATGATGCAGGATTGGTGAGCAGTGGTCACAAGCTGGTGTAGCTCCATGACCCACCCCTGTGCCTGCAGCACGTCTGTGCTTGCTCAGAGTGTTTCACCTCAGCTCTGGGTTATCTTCAGTTTGTTCTCTGAGTTCCTGGGCTGTGCTTGACCCTCTGTCCCACCTGGACTACTTCTCTCTGAGGTCTCTCAGAGTCAGACAGGGCAGCTGCCCGTGCTCAGTTTTAACACCCTTTCCTCCTTGACTTTTTTTCCCTGAGAAAACAGGGTTAGTGTGGTTTTGGCTCCTGCTTGCCCACCTCTCATAACTTTCCAGCCTGATGGCTGATTGCAGCTGTGCATGCCAGAGATCTTAAAGATAACAAGTTCCTACCAGCTTGATATAAATAGATGGCCAGCGAGAAGACTTTATCTTTGCCCCTCTCTGCCAAAGGAGTTCAATCCTTATCAGTCCAAGAGCATCTGTGTGTGGAAGAAGGAAGAGAGATGTTATGAATGCCTGTGGGGAAAAGTATGCTTGAAGACAGCATCCTTACTGCATCCTGGAGGATCCCACCGAGATGTGTAACTCTTCATGGGAAATGGAAGTACTGCTGGCTCTGCTATGGGCTGAGCACTGGTGTGAGGCTTTCTGTTGCTTGCTTTCACTGCGGCCTTTCATCAGAGAATGAAAACAGTGATGTGCGTGGTGTTGCCGGCCTGACTCTGAGCAGGAAGCTCAGGGGCGGGAGCCTGGCACCGGAGCAGAGGGTTGCAGCCTGCTTCCCAGAGGGATGAGACTGTTTTAGCCTCTGGCTGGTTGGTGGGGCATCTTTCTCCTGCAGCAGCCCTTGCTTTCCCTGGGGGATAACCCCTGTTTCTCAGACAGGCCTCTGGCTCATCACCCAGCTCCCTTCCTGCCTTCTTTTCCATCTACAGAAAGCTGTTTAATCAAGGGTGTATCAAAATCCATCTGTCTACTCTGGTGTCAACAACTTCGCTTCAGGGACATTTTAAATCATTTTGTTACTGCATTCTGTAATGGATTTTGTTGCTGAGAGAATGGAAAGCAGGGCAGCAAAGGTGTTTTAATTACATCTGATTGTGGCATCTTGCAGACTTGCCCTGTCAGTTGTTCTGGCACAGCACCATTTAGAGCCTGCTTTTGCCAGCACAGGCATGTTAGCTGGGGATTTACTGATCACAGAGGAAATCATTGCTGTTTCACTCCTGACATCATCTTGTGGCTGTCCTCTTTCTCTACCTTGCTTTTGTGGCATCAGCTTCTTCCACATTAGAGGATTTTAGTCCTTCCTTGTCGTGTCACTTGGAAGCAGGTAAAACCACAGTCACCTGCCTATTGTCTGAGCATCATATCTGGGCAGAGCAGAGGTGCTTTGCTTGCTCTGACAAGAACCTGTGTTGCTGCAAGAGAAATGTCCCTCTGAACCTTTCCCCAGCTCACGTCTTTGTTTCACAGCCTGTCAACACAAAAACAGCTTTCCTTTTTCTAAGTCAAGCAGGGGAAGATGGAAATGATGTCTCCAGCAAGACTATTTGGGGGAAGAAGGAGGGGGAATGAGACAGAAAACGTTGCTGGGCTGAAACACCCTGATCAGACCCATTGGGGTGGATCAGTGGGTGGAGTAAATCCTGGGAAAGGTGGGAGTGTGGTAGGTGCAGTAAAGCACATCATTGAAAGTGCCTGCTCACCACATAAGAGGAACTCCAGCTGGGTACATGTTGAAAAGACAACAGCTATTGTATCTGTCCATGTTTTAGGTGTATTTTCACTGATACTCAGGGCTAATGGTCCCTGCAACGCTGCCTGCATGTTTTCTGGAACATTCAGCAGGTAGCAGCTCCCAGGGCCCATACTGTGACCTGCCTTCCCAGACTATTTAACAGGCAAGTAATTGTTTGAATGTAACCTAGGGTTTGGAGGAGGAGGGCAGAGTTAGTGCCATTTTTCTGTGTAACTGCTAATATGTGCTTCCATTCTTACCACAGCTTTTGGCTCTGATTTAATAGGTACCTCAATTGTCACCATCCACAATTTTTCAATGCTAGAATGTGTTTGTGGTCCTGACAACACTCATCTGTGTTATTTCCTCCTCTTAAATAGATATAACCTCAGCTGCAGATTAGAAGTGCTTTGTTTGTGATTTCTGGGTGCTCCACACTTGATGCATCGTCTTTTGACAGACACAGGGCAAACTCTGCTCCTCCCTTCTGGCCTGGGTTGCAGTGATGGATTAAGTAGGTAGGTAATAGAGTGGTAATGAGATAACCACTGACATCGAGCATTAACATGGGAATAAATGAAGTTACCATCCAGAACTAATGGCCTGAACTATCACTGGGTTGTAATTAATGAATGTGGTGGCTGAGATTTACAAGTATATTTTAGGATGCTGCTTGCATGCAGCTTTGGGTTTTATGGCTTGGTTGGAGAGAAATCATTTAATGCCAAGAACTTAATGAATGGGCAGAAGGTGTTCTTTGTCAGTTTGTAGTGCCCTTTTTGTGGAAGGGGCCAGACTGGCACATGTAGAGTATCTACCTTTTCCTTACTTCAGAGGGTAGGATGCTGTGGCCTCTGACTCTGGGTCACTCACTCTTTCAGTGCAAGCCATCCTGGAGGTCTTATTTTTTCTGTTTCATTAGGGCAGAGTAGCAGGGGTCCTGGTGGAAACAATACATTTGAAGTGAACCCATGGACAAGTTTGCTTGTATAGAGAAGAGTTTGCTGGTGACAGGAATTCTCCATCCAGGATCTCCGAATTGAGCAATGGCAAGCTGTCGTGTTCTGCCCCATGAAGGTGAGACATCTGGTTCCTTCTTCAGGTCTTTTCCTCTTTGTGCCTCTGCCTCATGCATGGCACCTCATCCTTTGCCCTGCTCTGGCACCCATGTCATCCATTGACTGCCTGCACCTCTGCATGGGCTTTCTGGAGCACAGGCATTGAGGTGTCCAAGGTGCACACATGCACCATGCCCATGCCCAAGAGGCCTGGTGTGGACACCCATCCCTGCCTGCTTTCCCAGATTCCTTGGCGTGTGACCCTGCTAAACGCTTCTCCACGTGTGTGTAACACTTGGGAGGGGGTTGCTAGGCTCTTGTAGGAAACACAGCACAGCAGTCAAAATTCTTCATGTTAATTGGTAGGAATATTCCAGCCACCTCACTGCTGCCTCCCTCATCTTTCCATGGCAACAGTCTCTCTACAGCAGCCCAGGTGCCCGTGGTTGGATATAGTAGGAGTTTTTGAGCCCTCGGTCTTCCAAATCACCCCTTGGAGCATGGAGGGAACATCTGTACTTTTAAAGGATGGGCATCATGTGATACATCAAATAGCTTCCCTTGGTCTAACCGTTTTCCTTTTTTATACTGTCAGAGAGAGAGAGAAAACTTTGGACACGTGCCTGAACTGAACCCTTGCATTTCTTTGGTGGAAAGATCTGTTGCCCTCGTTTTTTTAATGGGAAGATAAAGGTGCTGAAAGAGTCGTGAGTGTTTCTCTTCCCTCCCATGGCCTGAGCCATCACACCTCTCTGTGAGCTGCAGAAAGGAGGGGGACCACACTCACAGCATCTGGTGAGGAGGAAGAAATTTCCACTGGCTGTGCCAGCACAAGCCAAGATCCAAACTGAACAAAGAAGGGACAGTGTATTCAGGGATATGTAAATCCTCCTATCCGGCCTT
Source organism: Acropternis orthonyx (assembly GCA_035583155.1). Taxonomy (NCBI): domain Eukaryota; kingdom Metazoa; phylum Chordata; class Aves; order Passeriformes; family Rhinocryptidae; genus Acropternis; species Acropternis orthonyx. The sequence goes on along the minus strand of JAWWEU010000005.1, from coordinate 27,351,007 downwards.
GGGAAGTTTATTGCCCTCCACAAAGTACACGGTGTGGTTGTCATTCCTGAGCAGCCCAGGCGGGCTGTTAAATGACAAGGGAAAATTACCCAGTCTGTTCTCCAGAAGGCAAGTGAGTAGGAATTTTCCTCCAACTGGTTCAGGACAAAGTTAATGTAGGGAAAGCCATTAAAATTAATGCTGGTAAACAAGGATAAAAACCAGCAGGGTTGCAACAAAATTTGGACCAGATTGGGTTTCCCAGCTGTCGTGGTGCCTGCTGTGTTAAAGCCAGTGGGCAGAGGAAGGGGGTAAGCTGAGCTCAAAAAGCTCTTGCTGGAGGGGGTTGTGAGGTTGGGGCATCTGGGATTTGGTGCCACCAGCTTTGTGCTCCAGCACTTTAATCCACACAGGCCCACTGTCATTTTCTGGGAAGCAGTGATGCTGTTTTGTGTGATGCTCGTTACATCTCGTATCTATTCATGTGATGGTTACCTGCTGTTCTCCAGAGGCTGCTCTCAGCATTCAAGCCCTGCTCTAGGACTTTGGGAATGTGGTTGCTGTCAGCAGGTGTTTTCTGAGAGTGTTTGGGAGCAGATCTTGGGCTGTTGGGGCAGCAACTTGCTCCAAGAAGCTGATCCTGAGTTCAGATGGGAAAGGTGCAAAGGGGCATGGCAATTCCCCTCTCCATTTTGACTGCTCCAGTGGTAATTAGAGCATGCCCAGGTTGGGCGCAGTGAGGATTGCTGAGGATATGGACCATTGTACTTGGAAAAAGGCTCAGGTTTGATACCTGGTCTCATATTAGTGGTGGGTGCAGGCTAAACGGGGCCCAGAGCATTCCAGGGAAAATATCCTGGCACAGGAGCTGTGTATTGTGGCAGTCTTCTAGGTAAACAGCTTTTACTAGCCCCGCAGCATACTCACATGAGCCAGTCAGCTTCTCCAGAGCTCCTGGCACTGGATGTTCAACTGACATGACACTTTGAAATAGGTCAAATCCAGTATAACCAAGTTAAAATTTCTAGCCCCAGAATTGAAGCAATGGTCTGTATTTTCAGGTGACTACTGGTTTGGTGTTGCTGGTGAGAAGGGAGAGGTGCAAGAGCAGTCAACCATTTCCTTGCAGTGCCTGAGAGTTGGATATGTGTGGAAATAAGGCAACAGTCTCATCTCTGAGAACAGCCATCTTCAGCTCAGATGAACAACATAGATGCCAATATCCATAGAAAACTTCCCAGTGCACCAGTCAGTGAAAACTACAGCAGAAAGGTCCTTTGGTTCCTCAAGAAACATCATATCCCTTGTACATCTCCCTAATGAGGCTGTGTTTGCTCAGATTTCAATGATTTTCGTGGCCCTGCCCTGGATGGCCAGGTCTTGCAGAATAGGTTGGGTTTTTGTGCAATCTCCATGCAGCAACTCACAGAACAACGTGAAGCTGCTGAGATAAGGAGCTGTGATGCCTCCAGCCCAGTGAAGGGAACTGGAGCTGGATGTCTGAAATCATCCTCATCAAGGAGATCAAGGAGAGTCTGGGCAGGTCTGATTCTGGAATAGAAAGCAGCATGGAGGGAGGCCAAGAGCTCAAAAAGCTCCTCTTTTTGAGCCCGCATCCCTGTGGGAATCACAGGCTGCCTCTGTGGGGAGGCATCAGCCCCGTTTCACCATTCAAGCTGCTGTCAGGTTGGTGTCTCTGAGGTGTAGAACTTTCTTTTGTTTTTCATGAGACATCACCAAAGAATCAGGGTAACGGAATTATTTTTGTGGAAGTGACTATATGGAACTTTTTTTTTTTTTCATTTGGATTATTTGAAAACTAAAACTGTTCATGGGTTTTAAAATTCATGTCCCCTCCAGGTTGATTTACTTTGTTTTGTTTCTTATTCTCTCTCCCTTATTCCTCAGAGGGAACCATCCAAACCTACACAGTGTGTTATTTCTTAAGGAAATGCAATCGTTTTCCAGTCAAACCTACGCTAGAAATGCTTCTGGTGATTCATTTGTCTGAGAAATTTAAAAAAAGCTTGGATGGAACAGAAACCAGGCTGGTTCAGGGAGACTTTTCTTGTGTGTGAAGACCCACTTGAGCGGGGGAGTTCTTTCAAAAGCTTCTTACTGGAAAAATAGAAGTTTTTATAGGCTTTGTTTGGGAGACTTGGCCTCCAGCCATTCTTTTGTTGCTGCTTCTTGCAGGGGGTACCAAGGTCTGGAGCCTGGTTATCCTGGTCCGAGCCTCCCATGCCTGCTGTGTTGCAGAGCCCTTTGCTCTTAGGGGCACTGCTTCTGCAGAGTGGGATGGAGGTGATGTTATCTATGCCTTAACTACACTTTGTACCACAAGCCTTTCCAAAGAACGAGAATCACAATGGGTGCAGAGCTGTCTTGAGTGCAGCAGGGACATCCTGCCATCACATGGTGAGGCATCCAGGCCCTGCATTCATTGTTAGGGTCTCCTCACCACTGAGAACCTCTTCCTGAGGTGTCCCAGCGTCCAGCAAGGTTCAGAGCCAGGCATGAGAAGGGCAGATTCAGTGGCAATAACCACTACAAGTATCTCTTTGGCCTTCAGTTTCCTCACCTTTAAAACAAGCCTATTAATGGTGCGCTCTTTGAGACACAGCTTTCTGTTCCCTCATGCAACAAGGAGTTGTGGAAAACCCCCAGGCAATGGCTGAAATCAGAAGAGTTGCATATGTCACATCCCAAGAGTAATCCTGGTTTTTGGGGGCTGTTATTGTCATCTCTCTGGGGATATCCCAGACACAGCTTGATTGGAGGCAAGGGAGAGGCTTGGGCATGTGGGGGTGCTTCCCAGGGGCAGGAGTGGTGGCAAGTCCTGGTGTGACTGGAAATAGAGCAAGAAGTGGTCTGGATAGAGGAGACCACCACTCCTGTAGTGACTGCTCTGCAAGCTGCCACCCCTGCTGTCTAGTGCTGGCCAGATCCACGGTGTAACTGCTCATCTCCAGTCCCTGCCTTCTCAGTGCCCCACGTGCTGCTTTTCCTATAAATAGTCCATCGGGAAGCAGAGCACAGAGCCACCACAGATGGCCCCCAGTTCCACGTGAGATCCCAGATAGGAGCTGTCAATTCCTTGCCTCGAGCCACCCATGAAACCTCATTAAAAATGGTGTCCTCTTCCTTAACCCCCATCACTTCCTCGCTTCCCACTCCGACTCGCCTGCATTCAAGCACCCTTATTAAACATGCACTTCTAAGCAAGGAGCGCTGACTTTCCCTTAATTGAGGCATAATAATTAGAGCATTAACACATTAGGAGGGTGAGACAGCATGTTTAGCTTTTGTGATTAATTATCTGAGGATTGTAATAAGTTGTTAAGACATTAATTACTCTGGCATGTTTATTGCTCTTTATTGCAGAACAGACACTTGGTAGCAGCAAGTCCTGGTTGGTCTGGAAACAGAGTGAGACAGGGGCTGGAGAGAGGAGACCACCTACCCACCCAAAAAACAGTGAGCTGCTGGTGTTGGGGACGGGGTGTGGACATCCCCTGGCTGTGCCTTGGTGACCAAAATAGGTTTGTTTCTCACAGATGGATATAGAAGTGATATCTGAATCCCTCAGGACAACCCAGGACTTGGAAGGTCCTTTCTGATCTTTTCATCTGGATTTTTCTCCTCTTTCAAATCAAGTGTTTTCTTCCTGGTGGTTTGAGCTCCCCCTCACTGGGCTCTTTGAGTTGCCAAGTTTGGTCAGTGTGGCTCAGTCTCTGTCTGGATCTTACCAGGAGCATTGTTGTATTAAACACAGGCCAAAGTTCAGAGTGTCAGCAGTGGCCAAGGAATGAGCCAGGACTCCAGTGCCCTCCCTCACCCCTCCACTGGATGAATTTTCTTCTGGATTTTTGGGAAGTAAGTTAGGGAAGGGTTTGGAGAGGTTTGGACTGATAGAGCCTTCTCTTTACACAGCAGGCAGATCTGTGTCCCCGAGGCAACTCCACACTGGTCAGTCAGATTGGTTCTGATGGCAGAGCTCAGGCCTGGAGGATGAGTAGTTGTTGTGTGTTCCTGAGACTGAGCAAAGGCAGCCAAATCAGCAGGATGACATGGTGGGCCTGTTCCCAATCTTCTGCTCTTCCCATGAAATACTCCTGCTGATGGACCCTCCCTGCCCCAACCCTCCCCCTGCAGTTATCTGGGCTGGGGACAGCACTGGAGACAGGGTGGCAGCCCCAGCCACTGTCATGGGTAAAGAAATTTGGGAAGAGAATGGAAGACAAGAGGGTGGGGAATCTACGGGTGCAGTGCATTGATATCAATTTCCTTTGGGACCCCTGGACCTGGTATTTCTGGTTTCTAGACTGTTCTGTGCCCTCATGCTAGTGCCACATGTGTTTGTGTCTCAGACAGAGACTAATAGGTGCAGGGAACAGGAAGAGAACCTTGCTCTGTTGCCTCCTTTTTAAGTTAAAACTTTAAAACATCAGTGATGATCCTGACTAGTCTTTATCCTTCCAGTACTCATCTCGTGGTCACTTTCCCTGTGGCTTCCACCAGCTCAAGCCAGTGTCACTGTCACTCAGTTTGTCTGGATGGCTGGGGAGGAAAAATCCCTTCCCTGTGTACAGTCTGGGATCAGTCCTGTGTCAGCTGAATGTGATCTGCTGCCTTCAGCCCCTTGGAGCCCCGGCCTGCCTCTCTGCAGCCCAGCCTGGGATTGCCATTCACTGTCAGGTACCTGCTTCCTGCATTCAGGGTATGGGACATGTCAGCCCGGCATTCCCAGCTCAGCTCCTGGGGACAAGGCAGGTCACAACTTATGAGTTTCATCATTAAAAAGGGTTTCCTCTAGATGTGTGCAATAAGACAATGGCACTGACCTGTGATCCTGGCACTGAGCAGCGCTAATGACTCCCCTTTGCAGGTAATAACCAGCAAGTGTACACATTTTGGGGAGATCTGAATATTTTTTCCTCCTTTTAAGACTGCTGTCTTCCTAGGCCAGACTTAATTAGCAGACCTCATTATTTCCTGAAATGTAACTTGACTTCCTTTGAATGAGAATTGTTCAGTGGATGGGGAGCAGCGGAGCAGTGCTGCAATATTCATATTGTTTTAATTGCAACATTAACATTTCATGCCGCTCTTGGCACGCTTTCAGGTGCGGCCCTTTAGCTCAGTGCAACTCTGTGAAAGGTTGGATCAGAAAAATTAGGATACAGTGACTGGATTTCTCGATTTTCTTTTTTTTTTTTTGCCCTTCTATTTTAATGAACATAAGCTTGGATTCAATCCCCATCACTCCTTTTGTTGGGCAGAACAGGGAGTCAAGCAACCCTGGAGTGTAAATCCTTCTGGTTTGTTTTTTTTTTTTTTTTTTGGAATAAGGGATGTGCTGTAGCGCGTGTTTAAATCGGCCTTTTGTGGAGCTGAAGCCCCGCTGGTACAAGCGATTCGTGATCCACCAGGCTGGTGGCACCTCCTGGGACTTGACCTTTACAGGGTGAATCAGACGAGTCCCAAAATGCGTCTGGCCAGCTGGGCCAGTGTCACGTATGAGCTGGAGGGGAAAAGGCTCTTTCTCACTTACCAGTTACTTCCAGCGCTCTGGAAGGCCTGAGGCTGGACATGTCACTGTGAATGGATAAGGACTGAGTCAGTGCAGATCCCAAATGAGCACAGGGATCACCCTGCTCTGTCCCCAAATTGCATATAGGACTTGGCTTTCTTACAGCAGGGTCAGAACCCTGAAATGCTGAGCTCAGCCTTAGCAAGCTCTGGTCACCTTCGCTGCCTTGCCAGGTACCCTACACTTGCCCTTAATCTTTCCCATACCGGAGAGGGGGTGATGAGTGACAGGAGTTCCTGGCAAAAAGCAGTGCTGGATTTCACCCTGGGCAGCCTCACAAGGGTCTCCTAATTAGGTCACTGAAAGGGGCTGAGCAAGGAAGGCCAGCCAGCAGGTCTGGTCAATGGCTTCTTGGTGTTGTATCGCACTGTGCAATGTGCAAACTTCAACTGACTTTAAAGGAGAACCAAGAGACTGTTGTGTCCCCTTCAGCCTTTAGGAGGAAGAGGAAGGGTCTCTGGAGCTCCTTCTGTCCTGCTGAGGAAGGACACCCATGCTGCTGCCTGGAAGCTCCATGCTGGCACCAGCAGACCTGTAGTAGGGCTGGTGTGTGGGGCTGGTGGGCAGCAGCGACCTGTGTGTGGAGGAACAGGCTCCCTCTCACTCACAACAGGAAGTGCCACTAATCAGTCAACCCACTAATGGGTAGCTTGACGTGTAAGTGATCCTGCTGAGAGCTCATCGGGCAGCTGCTTGGACTCTGGGCTGCCTTCCTGGCATTTGCTGGCAGCAACCTGTGGATGAAACATATTGCTGGAAGGTGAAATCTTTGTCAGTGTGGTGCAGAGACAATGGGAGGCGGGCAAGGGAGCTGCTCTGCTGATCAGTGCTCCCCCCTTGGAGCTGAGTGTGTCCATTCCATCTTTAGGCAGCAGCTGACCTCATCCATAAGTCTGGGATGGCAATTAAAGTTGGAAATAGAGCAGGACCTCAGCTTGGTCACTACAAGAAGGGCAAGGGAAGGGCACACATTGCATTTCCAGGGGCTTTCCAAAGCTCAGCATGCCATCTTAGCTGGCTGGCTCTCCTATGACCTAAAAAGGGTTGAAACCTTTTCCTGCTAGTACTGTGTGCAGGGGGATCCGTGAAATCTTGTCTCCTGTGGTTTGGGTTTGGAGTCTCTGGTGTCTAGTAAGCTGTTTGTGCTGAATGGAGCATCTCCCTTTCCCAGGATATTTATAGCCTCTCTCTCTCTCCCACGCAGATTGTCTGATGTCTAATAAGGGATGATACACTACAGTTTGGAAGGTGCTAATAATGTCTCTCCTCTCATAGTGTGTTCCCATGAAATTTATGGACTCTGACTGTCTCCAAAACCTCTGTCTCTCTATCACATCAGGTTGAAATCTGTTTGCAGTGTCAGAAGTTGCTGGGGAGTGGGCAGAGGACAGACTGATGCAGCAGGATTGCATATGCTTTGCACTTCTTAGGAGACTAGGCTGAAAACGCACCCAGCTCTGTTTCCTGCAGGTCTAGGGCGGGGGGCAGCTGTGGCTCAACTCACAGAATTGTTTTGGGAAAGTAAGCTGGTTGTGTGGGTAGAAGGTGATGAGCTCAGAGACTACCCAGGAGGAGGAGTGCTCAGCCTCCACTGCCTTGCTGTGGGGTCCTCAGGCACATTCCAGCTGCCTGGGGTGACCAGCGAGTGCAGAAGATGGTCTCTTGTGGGAAACAGCCCCGGAGGACGATAAGCGAGGCAGCTCAGAGCTACTGGCTGGTGTGAAGAATTGCCTGGCTAAAGGATAATGAATGCCACAGCAGGAGACAGAGCGTTTCTCTGAGGCCATTCATCCCCTTTATCACCCCGCTAACAAGCCCCAGAGCGCCTTCAGAGAGGTTTCTCTGGAGCAGCACCATCCCTCAGCCGAGCTGCTGGCTGGGTGCTGGGGGTCAGGAGTACAGCGGGTGGCAGGAGTGCTCAGCAGAAAAACACAGACCACCCCTCCAAATAGCACCCCTGAGTTTAGGGGTCAGCAGGGGGGCTGTGCCGTGGCTTTGCTGGCGTGGAGACCGTGCCCTCCTTCGGACAGTGCATGGTGCCACCTGAGAGATCCCCACGTGAAAGTCAAGCATCTGTCTTCTTAAAGGAACTTCTGGGCAGCAGCTGCAGCACCCTTAGGAGGATTTCTCTATCCTAACTCCCAGCTTGTCTAAGATTTCAGATTTATAAGGTTTATACAAGACCCGAGAGGAGTTTGGGGCCGCTGGCAGGGAGGTAGGTTGGTTCTGCTTCACTTGCAGCACAGCTGAGCCTGTGCGTGAGTCTTGTGCGAGGAGGAAAGGGCAGGAGTGATGTGCTCTTGGTAAGAGCTAATAAAAGCTAATTCATCCCTTTGCTCCAAGACAGTGGGAAGCATTAGTGGCTGGCTGAGTGCCTCCTCCACTGCGGCAGCGTGCTGGGTGCCTCTGCCTTCCCTCTTGGCTGGGAGCAGAGTGGGGAAGGGAAAGCGTCTCTATCGGAGCTGTGCCGGCTGCGGCTGTGTCAGCAGGCAGCCCGTGGGGCTGGGCTCTCTGTAGCTGGCATCCCTCCTGGGAAGAGAAACCAGCCAGAAAACCTGGGCAGATGGGTCTGCAAATGAGAATGGACATCCCTCAGGCAATCGCTCATGTTGGGCTTCAGCTACAAGGAAGTGCCTTTGCTTCTGCCCCGGGGCTGGGGCCACAGTTTGTGGGAGCAGAAGAAAGCACCATCCCTTACTTGACGGGGCTGTAGGAAACACTGGAAAAGGCTGGAGCCATTTGTGCCCAAATGGGTGAACAAATAGGTTGGAATACCTTCAACAAACAGCTTGTGTGCTCACCTGTGTGCTGTGTGTGCAGGTACATGCTGTGCCACCCTGCATGCCCACCTGCCAGAGTGATTTGTGTCTGGGGTACAGAGCACAGTGGGTGAACATCAAGTAGAACTAATTGCCAGTAATTGGAAGTCTTTTCTTTTTTTCTCCTGTTTTAATTTCTACTTCTTCCCCTCCTCCAGGTTTAGCTGTTGAAGCATGCATTTTGTGTGGTCCACGGTAAGAAGGGAAAGCAAACAGGAGAGTTTGTGTTGTGTTTGGATGTCCTCAACAAATACTGATGGATGTGTAGAGGCAAAACAAGAGAAGAAAAGCTGCAAAGCCTTGCAAATGAAGAGGGCAGAGTGCCATGATGGGTAATTGGGTTGTTCCAGTGAGGGCAGCAACAGCAGGAGAGCAGCAGTTGGTGGGGATGGTCTGTGTGTTTGCAGAACTGTGGAGCAGAGGAGAAAGTGTCATGGATCTGGGTGTCTCCTTGAGTGTGAGCAGCTCACTAGCAAGAGGATTGTAACCCTAATTTTTTTCTTTAATTTGTTTTTACTAGTAGATCTTCAGGCATTTAAAAAAGAAGCTAGTGCCACAGGTTGGAAAACTTCACATCTTGAGTCTTCAGTGACTGGTTTAGATCCAGCCAGAGGAACCTGTAAGTGCTGAGCCCTTGTCACATGCTTTCCTCCCAAACAGTCTGCACTCCGGAGCTTGCCCTCTCTCCCAGGCCCCTGGGCTGACCAGGCTGATGATGGGGATCTCTCTAGAAGTCAGTCATGTCCCACAGGGTGGAGGCAGTACATGTTGCCTCCTGCGGCTGCTGCCGCCAGCTGGACTGTCTCTGGGAGGGAGGGTGGTGGCATATCAAGTGACCCTTCAAAGTGGGGTTAAATTTATAGGGGTGCACTCTGATCCCAGTCCGGGAGGCCCCTGTTCCTGCCCTGCCCTCTCTCAACATTTTGGGAGGAGTTCACTTGCAATCTAGAAACATCTGGTGCTTTTTCTTCTTTTGCCCAGCACCATCAAGTGTCAAGTTGAAGGGAAACACAATATATCACCTTCCTCGTGGGTTGCCATTCAGCCAAGAGTAACAGAGATTAGCCTTCAATCACACGGGGGCCGGGGCTGAAGGAAACCTTCCCGAGGACACGCTGGAGAAACATTTTCATTAGCGGAGGAGAAGCTGACGGAGATGAAGTGGCCCTTCACCTCGGCTGCCAGACCTCTTGCCTGCCTGGCGTTAACAGGAGCGGGAGATGCTAACACAGGAGCTGCTGCCAGCTGCAAGTCTTTAAGTGCTGTCTGCATCCAGATGTGAGGAACAGCTGTGACACAGCAAAGCAGTGCTTTTAGAGCCTGGTGGGGATGGTTTTGGGTTTGTTTTTTCTCCTGCCTAGGAGCGCTCACTGCTGGAAGTAGAGTGGCTCTCTCAATTAAAAGGGGGAAGTGGGTGCTGGGCCACAGGCCTGAATGGGTACCCTGCCATAGGCCGGAATATGATGTCCTTGGGTGATAAGGTCCATAGATCCAGGAGATAGCACAGCCTCTGCCTCCTGCAACATGTTTTGCAAATTTAACAGGGACTGCTTTGTGGTAGTGGAGGCTTTCTCTGCTCCAAGGAAAGCTGTTCCACAGGCCGCTATTGCATCCATTTGTTCTTAATCTGCATCCCTCTAGGGCTGTTGAGGTGCCCAGGATTTGGCCTCTGCTACTGATGTCTTGTTTGTGTTGGAGAAACACACCCTGGACCCCAGCCGGGTGCTTGGCACAGACCTGTCTGTCCCAGTTACTGGGAATTAGCCAGCAGGATCCCTGCAGCCACATCTGCTGCCCCCCACCACCTCACATCCCTAGGGCTGGCGTGCTCCTGACAAAGGCAGGCTCCATCTCTTTCACTCATGGCTGAAGGATGCCTTGCCTGGTCCTATCTTGCAGGTTAGAAGGAAATCGTTCTAATTTGTGTGGCACATTCCTTTGGGCGGGAGGTGGGGGAAGAAAAGAAAAAATCCAACAGAAACTCTGGCTATTCTGGGTATTTTTAGCTGTTTGCAAAGGACCATTAATATCTCTTTCTCTCTTTTTTTTTTTTTTTTTTACCTCCCTGCAGACTGTTCTCTCTCAGGGGCTGCCTGTGGTGCTGCATTAACATCACATCTCTGCGGTGAAGGTAAGCAGGTTCTCAGTGCTCCAAGAGACTGACTCACAGGGAGCCTCATCTCTCCTCTCCGCTCCCTGTGTGCCCACCACGTGCTCAGCCCTCTGAGAAGGGGCTCCCTGGCTGGGAGGGTGAAGGCTCAGAGATATTCATACTTTCTGGGATGGGTTTTATCAGGAATGGGATTTGAGCTTCCCAAGGGGGAGGAGACACAGCCTGGCAGCCAGGGAATTGGGTTGGAGCACCAAATCAAATGTGGCTTCTGGTTTTGGAGTGTTCTCATGTTAAGGTACCTCTCACATCACCCTCCTCCCTTTCAGAACTGAGAGCAGCCAAAATGAGAGGAAAACCTGGCTCCTGAGCATTTGGGGGGGGGGGGGGGGGGGGTGCATTTCCCCCCCCCCCCCCCCCAATGCCTTCACCTGGCTTGTATTCCCTTTTCTCCTACAATCTCAGCTGGCTGAGTTTCAGTGCCAGCCTATTGAAAGGAAAGGCACGTGCTGGCTTATGGAAGGAGAGAGACCTGAGACAGGATAAATCTGGAGGCAATGAGATTGGGGGGAGGCAAGTCAGCTGCTCTGACACTTTTATTATGGAGCCAGGCTGCTTGGGAATGAATCTTTCTTGAAACGTGTTGCTGGATGACATTTCTACCAGGTCTCGGCAGTAACCTCCTCCAAGCCTTGCTGCCCAGCCCCGGTGCTTGCTTTTTCCTTGGACAAAGAGCTGGAAATGCCACAGGCTCCATACACCTCCAGTCAGTTTGAAGACACCTGGACTTGGGCACCAGAAGCTCTTCAGGCTTTGGTGACTTACAGCTGCATGTGTTGTTTTGCAAAGGAGGTGTTGGCTCTTGTGTTTCTCATTTCAGGAACAATGATGATATATGAGAGACCAAAATGAAATCCTCCTCAGAGTTGCCCAGAAGGATGGCTAACTGCAAGAAAATATTATTCCATGGCTCTGAAAAAGGAAGATATGCTTGCTTAGTAACCTGGTAATGAGGTACTGGCTCTGCTTCGTGCAGAGCCTGGAAACCAGGGGAGATTTGGGGTTACAGAGAGGGCTGGGCAGAGTTTGCTGCCCTTTCAGCTCCTTTCCTGTATCACTGTCAACTTACATTTCACATCAGGAGAGTGATGCTATGCCTGGCGGTGACAACAGCAGAATGTCACTGGCAGAGGTGAAATCTTTCCCTCTGTGAGGGTAATTCTTCCTTTCCCTTCCCCTTGGCTTATGTCAGGAACCGCTGGCTCCCGGTGCCGAGTGGGCCACGCACACATGCTGCTCAGGGGACAACATACACTGTGCTGAGCTTCGCTTTTCTTGCTGTCTTGGTAAGCAGCTCTGTGTCACTGATGCCTCTTGGCTGTGTGGTGATCTGGGACACAGGGAAACCCCTTGTCACCGTCTGAGACACACTGGGGCCACTGGAAGCTGCTGTGTTTGCCACCATGGCAGCACTGCACAGAGCGCTCCTCTGCCGTGCTGGCATACCTACATCATCATCAGGTTTGCCAGGGATGTCCCTTCAGAGCTCCAGGGACCTTCAGGGGTCAGGCCTGAGCTAGGTCAGGGACTGAGGGGCAGACTTACATGTGTTAATGGCTAATGTTCTCCACGGGCACTCTCACACCTCCTCTGAACAGGAGCTGATCTTGTAGAAGTGTGCCTGTGCCCACCCGCTCCGGCAGCCCCTCTGCCAGCTTCTCTCCCCAAGGGCCACTTCAGCAAAGCTTAGTGTTGTTCTGGGTCCAGCTTTCGTTTTCCAGATGGTTACAGAGGAGAGAACAAAGGTAGTTGCTGCTGCCAGGCCATGCTAGAAAAGAGGCAGGGGACCACTTAAAGATATGAGAGTTTGATCTGACTCTGGTTCTTTCTTAGCCCTGAACCTGTTGTATCTTTTCCAGCTGATGCCTGAGCCTCTCTTTCTTTTGTTATTTTTTTCTTTTTCCCTTTTCTCCTCACCTTATGAAAAATGGCTTTCCCATCTGCATCTGTCAGGGCTCTGCCGAGCCGGGGGTACGGCTCAGTGAATATACAAATGTGCAGTTGGACCGTGGCCCCCCTGACAGGCTGGAGATGAATTCCAAACGTGCAGGGAGAAGAGCTCCTGCTACCTCTGATGGTTGTTTTTCTTATCCCAAGGAGGTGTGAGAATCGCCTTTGAGAGCAGTACTTCCTTCTGCTCCTGTTCTGCCTTTACCAGGGATCAGTTCTCTGCCATCCATCATCAGGCGAGCCCTCTCCTCGCTCCCACATCTCAGCTGCTGATGGGAGTGCTGGGGAAGGGGAAAACTGTTTTATCCTGCCTTTTACTACTGTCCTTTTCCTTCTCCTTTTTGCATCCCACGTACTGGGCCCAGTACAAGGCAATTGGCAGGTCTGGGACTGGAGGACACTTGCTTTTGCTTGCTGGTCCAGGTACTTTAAGAGAAGTGGGGATGAGGTAGAGGGGAGGGGATTGTTTCATAGACTATCCTGAGTTGGAAAGGACCCCCAGGGGTCACTAAGTCCAACTCTTAGCCCTGCATAGGACCCCCCAACAATCCTACCATGTGCCTTGAGAGTGTTGTCCAAACATTTCTTGAACTCTGGCAGACTTGGAGCTGTGACCACTGCCCTGGGGAGCCTATTCCAGTGCCCAACACCCTCTGGGTGAAGAACCTTCTCCTAATATATCCAACCTAAACCTCCCCTGGCAGAGCTTCATGCTAGTCCCTCGGATCCTGTCACTGGTCACCTGTTTGACCTTACCCAAGGTGCTTAAAATGTAATTTTGATTGGAATTTTTTAGGAGTGCTGTGTGGGACTCCATGTAAGAAAGCACCCAAGTGCTTCTGAAGGTCTCAGCCTCGCTGTGTCCCCTTTCCCTGCTGCTGGTGATCAGTGCTGTGGGGCTCTGCAAAGAGGAATTCACCATCTCTGAGTTGTGTAACTCTGCAAGGTCACTCAGGTACCCAAAGGGAGATGACAGCCTGCCCTGACAGCCAGGAATTTAATGAGCTCTTCTCCTGCCTCTCGACTTTGTGCAGTGTGGTACATGAGCTGCTTCTCTGGCCTTGATGTGCACAGAAGCTTTCAACCAGCTGGGCTCAGAGGAGCAGGCACGCAGCAAACTAGTCTCTCCATGCTCTTGCCACAGCTATCTGGTCAAGGAGGAGAAGTTTCTGGGTGGGCAGACCCCCACTTTGGCAGGAGGAGAGAGCAGGCAGCTTGTGCTGAGCTGGTTTTTTGACAAGCAGATGGATGTTCAGTGGGGACCCAAGAAAACCCTCTCGCTCCAGGCTATCTGTGAGCCCTCCAAACCAAAGCGTTGTGCTGACACGAAGCATCGCTCCGTTGGTGCTCAGCCTGAATTGCCTCTTCCAGGCGCCTGATTTGGGACACAGCGACCATCCCCCCCTGCCACCAGCTCCCGGGAGGAGCCAGCTGCCTGCCTGCCTGCAGCCAGGCGAGGACGGAGGCGGAGCCGCGGAGCAGCGAGGAGGGAGCAAGGCGAGCGACGGCAGATTCCTCCAGCATCTCCACACCGCGGGGCTCTTGGCGAGCTAGTGCTCGTCTGCTTTGAAAGCTCTTAATGCTCCTGCAGGTGGGAGCCAATTTGTCTGCTTTCCTGCCCAGGTGCCATCTGTTTGCAGGATTGCTTGTGCGGTGGATGAGCACGACGGGGATGGCGAAGGGAAAGGGCTGCTGGGCTGGGAAAGATGAGCCTGAAACTTTCCTTGGATATCTTCAGCACTTCTGGCTGCCGTTGTTCCCTCTCCCCTGCAGCGCAGCGGGGAAATCACAGCCTGTCATTTGCTGTTCCTGGAGCGTGGAGGGGAGCTGAGGCTCTGCTAATAGCAAACTATCATTTTAATGCTAATTTCCTACCATTAGCTCAGGCTGGGAGAGGCTCAGCCTGGGTGGAGGGAAGCCATTAGCAGATGGAGAAAGAAAGGGGGGATGTGTGGAGGTTTGTTCTGCACCCCTAGAAGAGATTTCCAGAGGGCAGATGACTAACCACCACTGGGCAAAGTGGTAACGCGAGCTGAGTTCAGTCTCTGGTGGAAGTGGTAGGGAGGGAGAAGGATGCTTGGTTCCAGGTTGTTTTCCTCTAGGGATTTCCTGAGTGTTTCAGACTTTGGCTTGAGTTTGGTGTTCGCTGCTTGTTGTCAGCCCTCCCTGTGCTGTGACCCCAGGGATGCTCAGAGGGCTGGCAGGGCTGCAGCTGGTGGCATCCTTGCCCTTTCAACAAAGGAGCAAGCAGGGTTGGGTTTAGCTTTTTGGGAGGAGCTTCCCAGTTCAGGAGCCTGGACATCCATGCTGGGTGATGGGCTTCAAAGCAGGGAAATTTTGAATCCACTCTTGAGATACCCAAGAGCTAAAAAAGAAAACCTGCCCTTTTGCCATGGGAACAAATGCAGCTGCCCCAAGCTGGAGAGCTGGCAGGAGAAACCAGCAGCTGGGTTTGGAGTCCAAGGAAAATGAACTATTTCCCTGCCCTTTCCAGAGGTGGGCATTCCTACATCCAGCCTCTTTGTCAGTCTCCTCTAGACAAGTGGAAGAGCCTGTGCTGCTCCAGGGCTGGTATAGGTGCCTGGGAGTTCCTGGGGAGTTTGAAGAAGGTGGTTGGCTGCAGTAGGACTGTAGAGCCTGTTTGGGATTGTTTTGGCAGCAGCCAGAGAGGTTTCTCTACCATTTCTAGACCAGCTTGGAAACCTTGGGACTAAAAGGATGCAAGCTGTGCCTGGCTGGGAAGTAACTGGTTGCTTGCTACTGAGAGACAGCATTGTTTGAAGGCAAGGGCCCAGTAGTGTCCTGGTCTGTGGTGTGACACAGCTTTTGAAGACCCACCAGCCTGTCTGTGATCTAGGCCACTGGCTTCATATGGAAGCATACATGGATAATTTTTTTCAAACTCACCTAAAAGACTGTTTTAAAACTCTTCTGTTATCTAGCAGAGATGCAGTGGAGGGACAAAAGCAGCCACAATAAGCCAGGAACTTGTTAAATGGCAAAGGAAAGGTAAGTGAAGAAGGGACTATCCTGCCAGGAAGAAAATAGCACAAGGCTACATTAGCAGAAGAGCACTGCTCGCTGTGGTTCCAACTATCAGATCCATCCCAGTGTGGAGTATGACTCACTGTTGTTTAAGAAGCTATTGCCATCTGAAAAAATGGCTCCTACCTTTTCTAGAGGCTCTTCCCTGCCTCTGTTTAGAAGAGAAACAAAAGTGAAGAGCTACTTTTTCCTAGTTGAGGAGACTCAAACAAACTTTCCCTCAAGTAGCTGAGCAAGGAAATGAGCACCTTATGTGTTCCCAAGAATAGTACAATCGAGTAGTTGGGGTGGGAGGGGAAAAAAGGTAAGAATAAAAGCATTGCTTTTCCCAGTTCAGCACTCTGAATAATGAGCCCATGAGCCAGAGAGAGAGCTCCTGAGAGAGGAGCTGTGTATAGAGATGGACACAGCAAGTGTCTTGGATGGGCTGGTATCTGAAATGATCTCTCTCTAATTTTCTACATCAGTGAGAACACAGCACAGCACCATCAATCACAGTCAGCCTCCCCTCCAAAGCCACCTCCTGCCTGTCCATCCTGCGGGTCCCTCTCTGCTCCTGCCCTCGCTGGGGACCGCAGGTGTCCAGGACAGCAGCGCTGTTGACATGTTCCCTCCCAGGAGGGTTCTTCCTCCTTGTGTTTGAGCCTGCTTGTGTTTCTGCCTTTCTGCTTCATCCACCACTGGCACCTGTGCCTCATATCCAGATATCTCCCCCTCCTGGAGTCAGAAAAGGCCAAATAGTCCTTTTATCCCCAGTGAGGAAAAGGTGCGGAGCTGCCTTTCCTGGGAAACCCACTGTGTGCTGCCAGAGGGAGGGCTGGGGGTGGTTTTGGTGCCTGTACTGCTCATCTGAGGATGGGGAGTTTGCAGCTCCCCTTGAGGCCATCAGGGCACATTCTGGGGATTGGCGGTGCCAGGACTGGCTCCTTCACCCCAGTTCTGGACATGGAGCAGCTAAGGGGGCCATTCTTCATGCTGGGCTGGTGGTGTGATGTGGCAGCTTTTGGTCCCTCATTTCTCCTTTTGTCAAGTTTTCTCTGCTCCTTCTTGGCCTGGCCAGGGGTTTCCACCAGACCCAGGGGCACGGCTTTGGCAGGAACACTGGTGGTGGGGCTTCTCCTGGGCAGGTCCAGGTCAGGCCCACCACCTAGCCTGGCCAGAGGGCTGGTGGGACACAGGTCTGTGCTCATGGCTGTTTCTTCTACTGGAGCACGGACACAGCTGGTGGGTTTGATGC
This sequence comes from Acropternis orthonyx, assembly GCA_035583155.1. NCBI lineage: Eukaryota > Metazoa > Chordata > Aves > Passeriformes > Rhinocryptidae > Acropternis > Acropternis orthonyx. Next base: position 27,334,214 of record JAWWEU010000005.1, on the reverse strand, counting down.
CTCTGGTGTCTTCATCTCTCTCATTTGCTACGTTGGGTGCTCTTGCTCAGCTGTGGTGGCTCTTGGACCTACCAAAACCTGGCTGAATGCCGTGTCACAAAAGTGGTTTACAGCCCTGTTTCTGGCTCTGTGGCTCGAGCACCAGCTAGAAAACCAAGACTGAACTTCTTTCTTGAGCACAGCCCTAGAGAGGAGCATCTTGTGAAGAAACTCTTGCAATTGCCACCTCCCTCTCAGCCTCTTCACTGGCTTCTGAGAGCTGCCGAGCATCCTTGACCTCTCTCAGGCGCAGTTTCCTGCATGTATCAGCCCTGCTCTGGTGTTGTGGAGCTATTCTGTAATAGCTGTGTTGTTTACTTCCCAAGTGCCTGCCCTTTCTGTAATGAGCTGTAATTCATCCTGGTTTATACAGGGCTTGGAGATACCTGGTGCAAGGTGGGTGTGCCATTAAACCACCTTCTAGACTGCTCCCTGGACTCAGGATTGCTGATCTCCTGGAGATGTAAAACAAGGGGGACCCGATGGAAATGGAGAATAATTACCTTGCACGGTAAAAAGGGCTGGCTGGGTTGGTAACTGCTGGGAGCTGGCACACAGGTGCAGATGGATGGTTATGGCAGGCAGGGCAGAGGGATGAAAGATGCCTTTTTAAAGCATCTGCCTACCCCTCTTCCTCTGCTTTATAACCTGTTTTTATAGAGACTGCCTGAGGAACAGATTTTTTTTTATTAGCAGCTTGGGAGTGGAGAGTAATAAAGATTAATTTTTTTAAATAATTCCTTGCATTATCTTTTAATTTCCTGTGGCAGGGTTTGACTTTTAAATCTGCAAATGGACTCAGCTGCTAATGTGCTCATCAGTTCAGAAGCAGCAGCCAAAGGACCTGTGGGACTCGGCAAAGGTGGGAAAGGCCCCAGAGTTGAGCCTGGAGTTCCAGGAGAGGTTGTTCCACAGACTGTTCCCTGGACAGAAGGACCCATTCACATCCACAGCTGTATCTCTATGCCAGGAAAACATGGAGAGATCTAATCCATACTGCAGCTCATGGTGTCCATTTTGCTTCCTTCCGTTGATGGTAACAATGAAGCTCCTGTGAGGGGGAAGGAGGGAAGCCTGCTGTCCCTGCTGGGGGTGGTAGATCCTTGCTGGCCTCCACCCAAGATGGTGTGTCCTGCTGGGACCTGTGCTGAGCTGTGTGGGATGGTGGGCACAGGGGTTGTGCAGACCAGCTGGGCTCCAGTGGTCTTGCTGGCATTAGGTGGAAGGTGGTTACGGGGCTGGGGAGGGGGGAGATGTCAGAAAGGGGGTGAAGTGTGAGAGAGAGGTGACAACACTGGGGATTCTGATAGGAAAGACTCTTCCTGCATTCACACTCTCCCTTCCAGCCTCCACAAGCACAGAAGACCTGATGCTCTGCTGGGCTTTAACCTGCTTGAGAGACTGGTTTATGCTGGAGCTTGGCAGAAGTGATGTCTTTCATGCAGAGACCCCAGCCCCAGCTTACTTTGACCACTGACCTTCTTTTCATAGCTTGTTCTTCATCATATGGCTGTGCTGGTGGCTCAAGTTGGCTCTGAACTTCTGGTCTCTCTGTAGGGAATGTGGTGAAGGCAAAGAGCAGCCGTATGGAGAACCAGCCACTGTGCACAGGAGCGTTTTGGCTCGCACAGGAGCGTTTTGGCTCACACAGGTATGAAAGCAGCTATAGCTCAAGTGCCTGCTGTGGGCTGTGTGAAGGTGGAGGGCAAGGGGGGAGCACAGCTGGAGTGTTGACTGAGTCCTGGAAAGGTATGTAACTGGATTACATCACTCCAGTGTTGGAAACAGGACCGGGATGAGAGGTTTTGTATATGCCTGGGGGCAGTGTGACCCAGAGTTGTCCTGGCTCCCTCTGCCAGATGTCATCTGGAGCAGGCTCTGTGCTCACTTGGGTGTCTGTGTCCTTTAGCAGCCCTGAAGGCCAACTCTGCTGACCCAGCGTGGGAGGGCTGTGCTCTCCCTCCTCACAGTGCTTGGAAGAGCGTGTGGAGGAACTCCAGGCTTGCTCCGGCCTCACCACTGCTCCCACACCTCTCCCCTTGCTCCTGGGAAGAGGAGAAAACCCACCTCAGCCCATCCCCAGGTCAGCTGGCCCATGGCAGGTCACCTGTGTTTGTTGGCATTTGGCTGGGCAAAGCTGTCCCGGATGAGGTCTGGGTTTGTGGGCACAGCGCAGGGGATGTGGAAGGGCTGCCTTTGGATCTGTGCGACTGCCTGGCACCAGGAATCCTGCCTGCAGCACTAATTGTGGTTTGGGTTCTGGTTTTGTACTTTGGCAGCAGGCTGAACTCTTATCCTGCTGGCCAGGCTTCATCCGACTGGATCCTCTGGTGTCCAGGGGAATGCCAAAAAGCTTTGGTGCCTGTGTCTTGTGCGTGTTTTGGGTGGGAAAACATTCCTCAGCCCATTCTTTGGATTCTCCGTTTATTCAAGGCTTGGACAAAAAAAAAGGGACCCTGCCCTCTGCCAGCAGAAGATGACAGAAGTGCTGTGTGGATGCTCCTGATCTCAGGAGGGAAACTGAGGGACAAAGAGGTGGCTTGATGCCTGTACAGCTGCCAATCCCCATGTCCCAATGTGCTACAAATAACTACAGCTCTGAGTTGTGTTTTTCAGCCAAAAGGGGCATAATTTGTTAAAAGTTCCCAGGTGTCAGGGAAACTGGGGGGGCAGTTCCTGATTGTCAATATCTGTCCAAATGCAGAAGCCTCTGCTGTTGTGGTGGGTCCTTCTTTTTTTACCTTCTGAAGTCACAGAGAGAAAAATGGAAATAAAAAGCAACAGGGAGAGAGCTGTTAAAAAGCTTAAAGCTGTCACAAGGCATTGGTTAGTTTATGTGCAGTGAAGTATACAAACAAGTTTTCAGCTTGTTGGTTGGAGCCAAGGAGCGGGCTTTTGTGTGTGTGTGTGTGTGATAAATATGTTTTATGGGTCTTTTATGGGATTTTTTAAAATGCCTGTCCCAATAAATTATTTATCAGGGTAATAAAAGATCAAGGAAATTGTTTCAACCATATCGCTGAGCATCTAAATCCCAAACTTTTACTGGGCTGGAAGGACCCTCTGAATTCCTGTGTCCTTATGAAAGATGATCCAGGTGTGCTGTGGTGTTCTTCTGGAGGCCAGGTCCCCAGCCATGCTGACACTCCATGTATATCCAGGAGGTCCCAGAGGCTTGACATCGGTTTTGCATCCCCTCAGCATCTATTCCCGGAGATGGATAGCATTTCCCTTCCCTGCTGCAAATCTCTTGATGGTCTCTGACTCTTTATTTAGGTTTCCCAAGGCCTCAGAAGCTTAATGTTCCTTTGTGGGGTGAATGGAGAGGTAAGAATCACTTAGAAAGCAGGGAGGAGTTTGAAGAACATCCTTAGCCCCAGTGGCACAAGCTGGAAAGGCGGCCACCTCTTCCTGAAGGCAGCAGAGACCTCCTCCCACCCCAGGTGTCTGAATCGGTTTATTCCTCCTTGCTTGGTATCAGCCTCTGCACAGGGGAAGGTTCTGCTGGCTTGGTCTCCATGGCAGACAAGTCTAAAATAGCCTTTGCTGAGGTGAAATAAAAATTGATGCTGTTCCTGCCACCAAGTCTATAAATACATCTTTCCTGAGCATTGGAATAGGCTTTAAGATGTTGTCAGTCCCTCTCTCTGCTCCTCCCAAGAGGAAGGAAAGGGCTGGGTGTCCTATTGAAGGTTCCCCCCCTCAGGACAGGGCAAATCCTTTGGCTGCATCCTAGATTTTCTATAGTAAGTGGGATTAGGTGTAACCCCCAGTAGGGTTTAAAAGACATCCAGTTGTTAATGCATTGGCTTTTGTGAGGACTCTGGTTGGGAAAGATGCATCCCTGTGTGGTAAGCTGGTCATAAATAAATTTAGATGGGGGTTTAGAAGCAATTTCTGAGGCTTGAAAGAGATCTGTCTGGAGTGGCCTTCAAAAGGGCTGGTGGGTGGGAAGGGACAACCACTGTTTGAAGACAGCTCTCAATAGTCAGGGGAAGGATTATTCATTCAGAGCCTTTCCAGAGGGGAGAGTCCTTGTATATCTGATGTGTTGAAGCGAGACTGGATTGATCTTTGTTTGTGCTGTCTTTGGCTTATGTTAATCCCTCGCTTCAGGGTGTATGCTCTCCTCTGCAGCGTCCAGGGAGAAATCCTCATCTCCCTTGGTGCTTAATTTGGCTCCTGGGTTTGGTGGTGGTCCTGTCTCTCTCTGAGGTGGTGGAGAGTGGCCACACCTGGGGACAGGGAGCAAATTCCTTGGTCAGCCAACGGGGGAGCACAGGGCTTTGTTTGGCTTCCTTCTGGTGCCTGGAGGCTTCCTCAGATCTTACAGTTTTCTGAAATAATTCCTCTGCTGTTAAAAGGCTCTAGGAAATCCATGGAGCTGCTAATCTTCCTTGTTTACTTCCCATGCCATGGTACAGTGGCGGCTTTGGGACTTCCCTTGGGCTGGTCCTGCAGCTTGGGCCATGGCTGTGGCTCCAGGTCTAGCAGAAGCACTGAGGTGGATATTCTGGGCAGCTCCTGGCTATCATTCTGAGCTGTCCTAAGCCTGGGGAGAGAGAGGGCTGGCAGTAAAAAGAGGGTGCCTGTTCCTCTTACCTGGGAGCTGGGCAGCAGGAACATCCCCATAGTATCCATTCCCTGGGCTGGTAGCTGCCAAAGTTCTGGGGTCTGTTGGCTGCCCCCCAGAGGGTGTCAGTGCTGGTGCCCCCTTCTGTGAGTGGGCTAAGCTGGGCTGAGGGCTCCAAGCCCAGGAGGCATTAAGGCTACAGCCTGGGAAAAGTTTAAATTAGTGCCGTGTGTTGTAATGAGGGATGTTTTGCTGGGGTCAAGGCCCTGTGGTTTGGCTTTTAGGCTGGCAGCTGGGGACCAGGTTTTAGAGCAGGCTTTGCATCACGGGAAGCAGAGGCTGGAACAATGTCTGATGTTTGGCTTTAAAGAAAGGACACATCTCTCCACATCCCTCTTACTAATTATAAACACATCCTGCCAGTTTGGGAATGGATGCCATAAATTTAAAGGAGGACTGAGCTGGCACAGGGCAGGTACAAGAAGCCTGGATGGTGTGCGTAGGCCAGGCTTAGCATCTCCTCCTGCTCGCTCCAGCCCGCGCAGCACAACTCCACTGACTTCGGTGGCATTTCCTCCTGGCTCTCCTCCTCGTGATGGGAATTGGACTGCACGTAATTGAAAAGGATGGGGCGTCTGCCAGCAGACTGTGAGCCACATTCCCCTTGGCAGCTTGAGCTCACTGGTTGAGGACAGGGGAATCAGGCTGGGGCAGACACCTGTGTCAGGGGTAGATGAGCCTCAGTATCGTGGGGATCCCAAATCCATCTCCATCTGAAGCTCTCTGGATGTGGTTTGGCACTGTGCAGGGGGTTGCCCATGCCTGGAGGGGGACTGATGTCTCCAGCTGCTGGTGCATGAGCAGTGATTTGCTCTTACTCCTGGTCTCCCCCACACTGGCACCATGACAAACATGTGAACAGCTGCTCCTCGAGCAGCTTTCTGAAGCAAGGACTTGAACTTGAAAAGCATCCTGTGATCCATCCGGCTGCTGCTGACCCCTGGCTTTGCACCCCCTCGACTCCCTGCCCGAGCATCAGTGGAGAGCAGCCGAGGGAGGCAAAAGGCTCCGGGGGTTTGTGTGGTCCTAAACATTAACAAGAGCTCGTCACACACGGACAGCACAGGGGGCCTCGGTGTAAGGCCAGTGATCAAGATGCGAGGGCATTGTAAATCCGGCACCTACAAAGATGCAGGAACAAAGCGGGGCAGGATCTGCATTTCAAAGAGGGTTGTTTCTGTAGCACTGGAGCTGATGTGCTCCTGCTGCCAAGGCAGAGACCAAGCTGTTTGAACTGCGGTCTCTGGGAGCCTGTAAACCACCAGCTCCATGCTCAGGGCACGGTTAAAGGAAAGCTTTATGACCCCGCACTAATTGCACGGCGAGGTGAGGCCTGCTGGGCACAGCTCTGCCTAACACAGGCTACAGCAGATGAAGATATCTTGGAACTGGGCTTTGCTTTCAAGTGTATGTGTTCCCTCACTTGGCTGCTAATGACAGAAGCATCCCTGCCACTGAGTCATAGAATCAGAAAATAGCCTGAGTTGGAGGGGAGCCACAAGGGTCATCGAGTCCAACTCCTGGCCCTGCACAGGACAACCCGAGTCAAGGCTGGCCATGCCAGCACTGGATAATTCTCCTAGGGAGAGCCAGTTCCTGCCTCAAAAGCCTGTGGTCCAGGCAGGAGGGGCAGCCCTGGGAGTAGGAAGTGAAATGAAATCCAGTGGTGATGAAATGGTTTGGTTTTGTCTTCCAATCATAGCATGAATCGAGTCAGGAATGACTGGACAGAGCCAGAGCTTGGCCACGGTTGTTGAACGCAGTGGCCTCCTTCACTACAAATGGCTTTTTCTTTTTTCCAAAAAAAAAGGGGATTGGTTTTGGCTGTGAATTGGGTTTTTTCTTTTGGTATTTTGTGGAAGGAGAATTTTGGTTTTGGGCAGCATGGTACCCTTTTAATTTCTTGGTGCTGGCCAGCTTGGTGGGAGGTGGCGTGTTTCCTTCCCAGAGCTGCTGACTGACATCACGCTCCCAGGGCAGCTGCATCCCTGGGGGAAGAAGGAGCACCAGCCAAGCCCAATTTCTGAGTGATTCCAGCCTGCCCTGCCTAGCATGGAGCCACCACAGGTGCAGATCATCAAGTCCCAAGGTGGGTGGGCAGACTGTGTTCCTTGGTGGTCCTGCTGCCATCCAGACCCTCTCAGGCGAGACCAGGAGCAGGATCCTGATGCCTGCTTGTGTTGGAACCTTGTGTGCCTCAGAGGCACTGGAAGGAAGGGCAGCTATAGGGAGAGATGCTTCCTCCAGGAAGCAGACTTAGAGTAAGGAGGTAGCTGAACATAGCAAGTACGTGATGTGTCTCCCCATCACCAAATCAAGTGGGGACCAAGGGTGGTTTTGTGAATAAAACTGTTCCATGTTCTGCTCTGTAGTTATTGACATCTCAGAGGGCACCACCAGGCCAAAAAAAAAAAAAAAGGAAAAAAAAACCAAAAAGAAAGAAGAAAAATGCCATCTGTGTCACTAAACCCCCTCAGTTCACTTGGGCTGTGGTCCAGAAAAGCACTTAAGCGTGTGCAAATGCCTCCCTGGGCAGCAGCGTGTGGCATCCCTGCCTGGGGCAGGTCAGAGGGGGCTTGGCTGTTGATTTTGGGAGCCAGGCATCACAGAGAGGAGCCCCTGCCCCTCAGCACCCTCCTGAGATGCTCTGCAAGGTAACCCCTCTTGGCCATTCCTAATCTATGGGCCACTGGGCTGGAAGTTGCTGTATTTTCACTTTTGTTCCTCAGCGAAGTGGCCCTGCCTGTGAGAAGTTCAAACCTTCCTGGAAATGAGGACTCACTCCTTCCTACTGGGATGGCTGGAGGCCTGCAGGATGTCACCCTCAGGCAGGGTGACAGGCAGGTGTCTTTTTCTCAGATGAACAGATACTTTGGCATCTCTGGGATGCTAAAACAAAGTCCTTTGGTCATAGGTCTGGCCTTAGGCCAGTCTTGCTTTCAAGGCTGCATCTATATAGTTTTGCTTCTGGATCCATGGAGGCTTCAAGCCCAGTTGCCAACACTGGTGTGGCTGAGGGACCTTTATGAGTCCTGGGAGCAGCAGCAATTCTCCCTCCAGAAACACCTGTGTCAGCAGGAGAGTAGGATGGGCGTCTGCACTGGCCCACTGACCTCAGAGAGCAGAAGCATGACAAGCAGCCCCATGGCTGAGACTCAGAATGGTCACCACCATGGTAACAAGTGACAGGACAAGAGGAGGCATCCTCAGGTTGCACCAGGGGAGGTTTAGGTTGGATATTGAATAAACTTTCTTCACTGAAACAGTGGTTAAGCATTGGAACAGTGTTCTTGAACACTTCCAAGAAACGTGTAAATATGGCACCTGGGGACATGGTTTAGTGGTGAGCTTGGTAGTGTTGGGTTAACAGTTGGAATCTATGATCTTAGAGTTCTTTTCCAACCTTAACAATTCCATGATTCTCTGATTGTCAGGCTGCCCTGGTCTGCTGTGACAGGGTATGTGGCTGAGCACCACTCCGGTCACTGCCACCACTGTGGAGACGTGGCAGATCCCACCCTGTGCTGGCTGTCACCACGCAGGGCGCCACACCACCAGGAATCACTTGTGCATTTGCTGTTTTACAAACCTTGGCCAGGTCATTAACAGAGGAAGCAAATAAAAAAGCAAGGGCTCCAAATGGATCCCAGAGGGATTCCCTGTAGCAATTAGCTTTATACTTGAAAACATATTTCCAGTCTTTACTGCCTGCTCTCTGTATTTGAAATAATTTTCTACCCAATAAACCTTAGTAGCCCCCAAACATAATTTTAGCGGTGCATTAATTAACAACAAGGTGACCCAGTGGTTCAAAGCTGAGCAAAACCTGATGCATCTCAAGGCAGGGAGGCAGTATTTCCTTGGGGCTCACCAGGGCAGCACGTGGAGGCAGGAGCTTTATATAGGGCATTACCTAAGGCCTGGCTGGTCCCAGGGCAGTCTGGGCTCTCGGATGCTGCCAGGCACCTTCTGCACTGGATATTCACACTGGGGTTTGAGACTTGCAAAGCTCCTGTCTGTTTTTTAGTCCTTCATAAAGAATAATTTTGGATATCTGTTATGCTTAGAAAGGTCTCTAAACCTGAAAAAAAACCCACCTAACATTCCTGGCACCTCGTGACAGGGAGTTTCAGGAGTTGGACATGTGCAATATGTGTCTTGAGCTGCTGTGCAATTGCCCGCCTTCCTTGTGCTTTCTGTGCCTCTGGGTGCATTAACCAGCAGGACTAGCTGAAAATCCCTGGTGACTCTCCTTACCTGCTGCTCCCTTGGCTTTTTAATTCATGCTGAGGGGAACCACAAGCCTGGAGGTGCCCGGTTGATTCTGGGGGTCCAAGCCATTGGGTCAGAGCCGGTAAAGGCTCCGGGGCTGGGGAAGGCACCAGGTAGAGAGGGCTCACTGTGCCATGTGGTGCTGATGCAGCTACACCTGGGCTCCCCTGGGCCCAGTTAACCCAGTCCTACGTCCCTCCAGGAACCTGTTCCTATCCAGAGAGTGGACGAGGACGTGGGAGCATCTCCAGGGAGGTTGGATCTGCAGGTCTGGAGCCCACTGTGGGCTGGTGGAGAAGGATGCACCGGTGTGGTGCCTTCCCAGGGCTCAGCTGTCATCTGGGAAAGGATGAGCCATCAGCTGGCTATGACCATGAGCGTGGGGACTCTGCTGGTTGCCACCACTGTGAAGACAACTAAGACGTGGATCCGGTGCTGCCCAGCCTCTGTGCGCGAGGTGAGTGTGTAATCTCCTGCTTAACAGGAGATGGGAGGTGGCATTACAGACTGCTGCTGCTATCTGGGTTTGCAGCTATCACGGGCTCATCCTGCTTTATCTGTTGCACGTGAAATATCCCATGTAAAGCTACACAAAGCTGCAAAGCTACCGTAATCCTTCCTAAAGCCACCCTGCCCTTCCCTGCAAATATTACATTAGATATGCTTATTAAACTCGCTCAGCTGAAGTTTTACTTCCAGCCCATGGTGATAGTCTTGAAATGGCATTAAGGTGATAATTATACCACCCTTCATCCAGATTTTGGGTGGCAATTGTTCACACCTGCTGGCACCTATTTAAGTGGTGGTAGCTGCCAGGGAAGGTTGTGGCATAGTGGGTGGTGGTATTCCAGCTGGATAATGTGCTGGTGCCAGCCTGGTCAAGACTACATGTGAATCAGCACCTCCCTCTGGGGTTGGATGGTGCTTGGGAGGTTCCCTGTCCTGGCCTTGCCTTGGAGATTGAGATGGTGTCATTTAATACCATCTTAAAGTTCCTTAAGTTCTGCTGGCAGACAGTGACGAACTTCATGCTCAGAGGAGGAGAAAGGGAAGGGAAGTCTGATATGAGTCTGTGGTGGCTCATTCTTACCATCCATGGTGGTGTTGAATTGAGGTCCCTCTGGTTTGCCTGGTCCATGAGAAGGAGCTGGTTGGGCAAACCCCTGGGTTGGAGGTAAGAGTAAGGATGATACTTTTCCTCTGGCTATTCCACTCAAATGGAAGGCCGGATTAACTTCAGTTATTTCTATGAATCTTGCATGGAACACGTCCCGCCAATTCCACTTAAACCTCTGGGGGTTAAAAAGTTGCAGTTTAAAATTTATCAAAATTGCAGTAGGTGGTTATTATAGGAGTTAAGTGAACTCTGCTTATCCTGCAGTCAGCTGTAACCCCACTGCCTGTCACCCATCCCATCCTGCTCTGCCACAGCCCCACAGAAATTATCTGGTTCTGGGTAAACCGTGTGAAACTCCTGAGTTAAAACTGGATTTAGCAGAGATGAAAGCTTCCCCTCACTTTGCTGGTATCGAGTAAGAGCAGAGCACAACCTGACATCCTGGTTCAGCAGGATTTGTAAGGCTCAAGCCTCCCAAGATTTGTTGAGGTGTCTCCTTGGGCTGCAGTGACCCTTTACTTCTAGTGGAGAAACTGGTTCAGATTTTGCATGAAATGGGATTTCTTTGCCAGATCATCCTCCTCCTTTGGCCTCAGTGAGATACCTGGGAGCCTGCTGGGTGGCTTGGAGAGGGATCCAGGTGGGATAAGGAGCCAGGAAAGCTTATGGCTGTGGGGTGAGGTAGCACTTCATTCCTGTACCTGGCACTGGTGAGGCACCTCAAATCCTGTGTTCAGTTTTGGGCCACTCGCTACAAGAAAGACATGGAGGTGCTGGAGTGTGTCCAGAGAAGGGCAGCGGAGATGGGGAAGGGTCTGGAGCACAAGTCTTGTGGCTGAGGGAACTGGGAGCGTTTATACTGGAGAAAAGGAGGCTCAGGAGGCACCTTGTTCCTCTCTACAGCTACATGAAAGGAATCAAAGAGGTAAACAGATGGACGTGCGATGGCTCTGGGCTCCAGTGTTGGGCATCCCAACCTCTGCCTTCACTTTCCTACCTCTCCAAACCTCTGGAACAGAAGCTGCTGGCTTGCTACCACCAACTATGGGTGGGGAGTGATCAGCTGGGTTAGCATGACACTGATGTAAATTTAAAGGTTCTTTTGCTCTCTCTGCTAGCAGCCTTCTATTTTCAGGAAGAAAGAGAATGGGAAACAACTTTTTTAATGAAGTAGAGCATTTAAATTCTCTTTATATTTAGTCCTATCTGGAGCTCTTTACCCAAATGAAGCAGAAAGCATTTACAGCTGTATTTTCCATCACACCAACCAAGGAATATATTCATTTGCAGCAACATGGCACTCAATGAAGCGGAAAATAAGCTCCCAAAATTGCTCTCTTCTATGAAACGGTCTCAATGAGTAGGAAAAGCCTGCTTGGATTCCACTGACCAGTCACTTTGGTTATGATAAAAATTAATTTGATTGAACACCTGAGCCGTGGAAGAGTAGAGGCTTGGCCCTGGGATCACTCTGCGATCCAGGTTCGGGGCTGGCTCCTCCACTGCAGCTCCCTCTGCCTCCCGCTGGTGGCTTTGCTTGGCCAGGAGACCTGGCTGACGTCCTGGTGCCTCCAAGGGATGGCATTGGTGGCACGTGGATGCAACGGCAGCCGATGCTCCACGCGGCCACAGGAGGGGACACTGCCGTGGCAGGGTGACAGCAGCGCTGCCCGCGACCACCATGCACAGAGAGGCTCCGAGCAGAGGAGATGGAAACGGTTCCTCCTTCCCTCCGCCGCAGCCCGAGGAGGACGTGAGCAGAGCGCTAAGCAGGTACCGACCGAACGCCGGCGGAGGGTTCTGCTAATTGCTTGCGATGCCTGGTCCAACTCCATCGGCACAAGCAACAATTGCTACTGGAGATGCGATGAATAATTAAGCGCCCGGCGCTGGCAGATGTCAGCAGGAATCCGCAGGGCCTGACATCCCCCGCCTCGGTGCTTCCCTCGGCCCACGCGGGAGCGGCGGTGCCGGGCGGGACACAGCCCTCGCTGCCGGGATCGATACAGGGCAGGATGCAATTCCACACCTTGAAGAAGTAACTTGCTGTAGGTATTTCCCCAGCATGGGCAAAGGCTGCCGTCTGTTGTGCAGTGGGAGCCCAGGGCTGTCTGCCCAGCTGGTGAGACCTGTGTGTATTCCGCAGTTAGCACTGCAGGGATGCTTCCCAGCTCCATCCGTCTCCACCGAGGATGTTCTGTGGGCATTTTCCATTTTTGCTGTACAGACAGAGTGACTGTGGGTGGAAATGGCTCTGCAGCACCTCTCCACAGTGCTGAGGGCTGGCACAGAGTGGCTGAGCTGCCGTGGCTCAACAATGATGCCCTGTCCCAGCCATGGAGGCAGCCAGGGATGATGGTGCACTGTGGAGACATCCTAGTCCTGGCTGGCAGAAAACAGCACCTTCATGGATTGGCTGTCTTGCTGGGATGCTGTCCTGGCTCGCTGCGGTTTTGAGACCCCCTGTGTCCCTACTTGGAGGCTCTGCCAACATCACTTTCGCTTGTGGCGTTGGCTGCTGCTTGTGATGACTTACAGCCTTCTTCAAGCTGGCTTTTATTTTTAATTACATTTTGCCTCTGAAGATGGGCTGCTTTGCTGGTTCATTATTTTTTCCTGCTTTTTTTTTCTTTTTCTTTTCCCTTTTAAAGCCCAGCAGAGTTTAGGCTCCCTGAGAAATAGCTTCACCCTTTAGGAAAGTGCAGAGTCTTTTCCCTGAGTAGCAAAATGTTGATTTGCTACCACAGGGCTGAGTGATGGTGATTCCCTTATTAAACTGCACTTAGAGGCAGCGACTGTCAGGCAGGGATGGAGAGCTTCTCCGATAAGTTGGAGCTATTCATTATTAAATTATCTTCATTCACTTGAACATCTCATTTTCATTGAATTAGATGAAAAGTGCTCAAAGGCAGCTGCTGCAGCAGCTTGGAGGCTGCCAGGAGCAGCGTGCAAATGTCACTGCTGGCCTTTCTTCCTGCACCAGCCACATCTGACCCTTTCCATCAGATGGATGGATCTTGTGGCTGGTGGTAAATCTCCTGGAGTTGCATGTGCTAATGGCCTGACCTTGGAGACCTGGATTCACCAGCTCTGAGAGGCTGGAGTTAGAGGGGATTGACTCTACCAGGGAATAAGGTGGTGTAGCCCCAGGGCTGATCTCTACCAGCTTGGGGAAGATGATCAAGGTGGGTGTCCCCAGTAACTGGGGTCACTGTGTGACCTTTCAGGAAGGTCTGCCCCAGTATTTTGGGGGCTGTGTGTCCTTCTGGGTGGCTGCAGCTGGCTTTGGCTGAGTTACTCCTTAGGGTTGGCTTCAAGGACCCTGTAGGGCATCAGAGCTTGCCCAGGGGCTGCCTCTTAGTGTTGAGTTGTGTGGTTGTCCTACCAACAGTGACAACGCTGTCCTTTGTCAGTCACCCACGTAAGAGCTTCCTCCTCCTGCCACCGCCCCTCCCCACCTTCCCCCTTTTTGCTGCTCCCTTTCTCAGCAGCACATGCTGGGCAATCACAAGCCGGGCATAAGGGCATAGCTCACACTTAAACATGAAGCCAGCCGGACTCTGGATGCTCTTGGGAAGCACCAGTGATAGCACTGGCTCCCTGCCTCCCTATCCCTGTCCATGGCTTGATCCCTGCTCCTGCTGCCCCCTCACCACCTGGGACATTCCCCCTCAGGGCCACACTGGGCCCAGCTTTATCCCCCAATTGCAGACGAGCTGTTTTGTGTCCCGGTGGTTATTTCTGTGGGAAGATGCCATCTGGCTGCCTGATCTCCCAGCTTTCACCTTGGCACGAGTACCTGGCACCCAGCCCCATCCCTCGGCACCGAACCAGGGGGCTGCTGGCTGGGCCTGCCAGCCCAGCGCTCCTCAGGGGGCTCTGTGGAGTCTGAGCTGCTTTAAAGCTGCCCCCTAGGAATGGAAGGCTTTTGTCTTGAGGCAAAAGACCTTGGACATGGCCACACTGTGCCCAGGCAGCATTGATCTCTGTCGTATGTAAAGTTGCATCTTTCCCTAAGAGAGCTCAGAAGCAGGACGTCTGACTGCTGCTCAATCCCAAATATCTCAGGAGCAGGCAGGATCCCTCTCTCCCGTGACAGTCCACAACCTCACTGGCCACTGAAAATCCCTTTTGCTTCGCTGCCCTGGGCACTGTGAAGTCCTTCTCACCTCCTACCCACTGCTACCATCTTCTTCCTGGCAAGGAACCGCCGGCCCCCTGGACCAGCTCCTTAACAACTGTTGCTTTTCCTTGCCAGCGAATCTTGCCTAAAGAAGCCGCTTTGATCAATGTACTTGGATTTCAGCCTTCAGCCTTGATCAAGGCAGGAGGAGGGAGGAAAGAGCGAGTACTCACAGGCTCTTTGGGGACGGTCTGGAAAACGAAGCTCATTCTCCAAGAAAAACCTGCTTCAAAGTAAGAGGCGTTGCTGTCAGAATAAGAGTGAATCAGGCAGGCAGGGGAGGAGGAGGAGGAGGAGGAAGGCTGCTGGGTGCCCAGAGCCCCAGCTGGGATAGGGCAGGTGTGGGTCCAGCATGTGCCATTGCTGTGGGGCTGGAGCTGCTGCTGGGAGAGGGCAGAAAACCATAGTTTGGGAGGTGCAGTGGAGAGGGGGAATCTGCATCTGCCCCTGCACTTAATTCTGTTGCAAACCTGATTTTCTGTACTCATTAGCTTCTTTGGTTCTCTCAGCTTCCCCAGGGAACCCTGGGTTTGAGAAAGTTTTCGGAGCTGAGAACAGACTGTATTTGCTTCCTTGGTTCAGTGGTTTCCTCCCAGTCTTTCACTAGTGGGGATGATGCTGCTGTTGGGTGATAACCCATCTGAGGATGGCTCTGGAACAGGAGCAGTGGGGACAGAGCATCCCTTCCTTGCCAGCAGGGTCTGACTGTTTCAGCCATAAGGCTGATGAAGGGATGCATAACGCATTGCTCAAGGTTTGAGCAGATCAGAGCTTCTGGTTAATTACTGGCCAGGAGGAGACCTCCAGGGGCTTGCTGGCTTTGTTTCCCCCACCAGTGCCTGCAGGAACACGGTGTCAGCAGCTCCAGCAGGAATGGGCCCTTCCTTTGCGGGCTGCCCTACCTGGAGGGGAGCAAAGAACCGAGCAGAGATGCAGAACCTGGAGTTCCCCCTGGGCAGGGAAACCACCCTCCAGCACCAACCTTCCTGTCTCCAGCAATCGTCTTCCTCTGTCCCCGCTCCCTCTCTCCCGCTGCCGCCTTCCTCAGGTGCACACACGCACCTCTCACCTTTCCTTTCAGCCCCAGATGGTAGGCAGGAAAACCAGCCCAGCCAGATGTGTTTTTCATAGCTCCCAAGCCAGGCATAACTAAACATTTACATTTATTACCAATTAGAGGGGAAACAGACTGTAGTTTTATGTACTGTATGTGTCTGGATATATTTCAGTGTGTGACCTTACTACACCCCCCACCCAGCACCTAAATCTCTCTTGGTTAGGAGCAAACCCCTGGGAAGTATCTGCAGCACCGGATCCCATCCCAGCATCCCATCCCCCTGTGATTAGATGCCATGGATGCTGTAGCAGCCCCTGACACTCTGCAAGGAAGCCTGTGCAGGGGTTTGCTCCTGGCTGATGTTGTGTATCCCTAGGGACACCCCAGGGGCCTGGACTGCCATGGTGGAGGTGATACCCATTAACTCCCTGTATGGATGTGACCACAGTGCAGCTGTCAATGGACAGCTCCCGAGTGCCTGGGGCCCACGGCTCCTGAGCCAACATCACAGCAGCTTTTTAACGATGTGAGAGCCAACAGCAAAATGCAAATAAATCTATAGCCAGACTCTGAGCCTTGCTGAGAGCAGGAGGAGAGAGGGGCGTAAATGTGATGTCCCAGCCTTTATCAGCAGGATCACTAAGGGATTGATATCCTAACAAAGACTGGATCCTGGCTGGCAATGGTCCAACCCCAAGGTGGTCGCAGTGCAACTGTGACAGGCTCACCTCTGCAAGGCCAACACCTGATCCAGGACTGTTCGAGGCACAGGGGTTCAGGACAGAGTTTTCAGGCACTTACCAAGCCTTGGGCAGGCCAACAGACTCCCAGTCAGGTGGAGATGAGGACTTACTGGTCCTGTGGGGATACTGGATTTGCTGTAGTGGTCAATCACTCTCAATCCTGCCTCTGGGCAATGGTTAGGCTGCAGAGAAAAGTGTCTCAATCTCCTTCTTCAGACCGTCGTCCCTTTGTCAAGAGAGGAGGGAGAAATGTGTGGTGAGACCAAGGTGTGTTGGGCAACAGTGTTCTTCAAACCAGGTTGTCCCACATTCCCCCTGATACTGGGAAATGTGGCCGCCCCCCAACTCTACCCCCGCAGCCACCCAGCTGGGATGCAGGATGCTGCAGGCACTGACCCTGCTCAGCCTGTCATGCCTCCCTTATCCTCCCCACAGGTCCCACAGCCGTCGACTCATGCAGCAGCATCCCAGTTCCTTCCTTGCTCCCACTTTTTTCCCACAGGGCACCCGTAGCCCTCCAGCAATTGTGTCTGAATCTCACCTCTGGCTGTGCCTCCTGGATCCCTGCGCCCACCTCCGCTGTTGCTCAGGCAACAACCTCTGGGTTGGACTCAGGGTTTTATTTCCCTCTTTTTCCAGGATGCTGCAGCTGGGGAAGCAGCCCAGGCATGGAGGGAAAGCCACAGGCAATGCCATACACTGGTTGTGTGCATCCCTCTGAGGATGCCAGGGGGAATTATTCCATCATGGGGAGTTTCAGAAATGCAATGTTTTATTAGAAGTCCATTAAACTGTTGAAACGGGTGATTAAGGGAGGGGTGATGATGCAAATCAGAGCAAGGTGAGGTTGGATTTCCAGCTGAGCCTTGGCTGGAGGGCTGAGGTCAGCTCTGTGAGGCCAAGATAAGGAATGAATAAAGCTGAGAGGCTGAAGTGGGGGGGAACGAAGGGCTGGTATTTCGGCAGAGCTGTTGGAGAGTGGAAGGGACCAGCCCTGGCGTGGAAATGGTCCACGCAAACCTCACCCCATGGAGGACCATGTTGATGTGCCCATCACATGCAGGGCAGAGTCCTGCATTAATTTGGATGGGACACACCACATACAGGCAGGACCAGGGGTGTTACAAACCTTGGCCACCAGCCTTTGGGTCCATCTAGGAAGCAGCTGACACAGGGATAGGGCTGCATGGGGAACCTTTATCCAGCAAGGGCTGGAGAGGAGCAAGGTGGGAGGGGCAGCATCACGGATTTGTCCCATTATCCTGCTGATCAGCAAAAGCAGGTGATGATTTAACTGGAGAACTGGATTTAAGATTCAAAAATAACACTTTGTTTTTCTCCTCCTCTCCCTTAAGTTTGCTGGAGTGTGACAGGGTGGGAGCTCTTGGCAGCTGGGATGTTAAATGTTTTTCCACATGGTCTCTTGATTATTAATGGATTTTAGCACTTGACAAAGTAGAAATTAGGAGATAAAAGCTATTAGAAACTAATTTGGGTAATCACTGATTCTGTTCCCCCAGGAGCCTTTCTGAGAGCACTGCTCCCATTCCCACTGCCAAGGCTCAGGAGAGAAGGAATCTCTTCCTAAGGGAGTTTTGTGGGTTTTGGGGAACCCCCCTGATTTACTGCTGATAAGGAGATGACTTGGATGGAGCAGGCATGGTCCAAACATTGCTCTTCTCCCAGCAGTCTCCTGGGATTTATGGGATTTCACGTCTCTGGACGCTGTTTGGGGTGGTTTATGTGGCATGGTTTTTTACTGTTATGTTGGTGAAACAACCGTAGAAACCAGTTTGGGAAAACAAGGTGGGAGATAAATCCTTGGTAGCATGGGTTCTCCTAACGATAAAATGGGCTACAGGTGGAGAAATAGGCCCCTGAGACCCTTTATCTCCTTCAATTCCCATCTCTCCGAGCGGATCGATAACGCCGAGGGCAAGGAAAAGGCAAGGAACTATTGCAGGGAATCATATTAAGGGAAAAGCTGGAAGGTGGTAACCAATGTAGCAACCACTGCTGATTTGGAGGCAGATGGGCTGGGAGGGTTTGTGTATCCCAGGAGGGTTTTATGTACGGAGAAGAGGAAGCCTGTAGGCTGGGAGAGCACTTTTAAAAATAATTTGACTGATTTCTCTCCTTCTTTCTTTCCATCCAGTCAGTCTCTGCAAAAGGTCTGTCTTGCAGATTTGTCTGGGATATTATTCAGCAGAGCTTTGCCCTCCAGCAAGATCCCTCCAAAATTCAATCCTGTCATCCCACCAAAATTCGACTTGTCTCAATCCTTGATCCAGGAGCGCAGCCCAGAGTTCCCCTGGGAATATTGCCCAGGGGGCAGGTGGGGGGGTTCAGGGCCCCCCAGGGTTCTCTCCTGGGACCACTGTCCCAGGGTGGGGGGCCAGGGTCCAGCCTGATGAGGTAAGCCCTCCAGCCAGGCTCCTGGCTGTGAATCAGCTGTGCCCCTGGCTCCAGCACGGCAGATTTATGCCGACTGTGGTGCCACCCCGGGGCAGGGCACCCGTATTTAATGGATGGTGGTACCTCTGCTGGCAGCAGCAGCTCCCAGCCCTGAGCTTGGGGAGGAAACAGCAATTTGCCATTGTCATTCCTGGTCCCCTGCAAATTTCTCTGCTTGCAGAATGGGATGCTGTGAAGAGACTTTATTTGATGGTGTTTAAAGAGGTTTCCAGGTTCTTGTTGAGAGCTGTGAGCAGCTGAGGGCACTCAAGGAGGCCAAGGGCTGGTGCAGACGGTGGGGTTATGCTTTTCCATTTTTGCTTAAGGAGGAATCAGTGGGGAGGGAAGAAGGGAGCTGAGGAACTGGGACTGTGGGGATTCCTGCCAGCTTGAGTCATCCCAGGTCCTCACTGAGCCCCTAGTGGGGACACAGGAGGGTGGCTGGGACATCTGCACACCCGGGTTCACAGAAACCTCCCTCTTGCCTGCACGGTGCTGCTTTTCCTTCCTCCTTCAGGGACTGTGACAGGAGGAGGAAGAGAGAGGAAGAAGATGAGGTCATCATCATTTCAAGAGGCTGTTAATTGTCCCCTCATGCTCCCTAAGAAGTGGCTATTTACCACAGGCCCTGTAAATCCTCTGTGCAGAGAAAACACCAGGGAGCATGGCATGGGAGGATGAGAGCCTCGATGGGTTTGAAAGAGATGGCAGAGAGGAAAAACCCAGCCCCCCATCAGAGAAGAGAGAAAGTAGACCCAAAGAGAGAGAAACAGAAAATGTGCTGAAGCAGCTGATGACAGCCCAAACAGCAGGAGAAGACTCCTGCCTGCCAATTAACAAGGCTCTGGTGTTAATTTGCCACCTTGACTGCACTTCTGAGCTTGTCAGGGGAAGGGGGAGGAAAAAAAAGATGAGGCTAAAAGAGAGACATCGAGGTTTTGGTTCATCTCTTGGCTATGCAGATGTTGCTGGGCTTCACAGAGGCAGGGGAGGCACGGGGGGCTGGTGGCAAACCCCCTTTGTGAAGAGAACAATGACAAGTTTGTGGGTTTGTGTTGGCAGAGCAGCTCCAAGCCAGGGCACTGCCTGACATGGCGATGCTGGTTTTCCAGGGATCACATCCCACCATCGGCTGGGTCAGTCAGGAGAGTGAGCGGTGATCCAGTGCCATGCCCAGGAGCATCTCTGGTACCTGTGGTGAAACTGTGTTCCAAGGAAGGAGCCAGAGCAGCCCCGTGCTGGGATGGAGAGGTCTGCAGGCAGCTGCCTCCCCCAGAAATGCTGTCAAACAGCAGAGCAGATCTGTTGGCAGCTGCCTGGTGGTTATGTGCAGCTTAAAGGAGTCAGAGGAGCCCTGGGCAAAATGCTCGGCATGAAATCTCCAGCCAAGCCAAACGCGCCATTCCCACTTCTTGCCCATCCTGCAGCCCAAACCAAGAGACCATGGGGATGGATTTCAAGCAACATCTGCACCACTGTGCTGTTTGCATGCAAAGGAAGGGAGTATCTGCCAGTGAAGCGTGTTACCCTCCCCAGCCCTCCCTCCTCCCCCAGGATGTTTTATTCCATGTGCATCACATGCTCTCCCAGGCTGACACAGCAGCAGCTGGAAGCTACAGGAGGGTAAACTGAGGCAGGCTGGAGCAAGGATGCAGACTCAGCCCCATAGCCTGTCTCCATCCTGGCTTGTCATGGAAAAACTGTCCTGGCTGTTTCAGCACAGCCTGATGTGGATATGCCCTTGGCCATGAGGGCAGAGGCCCCACCTCATGGCACACAGGGCTAGAGGCTCAGGGAGCACTGGGGAAAAGGGGTGAAAGCAGGAAGGGGGGAAAGGGTGCAGGTTTGACAGCTGGAGCTGTTTGGTTCGGGTGTAGCCCATCACTGGCTGTGTCAGGGCAGGAGATGGAGGTGGGCCCAGCCCCCACCTGAGAGCCCTGAGCCCCCTTTCTGGGGAGAGCTCTGCAGATAACCCCATCCTGCTGCTGGGGCTGGGGAATGAAAGATCCCAGCCTTTCCCCGGCCGCCCTTTCCCTGGCAGAGCTGCTAAATAAATGTGTCCGGAGGGAACCAAAGTGTCTGCAGACAAGCAAGTGAGGAGCTCAGCTTGTTATTTAAAGGTAGTTTTCTGGCTTTCATGTTGCAGAGAATTTCACATGAAGACAGAGCCCAGGTAAGGAGAAACCCAAACACACTAATTTTTAAAACCCAGTGGGTCTGATGCTGAATTCCTGGCTCAGGATGGCACACTGGCTATTTATATCCCAAGGCCAGATCCTGCTGGTGCTGTGCAGCAGTGACTCTCCAGCTGGCTCCTCTGCCACGGGTGTTGTTCTTTACAGGAGAAAACACTGCAAGGTAATCAAATGCTGACTTTCAGTTATTAACCTCATCCTCTTAATCGCCTCCACTGAGTGCCTTAATTGCTGAACAGGGATGGGAGGACCTGTTTGCTTCCACCCGAGATTCCCATGCAGCCTGGCAGTCCCCTCCTGGGCCGTGTACACTGCTGCTGCTGCTGCTGCTTTTCCTTTAACACACAAGCTCACCACCCCCCCTCAAAAAAAAAAAAAAAAAAAAAAAGTGGAAGTGGTTCTCACCCAAAATACAGCAATTTAGCAGCAAAATTCGAGGAACCCACCCCATCTTTTCCTCCCCTGGATTAAAAAGGGGGTGCATCCCCCTGGTGTTGGGGGCCAGGCCCCTGTGCTGCCCAGTGGGGTGCTTTGCTGAGTAGGTGCTGTGCCAATGCCATGAAACAGCCTCATTCCTGATGAGAATTGGCAATTTGGGCCAAACTCCATGCTTTTGGACAGTAGTTGATGGGACGTTGCTGAGGGGGCTGTGGAGAGAGGAGAGTGCAGTCTCAGGGGCAACTGCTGAGGATGCAGAGTTGATGCCACATCCCTCCAGCTGTCTGTCTCCCTCTTTTCTTCCCTTTCTTTTGCATTAAATTCAAAGTAAACAGCCTTCATCCACCTCTGTCCTTGCACAGCTGCCTGTCTCTGGGTCCAGCACCAAGGCAGAGGAGCCCAGAGTTCATCCCTCAGTGGGTGGAAGCTGCCCCACAATGCCTTTTACAGAGGCCCCTTGAGATGCTGCCAGTTGTCCCAGCGGCTCTTGCTCATGTTCAGGTGGGTTTAGGATGTGAGACTGGTTCAGGGCACTGAAAAACATGGTAGGAAATGCTCTGCCTGGAGAAGACAGAGAGTGGAGCTGAGAAATGCTAACCTGACACATGATCCATGTGATGATGGGAAGAAGAATCATAGAATGGTTTGGGTTGGAAGAGACCTTAAAGCTCATCCAGTTCCAAACCTCCTGCCACAGGCAGGGACACCTTCCACTAAACCAGGTTTCTCAGAGCCCCATCCAGCCTGGTGTCGAACATTTCCAAGGATAGGGCAGCCACAGCTCCTCTGGGCGACCAAAAAGTGATATGATGGCCCAGGAAAGTGTACAGCAGAAGACAAAATAGCCTTACTGGCTGGGAAGCTGCCCAGCAGCCCTGCCTGCTCAGGAGTACTGCCAGCCTTCCCACCTATACCCTCCTCATCCATGGGCTGATGTCTCCTGGCTTTCCCTGGGGAGCTGAGATGATGGCTTTGACTTCCCATTTCCTCCTGGTGTGTTTAATTGCCTGATTTTTTTTTTTCCCCTTTAGGACTGGGAGGCAAAGGAAGGAGAGGTAGGCAAAGGAAGACAGATGTGTGGAGAAGAGACGTCCAGGTGACAGATTGAGGGATGCTATAACCACAACAGCCAAGCTGATGGACTGATAGATTAGACAGGGAATATAAATAGCAACTGTGGTTTATCTATCCCTGTTTTATTTTCCTCTTACCTATCTCTTTATCTCTCCTGGTATTATTTTACTCGTGTTTATCTCTTTATCTGCCCAGCCTGAGGATGGAGGAGAGGCGGGTGACAGAAGCAGGATGGATGAGTTTGGGTTACCGTCGCTATTGCAGCATCCAAAGCAGGCAAGTTTGGCCAGCTGGGGAGGATTAGGAAGCAGACTCAGATCTGCACACTGCTACACTTCTCCCACTCCTCTCCTTTTCCCTGCACCATCTCGTCTGTCTGCACTCCCTGCTCTGGGGAGGCTGCGGGTCGGGGGGTTGGCTCCTTCCCCTCCCCAGCTCATCCTCAGCCAAGGAATGAGGGCATCCAGTGAAGCAGCGAGCTCCGCTTGTCTGGGCACCCAGCGTTCCCATCTGACAGCCGGGCAGCTCCGCTGCTTGATATTCCACTCAGGCACTGAGCACGGCAGCGGCAGCAGCACCAGGAAGCAGGGAGGGAGGGGAGCCTCACAGCATGGGAAAAGCCAGGGCCAGGGATGACAGTAACTGTTCTGTTCTTTTTCTTTTTTTTTTTTTCTTTTTTTTTTTTTTTTTTTTTTTAATCTCAGTTGGTTTCGGTTGCTCTTTTGCTCAAAAAAGGCATTTTTTTAAAAAATATATTAAACAGATACATTTTACTAAGATGTCTCTTGGCTGGAGCCACTGACAAGAAATGACACTCCCCAAATAAATAAGCTTAAAAAAACCCCTCCCAAACAAACCAAATAAATAAATACATAAATAAAACTTTTTTTTTTTTCTTTTTTCTTTCTTTTGCTTTAGGGTTGTTTTTGTGGGGCTTTTTGTAGGGAATTGTGGCCCAGAGGTCTCCGCCAGTGTCCGCGATGGCAACGTTCACAGCGCAGGTGCCGGGTCCTTCCCACACAAGGGGTGATGATGCCTTGGTACCTCAGCAGAGTTGAGATGCTTGTGGAGAGGCCCAAGGGGACATCTGCCAGATCTGCGCTGTGGAGCCCCACCAGCACCTGTCTGGCTGCAGGATGGATCCACGGGGGTTGTGGAAGAGAAGGCGCCAGTAGAAACCTCTTAAAAAGACTACAAAAGTTGGGATGGCGAGGAGGCCGCTGCCGGGGGATCCTCACGGTGGGCTGGGCACCTGCTTCGGCAGGACCAACAGCTGCCTCTGGGCCACCTCCCCAGCCACCGGTGTGGTGGCAGTGCTGGCATCATCCCCACACTCGGAGTCAGACTGTGCTGCAAGAGCCATCCCCCCTCCGCAGCCCCCTGGCATCCTCCATCCGCTCAAGCCCCGTGTCTCTTTGGCCAGTCGCTGGGTGTACCCTGGAAGCACGTGGTTGGCACTAAGGTAAGGCCTTGATTTAAATTTTTTAGGGTGGTTATTTCCCTGCCCTTTCCCACGAAGTCCTTTGTCCCAGCCTCCTGGCTCCGAGGTCTGAGCACCGTTAGCTGCACAGCTTGCCCGTCTCCTGCTCCAGCGCGTTGGGCAGCTTGGCATTGAAGGCTCTCAGGGAGGACTGGATCCTCGCCACCTCGTTGTTAGCCAACTTGAGCCGGTGGCGGAGCAAGCAAGTGAAGAGGTCAAGGCGGGTTTTGCCAGGGGGTGACAACCTGTTCACCCTGTCCCTGATCTCCAGCAGCTGGAGCATGGCTGAGTCCTGGGAGCCCTGGGTGTAGGGGTAGTCCAGCTGGAGGATCAGGTCACGGATAGCATCCGGCTCAAAGGGCAGGCTGTAGCCAAAGACTTGCAAGCTGTTGATTTTCATGTACCCCAGGTTCTTGGAGGGATCTGACATCTCCAAGGGTTCATAGTAGATTGTCTCGTTGGAGCCGTCATCCAGAGACTTGATGCGGCTCCGCAAGTAGACGTGGACTGTTTCAAAGAAGGTCTTCCACTTGTTGCCCAAGGTGAGCGTCCAGTTTTGGCACTGGGCAGAGGCATCTACATTAGTCCTTTCCCAGTCTGGGAAGCTGCCCTCGTTGACAGGCATGAACCAACTCTCAGAGTGGCTCCCCCCAAAAGGGTTGACATAGATGGCCATGACGGGCTCTAGCGTGCTGTTCTTGGTGAGGCAGATCTGCAGGGAGAGGGCCAACATGACATGAACCAGCCCGGGCTTGTACTTGTTGCTCTTCAGAGTCAAGAGCATGCGCTTCCTCCAGGAGGGGTCGAACCAGCTCCCCAGGCGCATGTCATTGCT
Source organism: Acropternis orthonyx (assembly GCA_035583155.1). Lineage (NCBI taxonomy): Eukaryota > Metazoa > Chordata > Aves > Passeriformes > Rhinocryptidae > Acropternis > Acropternis orthonyx. The sequence continues at coordinate 27,309,694 of JAWWEU010000005.1, read as the reverse complement.
GATGAAGATGGAGTGCACCTCGATGCGGCTGTCCCGTTTCTGCAGCAGGTACTTGAGCTCCAAGTCCTGCAGGTCCGTCTCCAGCCCCAGGTAGTGCTCCAGTGAGTCGGCCACCTCGGGGCGGCAGAAGCCCTGGGTGAGCACGTAGCCGTGGTTGCAGGTCCCGCAGCGGGTGCTGTTGTCCTCGGCACAGCTGGCACAGGCTGGCCCCTCGCCCAAGGCACATGGAATGGACCCCTGGCAGGAGGGCTGGTCCGAGGGACAGGTGCAGCTGTGGCTTTCTTCCAGGAAGGTCCCAGGCACGGTGGTCTCGCTGCAGTACAGGAGCGACTGTGCGCGGCTCCACCAGTAAGGGAGGGACCTGAGGGACAGCAGACACGGGAGGAGAGATGCTTACAAGGGACACAACTGACTTTCCCTAGGGATGGAAGAGCTGCCCACCTTGTGTTCATTTTCTGCTCTGCTGGTGGACCCCTATGTACTGAGCCGCGTTTTCCACCTCCACGTTTGGACCCCCTCTCTCAGGGCCACATCCCAAGGTGGTGTGGCTGCCCCTGCTGCCTGCTCTGCACCGAGCATCCCTCCAGCAAGGCAGGAGCTCCTCCGGTGCCAGCCACAGGGAGGTGGGCCATGGGTCTGAGCCCCCCTCGGGGCACTGAGCAGCACTGCCAGCATGGGATGGGGATGCTGGGACACCCTACCTCTCCTTGGGCAGCTTGAAGCGAGGCTGGCGGTGGCAGCGTTTGCTGAGGTTGAAGAGCCGCCGGATGAGTCGATAGGTTTTCCTGGAGAGCAGCTTCAGGCTGGTGCCCAGCTGTTGGTAGCGATGCTGGACATCCAGATCCATGGCCCAGAAGTGGGAGATGGCTGTCCTGTTCAGGAAACGGTCCGTGGGGAGCCTCTTCACCAGGGCCTGAAACTCCTCTGTGTGGAGAAGGAGACGGCATCAGGAGAGCAAGCAGCGAAGGCGGAGCTGAAAGCCACCTCCCTCCACCAGAGCTCCGAGGCTCCACGGTGGGATGACTGGGCTGCTCGCACCGGGAAGGAGATGCTTGGTGGGGTCTCCAGCCTCACCTGACTCCTCGAACTGGCCGTGGTGGCTCTCCCAGGCCCGCCAGAGCTGTGCCAGGCTGCTCTCCAGTGCCTGGATGTCGGCCTCGGGGCAGTTGCAGCGGGGAAAGGCGGGCTGGCACTGGCAGCGGCAGTCGCTCCGGCGGCACACCAGCTCCCCGGCCGAGCCGCAGGCGATGTAGCTCAGGGCGGCCGCCACGAACCTCTCCCGCAGGTAGGAGGGGAGCACCGTCTGCAGCCCTGCGAGAGAGGCAGCCCCGAGAGCGTCAGGGCACACGCAGAGCACTGCCCCGGGCGAGGAGGGCACGAGCCTTCCCCCTACCCGGGCTCCCACCCTCGCACGATTATCGTATCAGTTTGCCGTGGAGCCGCTTGTCTGGGTTCTGCATCGATCTTGGCTCCTCTTGGCAGACAGGCAACAACCTCATCCTGCCCAGCTTTCATTGCTTTCATCCCCCTCTCCTCCCCAGCCCCCAAATTAAAAGCAGCATCCTGTGCCAGCATCCTCCCCTCCGCACCCACAGGCATCCCGCGGTGGCACTTGCCCGTCCCCGCGTCCCCCACCAGCCGGTCCTACCTTGGAGCTGCACTTTGTTCTCGGGGCTCTGCACTAGGACGGAGCTCACCGAGTCCAGGTTGTCGTAGTTGCTGCAGCCGAGCGGCCCTGTCCGTGTTTCGGTCACCTAAGGAGGGATGTGCAGGTGGTCACGGGCACGGGAGGGGGCCCAGGGCATGTGCTACCCCACTTGAGAGTGCTACAGACAAGCCCCTGCCCAAGCAAGGCAATGCTTCGAAAGGAGAACTAATTACCTGCTAATTGCCTTGTTGACAGGCGGCAACCCTGCCTGCAGCCCGCTGAAAAATGTCCCTTTATTAGCGTGCCCAATTTCCCATAAATAATGGGAATGTGTTAACTTTCCCTGCCCTCCCCTAAGTGGTGACGCTGTTTGAGGGTCTCAGCCAGCTCTGAGGGGTCGCTGGCGAGGCCCAGGCTGGTGTCCCCCCCCCCGCCCCCTCCCTCCCACCCTCGCCCACCTTGATGGCAGCCGTGGCAATCTGGATGTGGTGGAGCCGGCGGAGTGTGCTCTCCCTGTCGATGAAGTAGGAGGCTGCCAGCTGGTGCAGGGTCTCCAGCGAGACCCCCGAGCTGTTCCCAGCCCCCCCGGCAGGCTCTGCCCTCCGGCTCAGCTTGCGCTTGTCCACAAAAATGGTCAGGGACTCCTCTCCTGTGGGGACACACAATGCTTTTGGGAGGCTGCTGGGCTCTCCCCGTTCACCACCTTGGCCGCGTTTCTCCTGCAGTGCGTATTTTTCCACTCTCCATCCTTTGCGCGCTCCTTGTGCCAGGGAAGCGAGCGGGAACGAGGAGCTCCCAACGTGCCACTCACCTCCCAGCGTGGCAGCCAGCAGGAAGTGGGTCCCATACTTTTTGATGAGGCTGTCGGTGATCTGCTGGGGACTGGGCCGGCGTCCCAGCAGCCGGATGTTGCGGATGAATTCGGGGGCCAGGGGAAGTGGTAGGCTGAAGAAGTCTTTCCTCTCCAAGGCCAAATTATTCACCTTCCAACGAGCAAACTCTCTGCGGGAGGAGAGCAGCAGCAGGGAGAAGGTTTGAAGTGGGTCTGGCCATGCTACATGCATGTTCTCCTTTCTTCAGTCCCCAGTTTCCACCTCGGGACAGGTGATCAGTAGTGGAAAAACTATCAGGATCATCGTGACCTCCCCATCAGAGGTGAAGGATCTGCTGCGTGCTTGCCAGCTATGGATCCAGCCAGGACAAAAGTACTGTCCCTCCCTAAGCCATTGATGGTGATAATGAGCTACGAGCAGCGGAGATGCCTGATATTGATTAATCCAGCACCTCTGGCAGACATTAATCACCACCCAGGGCAGGGCTGGACCCTTTTCCAGCCTGCTGGGCTGGATGGGTCTCATCAATCCTCCTGCCCCATGCCTATGGATACAGGTGAAAATCCAGCATCTGGGGCTGTCATGGTATTAAGGGTAGGCAGCGTTCTGTAGGAAGCTGGAGGTGTTGGGATGCGGTGGGGTGGGGGTGGGTCCCCTCGTAGCCTCAGCGGCTGTGAATGTGCCCCCTGGCTCCAGGAAGGAGCTGCCCAGCCCTCACTACTTCCAACAACTGATGGCCCGAAGGCAAATTTCAGCCTAATCTTGGGCATTTTGCTCTAATTAAAGCCAGGTGGTGGCTTTCAAAGAGTTTAATTAGGGCTGGTTGGGAAAGGAGAGAGAGAGGGAAGAGGAGGGAGGGGTGAATGGGTGCAAAGCAGCCAGTGGGCTTTGCAGATGACAGGCTGCCTCCCATCACGATCTTTGCGTCCAGAGTGTGGGACTTAGGGCCTGTAGCAGGGCTGGCAGTGAGCTGGGGGGGGATGCTGCCTCTGCCCTTGCAGGCACATTCCCTCAGGACTGGGGTGCCAGTTCCCCCCATCCCATCCCACAGGCAAAGCAAGCTCCGGAGGCTGATAGCAGGTTCTGTGCCTCAGAGGAGGTGTGAGCCAGCTGCTGTCCCTCCAGGTCCTCCTTCCCATCCCACCACCGTCACCAGCAGCATCCCTGGAGGACGTGGGTCCCGCAGCATGGCAGTGTCAGCACACAGGAACGGGAAGAGAAGCTCTCTGGGGGTGCCAGGCTGCATAACAAGGCTCCCATCCTGGCACCCACGTCAGCATTCCTGGGAGACAGCGGCCAGGCTTTGCTACACTGCTGAAAACCCCTAGGGCTCAGCTCCAGTGAGGAGAGGGAAGCAAAAGGGCTCATTAGGAGGTAACAGCCCCAGTTAGGTCCTGGAGGTGGTGAGGTGGGTTTCCCAGGGTGGCTGTCATGGGGTGACCCTTTGCTGCAGTCAGTGCTGCGAAATCTGGTTCTCTGCTGGCAAGAAAACCTCTCCAGCCGTGGCCCCCCACATACAGCACCCCACTGCAGCAGTCCAGAGGCTGATGGCGCTGGGGACATGCCAGAGGGTCAGTCAGGGTGGCTTTTCATGAGCCCCAGCAGCATCCCAGCCCCAGATGACTGCCAGTCCAGGCAGGCTCAGCAATCTGGCACAGATATGTCTTTGTGCACAGCAAAAGGACAAAGGGGCTGGAGGACAGATGCCACGTGCACACTGCCCCTTCTGTTCTCCCCAGTTTTCCCCTCAGGACAGATCAGCAGGTGGAGGATGTCCAAAGGGGCAGTGGTATGCATGAGGCCCATCCTGCCCAGTGGGCTCTGTTCCTCCTGCCATAAGGGCTGATTCCATCTCAGCCTGTGCACCCAATCCTTCCCAGCTTAGGGCAAATCCTGCTTGGAGCCCAGCCTGGCCGTCCTGGAGGGCTGCTGTTATATTCCCTGGAAAGCAGCATCTCACATCCACCCACCCAGAGGGCAGCGTCCTGCCACGCACAGGGGTCTGCTCCTGTGGATTAGGGAGGGTCTGCCTCCACTCTGCCGTGCTCCCTGCAGCCTCCCCACCCCACATCTCCCCCTCCGAGCGCCCATGGCCTCTCACCTGTAGATCCTGTACCTGGTGGTGAAACCCTGCCGGTAGCGCTCCATGAAGTCCACATACTCCTGGGCTCGGTAGAAGGGCCCCCGGTCGGTGAGGAGCCAGTCGAGGGGTGGCCGGCCGGAGGGAGAGGAGGATGAGGAGGAAGAGGAAGGGGTGGAGGGGGCAGCATGCTGCTGGGGCACTGCGCTGCCCGCCCCGCCGGCCACCCCCCAGCGGCAGCACGCGCTCAGGGCCAGCAGGGCCAGTGGCCACGGGAGCATCGGCGGGGGCCCGTCAGCACGTGGGAGCTCCTGCCGCCCCATCCTGCTGCTGCCCGGCCGGATCCTTCATTCTCTCACCCGGCGGCGATCCTCCGGGACAGCCCTGCCCTGCAACGGGGAGCAGGGAAGCCCGTGAGGACAGTGGCATGGAAATGATCCAGGAGCAACCACAAGCCTTGGAATGCCTGCTGGGAGAGCCATGTGCCACGTGTGGAGTGGTAGTGCCACAGGAGGTAAGAGTTTATGGTTAGGGGTGCTGGCTGCTGCTGAAGTTAAATGAAATCCTGGTTAATAGCTGTTGGAGGAATTTCTGGCTTTTTCTTTATGTTTTTCGCTGCCACACATGGGCCCATCAAGCCAAGTTTTCTGCCCATGTGGTGGGGACAGCAGGCTGGCTGCACTCTGCTTTTGTGGGCTGCCTCTCATGAGCACGTGCAGGCTATTTCAGAGGGGCTAAAAATTAAAAAGAATAGGGAACTGGGAAAATGAGCTTCTCCAGGTATGGATTGAACTATGTGTGGTTGATGTTAGACTTTTGTGTCCTGAGATGATGGATGGATGGATGGATGGATGGATGGATGGATGGATGGATGGATGGATGGATGTCCATCCACCCACCACAAGGTTGGCTGGGCTGATTGCAGTGGTCTTTTGAGTACAAGTGATGTTCATCTCAAGCCAAGGCCTTTCCAGTTTCATAGCCCAACATGGCAGTATCTGCAGGACCAAAGATGGAGCTTCTCTGGAGGCAGCAGCCTGAATTTGCAAATGAAGGTGGGAGATGGGGATCTGCAAGGTCTTGCCAAGCTAGGGCAAGGCAAGGTGCGCTGTCAGGCAGCAAGAGCTGTTTGCCTAAAAACAGGGACCCCCTCACTGCAGTGCTTCCAGGGAAGGTGGTTTTTATTCCAGGAGTGGGGGGCCTGGAGCCCAAGTGCTCGCCCTTGCTGAGCACACACCAACCCTGCGCTCTCCCGAAAAGGGCTTTGCTGGATATGAATCATCACGCTTTAACATGTAATAATACGTTTTTTTAAATTTTTTTTCCTCCCTCTCTTCTATTTTTAAACCCTTAAGGGTGCCCTTTGATTACACTTTCTCAGCTTCTCGCTCAGCCCTCGAGGCTGGGGCCCTGTGAATTTTAAACAAAAGCTGAGATTTTCGCATCACCAGGCTGGGGTGCCGGGGCAGGCAGGGACAGGCAGAGCAGCAGGCAGGGCCCTTTTGGTCCCCCCACACTATCTTTTCACATATCACCCTGTTTTCACCCAGCCTGGCAGGCAGCCACAGAACACCCTGGCTGTTCCCTCCTGCTCCTTGCACATGGGCATGACATGGCCAAATCCTGGCGGCCCAAGAAAACAGGACCCCATGCTGGGGTGGGATACAGGCAATGCCAGGCCAGTTTCTTCACTCTGTGCCACAAGTGTTGGAGGGGGCATCTGTCACCCCCAAAACGTGGCAGGACATTGCAGCTCACAGAACTGCTTGCGTGCTGCCATGTGTGGGCGACGGCTGAGCAGCTGAGGCACTTTGGCTGCCCTGTAATCCTCCCTGCCTGCAACCAAAGCTGGCCCGGGGGGAAAGCAGGCAGCTGGGATGCAGTGTCTGTCTGAAGCAGACAAGCACCTTGCTCCCCTGCTCAGGAATATCTGCTGGTGGTATTAACACTGTGGCCTGGGGACCAAAAGGGCACTCAAGGTCCAGGATTAAGCCCCCCTGGCCCCCTGCAGTCATGGGTCCTGTTGCTGCATTGCTCCAGGACAAGATGCTATGCCCAGGAAGGAATGGTGAGAGCCAGGGTCTGCCAGCAAATCCTGTGGATGTTTTAGATGCTGACCATGGGCTAAAACTGTCTGTGATTTCATCTCTTTCCTACGTTGCAAGGTGGGAAGCAGCATTCTGGCTTTCAGCTGAGAAGCCAAGGCAAAAACATCCTTGAACAGCATCTTTCTAAACCCTGTCCATGGAAACAAACTGCTTGTAGCATTAAATACGGCTGTGACAGCAAAACACCTTGTTTAAATACCTGGTGCACTGGGAGCCTGCCTGTTGCCTCACAAACAGGCTTGGCATACCCAATCTCCTCATTCCCTGCCACCATCCATGGATTGTGGGTGGCTCCTGACCCACCTCCAGCTGAGGTGGGGCTGGGCAGGGGCTTCTCCCTGGCTGGGTCCCTCTCCCCTCTTCCTCCACCTGGGTCTGTGCAGCCCAGGGGATGCTTTTCCACAAGGTCCATGGGACATTGGCCTCATCCATCACCTCTTCACCCCACCACAGACTGGTATAGATGGTCTTGTACCAGTCACCCCACTGCCCTCCCTGAAGCTTTCCTGGTGTAAATCAGGACATGGGAATATCCTTCCTTTGATTCAAACCACAGAGTGGATTTTTAGTGGCAGAGCACTGCCTTTTCCAGCAACCATCCTGCGTGTTAACAGCTTCCCACCAGCCCCTTGCCACCACCACCGCCACCCTGGGAGACACCACTATGTGCCTTCCCCAAATGGGGATCCTCACTTTGTCCTTCCCCTCCAAACTCCCTCTCCCACCCAAGCACTGCTGCCAAGGCAGGAAACATCTGGGTGACCACTGTGGGGATGGATATTAGGCATTGAGCCACTTTGGACCACCTCTTGCTTTAGGCTGTGGTCCCTAGACCAGGCAGAAGGCATTTCAGCCTGTTCCGATGCCTTCTCTGGGGAGCTTGTTCTGAGATTCCAGGTTGAGCATGGGGCGTTTCCTCGTGGAGACTTCATGTTTTACTACAGAGCAACAAAAATAGTCAGGACTGGGTATTTCCAGCACTTGACTGGGTCAAACTGGTGCAAAACCAGTGAAGGTCCCCTCTTGGTATGGGAGCAAAGTTTCCAGCTGTGCTTAAGTGAGCTTTTATTTACACCTCACTCTTCCTTGCACCACGTGTGCCGGCACCTCGGAGGCGAGCTCCTGCTTGGGGACGGGCTCTGACGCACACCAGCATCCTTGCCAACGGGAACTTAAAGCCCCAGGTCAGACAGGAATGGGCAGGGAGAGCCTGCCCGGGGGCTGTGCTGAGCTACTCAGCAGCTTTTCCCCAAGGAGCAGCTTTCCTGCACCAACCGGTAGCAGGGCTAATTTATTTCATATCCATCAGGGGTTACAGAAAATAAGTATGTGCAGATATTGCCATAGCTCTGCACAGTCCTTAGTCCATACAGCTGGGGCAGGGGGGGGCTGGCTCTGGTTTTGCTGGGAGGGGGGCTCCACCACTGCTCTGTGAGGTTGGGGCAATGCTTTTTGGGGTGCACCTCCACATGCTCACACCAGCATCCTCCTGGGATACTGGGGAGAGTAAAGCTCTTTAGAAACAAGTGTAACCCCCTTGACCTTACTACAAGAGCTGGAAATAACTTTCTAATCACTTTTCCTTGATCCAAAAGAATGAAGATTTGATGAGAAGCATCTGACTACTCTTTTTTTTTTTTCCTTTTGATTTAGGGTTTTGCATCACAAAAGTTGGAAAACTTCCAGCTTGTTAATTTTTTTTTTTTCCTCCTCTTCCCCCTTCTATAAAAACTCCAAAGCGATGGAAGGAGAGTGCCAATGCAAATATCCTTGGCAAATTTTCCCAGGACCACAACCTCCTTCCTGGCCAAGTCCTCCTGAGCTTGTTGCAGCCCTTGGTGTCCCTGCTGCCTGCAGCAGAACACCCTGGTGACCCTCCAGTGGTGGCTGATGCACGGCCCAGACTGTCACTCACAAGCTGCATCTTAAAAATAACTTGTGGCAAAAATAACTACAGCACCCCGCACGCTGGAGAAAGCAACGGGGTCACTTCTGTGGCTGGTGTTCTCATCCTAAACGGCTCAAGAGACCAAAGCAATGGTGTGAGGTGTGGATGGGGATGCCCAGGTGGGCTGCAACAGCCTCTCAAATGCCCTTGGAGCTGACTGTGACAGCGGCAACATTCTCAGCCTAACACCAGAGCTATGCCGAGGTCCTGCCTGCTTCCATGCTGACGGCAGCTCCAGCGCCACGTGCTCCACCACTAATCAGGCTGAGTCCGATAATTAAGACGTTAGCTAATTGTTAGGGACATTAACATTGATTTCTGCCCTTTCATGCTGCAGGAACAGATCTGGAGATACAGAAACTGGGAAGCATGCAGTGGAGAGAGGCAGCAGTGGTATTTGCCAGGTGCCACGGGAAAGCACAGGAAGATTCCAGATGAACTCTGGAACTACCCCCTGTCCATGCTGAACTGAATCCCGGAGCAAAAGCAAAACCCAACACCTTTTGGTGGCAGAGCTGTGGGATGCGCCCATCACAGGAGCTGGTCGCTGGGGCACAGTGGGAACAAAGGTACGTCTGTGCGGGAGTGATGTGGAGGGGTCTCCAGACCCCTGGGGATGCCTTTTAGTGGGAACGAATGTCAAACCTACTGACTAAGTCACCTTCTCATTAAACGTGGGAAAGCTTTATCAAATCAGGGCCACTTAAGAGAGTCTGGGCGAAGGCTAAGTGCAGTTTAGTTTCTGAAGTGGATTGCCTCATCTGAGCCTTGCCTATGAATTCACACAGGCAGCCAGGGCACCCCTTGCTCTGCCGCTTGCACCACCTGGGACAGACAATCCCCAGAGGGCTCAGTTTTCCCGGATTCCCCCACTGCTCCGGAGCCACCAGCCTTGCTCGGGGCTCCGCGGGACCCAGCTCCCCCACACCCAGCCCCTGCCTCTCCCTGCCTGCGCCGCTGCCTCCTCTGCCCCCTCCCCGGCTCGGTGTGGTCTGCAAGGCGCTGCACAGCCGGGCTCGCCTCCGCACGCTCCCGGAGGAAGCGCCAGGGCCTCATTGATCTGCCCGGGTAATTAAGAGAGTGAGCCAGGCACCGCCGGGGCGACAGCAGCATGGTAATCACTGGCAAAGTGGGCACGGCGGGGTGCTGTCAGCCGGCCTGGCACCCGGCCCCGGAGACACGGCTCCCGGCGGCCAGCGAGGGGACAGCCACCTCGGAGCCATCCGTCCTGCCCGAGCAGCGATGCTGAAGACCGCGGCTGTGAACTGATTCTCGCTGGGCTCCTGCAAAACCACCCTCCGTAGCCCATTCAGTCACTATAGCCATGGGACTTGAAGTCACTGCCTCCCTCCCAGCTCGTGAGACTGGCTAGAAAACCCGCAAGACTCGATGACTTGGGTTCCTTTTATTAGCTTTTCTTCACGTCCTCAAGAGCAAGACACTTGAAGATGAGAGTAAAGGAAAATAGCAGAAAATCCCAGGACTCGGGGAGCCAAGGATTTGCATAAGACATCAAATGAGATGAAGCCAGGGCTGCCACCAGGGGAGATGGCAGCTGCGCGCAGTGTGTCGCACCAGTGCCATGTGTTCTGCCCTCTGGCTTTGCACACCCGAGACTTTCACACCTACAGGCAAAAAGCCTATAAGTAAAAATGTGCAAAATACAGCTCTCCCCAGCGTGGTGACGGCAGCAGCCGCTCTGGCTTCCCCCACCTTGTGCGGAGCTCTTAGCCCAAAGCATCCCTGCTGGGGGCTGGGGAAGAGCACCCCCGCACGCAAGGGGCTGGGGGGAAAAGAGCATCCCTTCAGCTCCCTCCTCAGCTCTTTCCCCTCAAGGGACCCTGCAAGTGCAGTACCAGCCTCCTGCAGGAGCTGGAGGCAGGGCAAGGTGAGGGCCGTTCGCTCCCATCCCTCCCCACCGGTGAAAAGTGTCACGGGTGGGCAGTGATGCAGAGCAGCAGCTCAGCGTTAGCAGGCCAGGATAAATAAGGTGGTGGGTGGCTGGTGCTGGGCAGAGAGAGGGAGGGGATCATGGGTGTCAGAGTGGGGGCACTCCCCAGCACCCTCTGCTCCTCAGGTCTCCAAACTGTCATTGAGCGGCCACCAAAGACGGCCCCGCTTCGGAAAAAGTGCAAGGGCCTCCTTGCAAGATCTCCGGGGCTGGCAGGGACCCTCCTGGCTGCTGACAGAGAGGGGACACTGACATCTGCCGGCAAGACCCACCCGGCCCCGCAGCGCCCAGGCTCACCCTGCCGGGCCCCGGGACCACAGCGGGGGCGCCCCGGGACCCGCCAGCACTGCTCCAGGGCAGCGACACGCGGGTCCCCTGGGAAGGGACAGGGCAGGGTGGGCACTACTGCGCCCAGAGCTGATGCTCTCCAGTGCTTTAAAGATCCACACTTTGGTTTGCTACTGGAAAAAAAATGTGTGTTTCGGGAAGGAAACGGAGCATCGTAGCGGGAACCTCCCGATCCCTGATGCCGATGCAGTGCCCGCGGCGAGCAAACGCCTCCCGACGGGTCACTGGCGGCTCGGCCAAGTGCTCCGGTGATGCGGGGGATGATAATGGGGCGGGAAAAGCCCCTCGCACCGACTATTGATTTACCGGTGCCCACCGGAGAAATGCGTGTTTAAAAAATATCAGGGGGCATCTCCTCCGATGCCTGCGGGAGCGGGGTGTCTCACACGGGCATCTCCCTGCGAGCAGCTCACGCCGCACACCGCGGCAGGTCCCGGCATCCCGGGCATCCCGTTTATCCCGGCAGCCCGCCCGCACCCGGTCCCGCCGGGCTGGCCGCAGCCCCCCGCTCCTGCAGGGCCCCGGACCGGGGTGGCTCCCGCCCGGGAAAGCCTCGGTGCCTTCCGCGACCCCCGACGGCGCCGGGGATGCTGCGAAGCGAGCCCGGAGCGGGGACACAACTTGACCAAGGTCACCGAGCGAGCCGACGGCGGGGTTCGGCTCCCCCGCACCGCTGCTTCCCCACGCCACCTCCGGCGGGGTCCCCCGGCTGCCCCCCCGCGACCCCGCAGACTCACCCCACGCTCCGGCTCAGCGCCGGCGGGGCACCGGCCGCCTCTCCGTCCCGTCCCGCCTCAGCGGCCCCGGGCGCTGCCCCGCCGCCGCCGCCGCCTCCCGGCCGCGCCATCGCCGGGCGGGCAGGCGGCCCCGGGCGGCGCCGCCAGCATCCCGCGGTCGCGACAGTCGCGACAGAGGCGCTGCCGGTGCCGCGGCCCCGCCGGGTCCCGCCGCGCTCCGCGGGCGCCGCCGCCGCACCGACCGTAATATATGCAGAGCCCGCAGCCAATCAGGGGCGCCGGCGGCCGCCCCGCGCCTCCCCATTGGCGGAGCGGCGCGGGAGGGGCGGGGCGCGGGGGGCGCGCCCGGGGCACGGAGGGGACAGCACCGGCACCGGGGGGGGGGGACACCGGGGCGGGACCGTGGGGGTCACCCAGCTCCAGCCCCCTGCCATGGGCACCGACACCGGCCGCAGCACCGGGCTGCTCCAACCCGGCCTTGCACCCTCCTCTGGGCAGCCTCATGCGTCGGTCACTCCCGGTGATGAGCAGGGGGGGTGCCATTGGTGACACCAAGTTTGCTGTTCTTTCCTTGGTTTGGGGTTTTTGGTTTTTTTTTTTTTTTCCATGTATGATTTATTTATCCGTCTGTAATCCTCGTGCCTTCCACCAAAAATCTTCCTCGCTCCTCTGCACGCAGCATTAGGCATTCCAGAGGCACCGCTCCTGGACATGCATCCCGTGTCCAAAAGAGAGGGGGCCAAAAAGACCTCCTTGAAGACACCTGAATAATGCGACTGTACCTTTTTTATTATTATTTTTTTAATCAAGTAGCTTCTTGTAATGAGTTTGTGTCCCATGTGTCCCCTTGTGAAAAAATAAGCAGCAAAAGAGCCTTCCAGAGGACATCCAAAGGGATTACCCTGTGCTCCCCAAAAGCAGAGCCATGTCCTACAAAACAGCATTTCTCATTTTTCCTTGTTTTTTCCTGATTTTGTCCCCCCTATTTTCCTGGCGTCCTATGATTTGCCCCC
>JAWWEU010000005.1:27260274-27286016 GCA_035583155.1 Acropternis orthonyx | reverse complement strand
GTCCAACCTGGCCTTGGACACTCCCAGGGATGGGGCAGCCACAGCTTCTCTGGGCAACCTGTGCCAGGGCCTCCTCTCCCTCACAGGGAAGAGCTTCTTTCCAAGGGTTGGAAGAAGAGTAGGAGAAGGTGGTAGAAGATGTCAAGGAGAGTGTGCCCATGATCTTGCTTGGGCATGTCACTTCTGCTTGGCCTGAGAAAGGCTGTATTGCCTTGGGAGTGCTTCCCAAATGAGGTCAGTCGTCCAAGTGAAACCATATCCTGGCTGTCAGAGCCCTTTGGGATGTAGTGTAGTGTAAACCAGGTACAGGATGGACCTTGACCTTGTTTTTTGGGAGCTCCTTTTCCTCTCTCCTGCACCCCTGCCCTCCTCCTCTGCCAAAAAACCCCAGCTGCGATGTCACCGTCACAACACAGTGGCTGCCTGGGAAGGCAGATATTAGCAACCCCGAAATATCCCCGGGACAGGCTCTTGTGTGATGGGAGACAGTTACCATGGAAACCTTCTTCAAATAAAAAAAATTAAAAAAAAAAAAAGAGAAAAAACCCACGAAATTTAAAGCAGCCCTTGTAGCTCAGAGGAACTGTAGACCTTATTATGGGTTTTGGCAACCCCTCTTTTTCTTCTATTTGTTCCATCTAAAAGCTTCGGGGAGACAAGGCAATTAATTTGGCATCCCAATGGGAGTGAGAGAGGGAGGGCACGGTGCTGGGAACCAGTTCCCCAGGCTGGCAGGCTCCTGGTACTTCCCAGTGCTGCTGCCCCAAGGCCACCAAATGCCCGCTTGTAACGGGGTTGCTCCAACACAGAGGAAAAAGCAGGGTGGTTTTTTAGAAGAGGTGGCTTTTGGCTTAAAAAAACCTTTCTGTAATTGGAGAGTTTGGGGAGGGACTGGTGTGAGTGAAGGGTTCAGGGCACTGCAGGAGTGGTGAGGATGTGGGAAAACACCACAGATTGCAGCTCCAGCATGGGGATGGGTGGCTCAGTGTGGGTCAGGGGGTTGGCAGCAGAAGGTAGTGCCCTTTCCCCTGCAGGGGAGCTCCTGCCTGAATCAGTCCAACTGGCCAGCTTTGGTGGGGAAGAGGAGATGCTTGGGAAAGGGCACATCCCATCCCAGATTTTCTTGCCAGAGTCTACAGCAGTGGCTGCAGAGTCTTTAAATTGCTGCAGCGCTGTCAGCCCATTTGCTCCCCTAATGATGTCCCCAGTGTCCACAGCCACTGGGAAATCTCCTGTAAATGTCAGGTTTGGACTAGAGAGCCTTTTATGCCTCTCCTTGCCCAGGGCTGGCCCTGAGCTCCCCTGGGCGCTGCTTTCCCAGTGGTGGTTGTGCTGGTGCAGAGCTGTTTTCCCATCCCAGGGCTGCATCTCCCAACCTTTCCTGTATTGCTCAGCCAGAAATAGCTGGGCTCTGCCTTTTGCCTCTTGGGGAGAGCTCTGGGGAGGAGCAGTGATGGGACTCGAGAGCTGTCACGCTGCTGTGGAGCTGCTGGCTTTCCTGCTGGCCAAGGGGACGAACCAGGGGGTTTGTCTCTGCAGACAGGACATGTATGGCCTGGAATTTCAGGGGGAATTATAAATGTCTCTGGTGGTCTGTGAGCAGAATCTCATCCCAGCTTACGCCAAGGTGCAGCTTTGGTGGGCTGGGACGTGTGTCCAAGCATCCACAAGCAAGACACTGCCTGAAACATCCTTCTAGGGAAAAATGAAACAAATTTTATTAGCCTTTCTGCAGAATCTGCTCTCCTCCCAGCTGTGCCATGCTCCTGGTGTGCTCAGACTTGGTGGGCAGGAGAAGCAGCTCAGCCCCTGGATGGTGGGAATGCTTGTGAGCCAGGGAGGAGAGCCTGCCTTGGACCCAGGGTGGCTTCCACAGTTTTATTATCATGTTTCCACTTTTTCTTGCATGTAGAGTAAAGCACATCTCTGGTTAACAGCTGGAGGACTCAGCTCTAGCCCCAGCATCCTCCCACAGTCCATTCATGCCTGTCGGCACACACTGGGATGAAGGGATGTCCTGTGGGCACTGGGGCTGGGGCTGAGCAAGGGATATGGAGGTTCCTGGAGTAGATACGGTGCACTTCTCACCATGGGATGGTGGTGGTGTGGGCAGCCTGGGTTGGATCCAACCCCCTTGTAATTAAAGCTGGGAAGAAGGGATTTCACATGCTGGGGGGATGATAGGCAACATGGATGTGAAACACCGGCGTGCCAGGAGCAGGGAAGTACCAGGGTCGTGGAGGGAGGGCAGGAAGGATGGCCCATGAAGAGGAAGGAGAAACACAGTGGCAGGAGGTAGTAAATAACTGCAGGGACCACACAAAAGCCAAAGGACATGAGGAGCAGTGATGGCAGAGCCACTTGACATGGGTATGAGCTATGGCAACCTTGCTGGCTTCTTTAGGCTGCTGCACACAGCCCAATAAAGTGCCTTTTGGAGCCAATCACAGCAGGAATTAATGGCTGTTTTCACACCAGGTGGCAGCATCCATGCCCTGGGAAGAGCACTGCAAGGGCTGTGTGTTCAGTAGCTTTCTGGCCGAGAAATGGAGGAGGTGGCAGGAGGAAGTGGCAGGATGACTCTTTGAGCCCTGGACTCAGCGGCAGCCAGAGCTCACAGGGTTAAGGCAAAGATTTGGCCATAAATGCTGGAGTTTGCAGTTACTGGTGCTCAGAGTCCAGCAGGGCTCTTTGCTCTTGAGACACGGATAATGCAGCTTACTCCTCACATTGATTTGATTTTGTTTGCTTACAGAGATGCTGCTTATTTGCTAAAATGGGCTGCTGCTTCTCTGCTGCAGGAGGAGCAAGAGGCAGCAGCTCCTTGCTCAGAAACTCCCCTGGTCATGGTCACGGTCATGGGGGTGCTGTCCTGGCCAGGGTGACTCTTGGCACTTGATGAGGTTGGAGCATCCTGACTCCATCCACTTTTTTCCAGCCATCTCAGATTTTTTAGCACTGGACTAAGAAAATTGGTAGATTTTCCTCCTTTTTCCATGCAAGTATCAGGGAACTTTATGCCTGTGGTTATGACACTGGGATTTCCTCCTCCCTACCAAGGGTGCAAGCCCTGCCTGAAAGGACAGGCAGGGCCGTGCTGCTCTGTGATGGCACTGAAGCTGATGGGTGCTGAAACCCAAGAGCAGTGTTACATAATTCGGACTGCAATGCAGAAACTCTTCCTTAATTTTTAATTATCCGATTGCCGCACGTACGTAGCGCTCAGCTTGGGATGTGAAGTTGGCCCGTGGGCACGTGCGAGGGGACTTGGCTGGTAAAGATGACAGAAAACCCTTCCCTTGTGTTGCTGTCCCTCATGGCATGGTGGGAAGAAATGTATCCCTGTGGCACCGAGCGGGGCTGGTCTGTGGGGGCTGGAGAGGATGCTCTGCACCCACCCCAGGGATGTCCCGTGGAGCAGTGGGAGAAGGAATGCGGGTCTGCAAAGGTCTTTGAGGTTTCTCTGTTTCACAGTGTTAGAGAAATGGAAGACATCATGGTCACTTTGCATCCAGATTTCCTGTAGCTGCTGCTAAAAGAGCCCCGAGTGCCTGCCAGGGTGGGAGAAACAGTGAAGGAGCTGTGGCAGACCTCAGCTGTGAAGCACCATTCCTTACCCTCCCTATTTCTCTCCCTCTTTCAAATCCCCACTCTGCACTTTCTGTCCTTCCTATAAAGGCAGCTGCCTCAGAGCAGCTTAGGCTTCAAAGTTCCCAAAATAACAAAGGTTAAAATAAATTAAAAAAAACCAAGGGTTGCTACAAGATCAAGTCAGTGCCCCACTTGCACCCGGGCTCAGAGCTTCGAAGCAGCTGCAAATAGCCCCCCACAGTGTCCATGGTCGGCCATCTCAATGCTTGTGGTCTCATCTTCATCCTCCTGCAGTCACAGCAGATTCTGTAGTAGCCAGGAGGAGGCTGCAGGTAATTGAAAGAGGTGGGGGGGTTCAGCTGCCTTTGGTGCCCGTGGGGGCAGTTGGAGGAGGTCTCTCATGTAGGAGGAGACTATGGTGGTGGCTGCGAGCCCAGGGCTGTGTCCTGTGTCCTGTGCCCTGTCCCCTGGCCAGGTGGGTGGGCACACAGCTCCTCTGTGCTCAGCGTGGTGCTTTGTGCCTCTGCTGGCTCCTCTGATTTATATAGATCATCAATATGACAATTATATACACCTGCAGGTTTAATTACCTCCATTTTCATCAGGCAGCGACAGATTTATGCCTCTATTCAGTTCCTGTAAATCTGAAACAAGCTTGACTGGACCCAAAAGTCCTCCCATTGATCACTGCGCACTGACTGGTCTCTGGCCCTCTTGACAAGCTCTTCTTTCAAGAGTGATAAATTCAAGACGCACAGTTAACTTTTTCCCCTTCTACATCTTTCTTCCTCCTTCTTCTTTTTGCTTTTTTTTTTTATTCTCCCTATTCCATCTTTCAGAGACTCCACAAACTTGAAAATGGAGCTTAAAATCAGGCAAGAGCTCCTAAGGCACCAAAAAGTTTATGATGTTAGGGTGCAGCTGGCAATATCCCGTGCCTGCTTCGCCCATCTCATTATGGGGCCACAGGTGAGGGTTCTTCTTGCCCCTGAGAGCAGCACCAGTCCCACCGGGGGAGGTGGGAGGAAGAGGAGGATCACTTCATGGAAAAGCTCTTGGCCCTGCTGTGGATAAGTGAGCAGACAGGGTTATTTTGGCCCAGCTTCACCCCCTGGGATGGCCACCTCATCCGTCCTACATCCCAGAAAACGGACAAGTCCTGGCTCTGCCCCCAGGAGATGAATGAGTGGTCGTGCTCCTTTCCTGTGCTGAAGCACGGGTATGCCAAAACAATGTCTAATTTGCCCGACCTCTTGGCCTCGGCGCAAGGAGCACTTAAACAAACCAGCGTGCAGGAGCGAGCCGAAGTTTACCCTTGAAGTGAAATCCGTGCTGTCGCTGCAGTGCATCCCCCCCACGTGCCCTGCCAGCCCCACCACCACCACAGCCTGACCTCTCCTGTACGATACGCTCCGGTGTCTTGCTAAGCTCCTGGCAGATGGGCTGCAGTGGCCAGCCCTTGCCTTCCCTGCCAGCACATGATGGATATAAATAGGCCTTTGCCTCTCCATGAAAATCGCTGGCTGGCTTGGAATGCTGAAGGGAATCTTGGCAAGCAGCTGGGGTCTGTCGGGTCTGACAGCACAAAGGGATAGAATTTAGAAAGGGGGAATTGCTGGTGGGATGTTGAGAAGCTCTTGCAGTGGGAGGGAGCTGCCCTGGGGTCTCCTTCCCCCAGCATGGGGAAGCAGGGAGTCTAAGCCACTCCTGAAGGGACATGGGATTCCTCCTTGCAGCATGGCCTGGGTAGCACCTAGCTGGCCTTGCAGTCACCCTTCAACCCCAAGAGACTGACAGCATGGGAACAATGGGTTGTGGCCCCTTGGCATCTTCAGCCACGGCTGATAGTTGGGGAAAGATTGTTAAAACCACAGCATATCTATACACAGTCCTTTCCCTGCTGCCAAGATCTGTGCTGCAGGGATTTCCCAAGCTGGGATGTGCCTCTGGGCTGTCTGGCTCAATAGCTGCAGGTGGTTCTGTCTTCCCTGAATTTGGTTCCTTTCTTGGTGCTTCCAGATGTTATGCTGGATAAAAAGGAACCCATTGTTACTTTTTACATGCCTAATTCTGGCAAAGTGAGAAATAATGAATAACCGTTGCCTTTCCCACTGCTCCACAGGCCGGCTGATTTTGCAGGCTTTTATCATGTCCCTGCTCAGTTGTTTGCTTTCCTTACTGGGGAGTCCTAACACAGTTGGTTTCTCCTCTTCACAAAGCTGTTTGCGACATCCCGTCTTCTTTGTTCCCTCCTCCGAACCTTCCGAGCTTTGCCTCCTCCGTTTCGAGATGGTTGACCTGAATACCACTTGCAGGATTCAAGATTGGCTTCTTTCACCAAAGTTGAGTTTCACCTGCCCACTTCCTTGCCTGCTTTCCTCCAGCAATTCACAGCTTTAGCTTTGAGAACACTAAATTTAGCCTTGGTGACCAACTTTGTCATTCGCCTCCTCTTCCAGAGTGTTCCTGAGCAGCTGAGGTCCTGACAAAGATCTCCGTGGGGCTTCTTGGTAACCTCCTTTCATTGTGAAAACTAACCTCTCACTCCTCCCCCACCTGGTGGGCTTCAAGAGGCCTTTCCCTCTTATTCCAGCCCCACTTTGGTGCTTTGGGAAACTTTGAGGGTGAATTTTTGACAAGAACTCTTTGAAACGAGTCCATCAAACGGGATCACCCTTTACAGCATTGGGCGACCCATATTTACCCACCTACAGCTTCCTCTAAGGAAGTGTCCAGGGCAGAAGCAGAATTTACTGGTCTTTAATTTCCATGATGCACGAGAGCTTTTATAAGAGACTGGGGTCTGCTCTGCCAGGTTTTGCTTCTCTGGTTGGCTCACCCTTTTGGAGCCATGGCGATTGTGTTGGTGGGGTTCGGCAGCTCTAGGTGAGCACCATCTGAGCTGAGGGGTTCATGCCCTCCATATCACTGATTTGCCTGGGAGATGATTCAGCCAGGGCAGTAATTTTCCATGGCTGACTGGGAGCTTCTCCATCAGCTGGGCTTTTTCTGTGGAGACCCGAGTTTCTGTCTGGAAGAGGTGATGTGATAGCGTTGCAGAGTGGAATATCAACTACAAACGTGGTCCTTTCTGGAGTTTATATATCAACCTCACATCTGTAAGCTGTTATCACACATTATTTTACTGTTGCTCACTGTCGTGGTGTTGGGCTTTGGGGTTTTTGTTTTACATGAGTGTTGTTCCAGGAGGTGGATTTGTCTCTCTTCCTACATCTCCCCTGTAGTTCACAGTTATGGCAGATGGGACCAAACTAACAAGACAGGAGTGAAAACCAAACACCAGTGAACATCCCAGTCTGCTCGTTGTTTTTCCCAGCTTTGGGTCAAAATCAAGGAACGTGACAGAAAAATAACCTTGGAGGGGATGTTGCACAGGTGTGGTTGGGCACGTCCTTGGGTCCTTGGGGAAGAGCAGGGCAGTGGGGCACCTCGTGTTGTAAGGTCAGCAGCTGCAGAGCAAACCCAGTCCGCTCAGACCCATTAATGATTTATCAGTGTCCTTCTCAGTGGAAACAGTCGTGCAGCACAGGGAGACAGAGGGGTTTGCTAAAGAAAGGGATGGATTAGGGCTGTGGCATATTTGGGACGAAAATCCTGGTTCTGGACTGAAGTGTGGCTACAGCTTTGAAACGTGGCTCCTTGATGACCTTCCCAAAAGCAAAGGCGCCCTATGTGCCGAGGAGAAACCTGGTTAGCTGTCAGCCTTGCTGTGGCAGCTCGTGGCTTCACGTGTACCAGCCTCACGTGCAGACGTCGTGGTGGGCTGATCTCTCTGACAGAGCCAGAGAGTGCTCCAGGGAGATCATCAGTGCCTTTTCCTTGAGCCTTTATGTTCTTCCCTATCTATGAGTCTTTTGGAAATTTTGCCCCAGGGCCCCTCTCCCATGAAGCAGGTTCCTGATATATAAAGTGAGGTTTATGTTTGCTGGTATGGAAAAGCTGGATTGCCTTGGAAAGGTGGAATGACCTACACAACAAGCTGATTTTCCTACCTGAGACTGGAGGCAGGAGAAAAAATGCAGATAAAATATGGATAGTCAGTGATGAATGTGATTTTTTTAAACAGGCCCATGAAAATACGAATATTATACCATGAATGATGTGTCACTAAAACCTTGAAAGTATAAACGAGTTAGATATCAGGATAAGCATTTTGACATCTGAATTGATAGTAATCAAGGCCTGAGGTCCCAACAGAGTGAGCGAGTGACTCATGGTGGGAAGGTCTCCTGAGTCACTTCAGACACTGGAGACCCTTAGAGGAGTGCAAGACTTGCTTTAGCTGAGTTCGAGCCCTTTAAAGGATTTGTGAGGCTTAGACATGGAGCAAAAGCCTTTGCTAATGGGGAACTTAAATAAAAACACAGTCAGGTTCCGGATGGAAAATAAGCCAGGTTTAAATGTTAACGAGCAAATACCAGTCCAAGTCAAAATCTGCACTCTGCTGTATGAAATGAGTCTGCGGAGACTGGCATTATGGCAGAGCTCATTTGACTTATTGGAGGCATCTATTAGTGCAAAACGCTTCCAAATGGAGAGGAAAATTGGTTTGCCGGGTGTTTTTTTCATCCAAATGCTGATGTGGGTTTTTAAGGAGAGCTGTCCTCTTTGCATGCCACTATTCCAGGTCTCGGCGGGGACATAAGGACATGGGAATGGGTTCATGTCAGCACTGGGCTCATGGGCCATGGTTTGGATGTTGCACCAGCTCAGGTGTGGAGCTGGGCTGTGACGGAGGGGTTGCCTCCTAAAACTGGGCGATGCAGAAGTGTTGCCCACAGAAGGACTGGGTCTGCTTTGGGTGGGAAATGAGGTTATTTGGGATAATCAGTAGCGAAGCAGGTACAGATCCACACACCTACAGCACCTTCAGTCTGGTCTTTTGTCCTCTGCTCAAATCAGACCTCTAGACCCTTTCCTTGCCCGCCCCCTCCCCCCGCAGATGGTGTGGGAGGGGAGCAGCCGCAGCCCTTATGTTGAAAGCATCAGCCGGGGCCTTTGGGGGCTGCTGCTCCTGTAGATATGAAGGACCTGGGCCACGTTTGATACCAGGTGAACGCGGCACAGCCTAATTAGTGGTCTCCTACTGTTATTAACCTCTGACTCAGGCAGGCTATTTTTTAACAGAGGTGCAAGAAGTTAATACTAGTGCTAATGGCTTCCTATTCAAGGCCTTAATGAAAGCCATGCAGGGACCAGGCTTTTCATCAATATCTTTCAAACTTTGAACTTGAAATTATCCTCTCCCCCGTGCTTTTTTTGTTGTTGGCTTTCTGTCCCCTTTTCTGCCTGTCTGGGACATCCTGGCCCTGTGGTCAGGAGGGTTGGCAACTGCCAGCCCCATGGCAGAGCTGACTCCCCGTGGCGTCCAGATAAATGGTCCCAGCCGGCTACGTGGGTCACCATAGCATCGCCCACCAGGTGATGAGCTGTCTGCTTGGAGAGCAAGATAAAAAGTGGAATGCACTGGCCTGGGAGAAGAGATAACAGAGAGATGGCTGTGTTAGGGAGTAAGCTTGGTCTTGGTCTTGCTTGAACCAAACTCCGTGAGAAGTTCCCAGGTACGGGAAAGGATTTTCAAGGACAAATGGAGTAGGATTTGGGCAGCTGATGTGTTGCTAAGATGCTCGAGGAGGGGAGGAAAAGGTCCAAGGGATGAAGCTCATTAATCCAAGTGCTGCCTCAAGAGCCTTTGCCCCGGGCTGGAGCAGAGATGGTGGAGCAGGCTTGTCCTGCAGTGTGATGAAAAGATCACAGCCTGCCAGTTTGGGGTGATGGCAGTTGATTTCTGGGCTGTTTTCATCTGTCTGTAGCACTCCTGACTGGTGTGCAGGATCATGTCATGATGTCTGGTGACAGAGGATAATGTACTCAGGCTCTGTGACTGGATTGTGCTCTTTTAAAACAAGAATCCATTTTTTACTGGAATACATTTTTCTCTTAAAAAATAAGCCTGTTTAAATAAATTTGAAATTATGACAACCTATTTTAAGGCTTAAATTTACTATAATCTATTAATCATTGAAATAACTTCTATCAAGGATTCCTCCTCAAATATTAATGAGCTCAAGGGTGCTGCTTTTACAGTGATATGTCAGATCAGGAGGAAAACATCTCTAACTCTAGCTTTCTAAATGTCACAATGTCACATTCTTAGTATCTATTATTTTCACTCTTTACAATGGAGCAAATGCTGGTATTTACATTTTTTCCAAATGTCAGTATGTTGAGTTCCTGTTGTGCATGAAAGCTCTTGCCTTAATTACTCCTAATTTCACGTTAGCAGGCAGGTGCAGGGAGAGTGTTTTCTTCTGTTTGAGCTGGTTCATTCCAAGTTGAGAAGCCATGGGGAGTTGGGAAAGCAGACAAGCTTGTTTTCCCCTTCCAGTCCATGAATAAAGACCAGGTGGGAGAGGAGGAGATCGGCTGTTTCAAACCCTCCTGGTTCCCAGGACCGGCTTTTCAAAGGGGATCCGTCTCCCTAAACGCAGCAGTTAGAGGGAATTTCAAAAGTGCTTCTGGCTTCCTGGTGACTTTAACTCCTCTCGGTTTTGCTTCCCGGTGGCACCGTGGAGTGCCCAGCATCCCTCCGCTCGGGACACTCCGAGTGCGCTGATCACCGCCAGGAACGCGGCCCGTGCCGAGCACAAACAGGCTGCCAACTCGCCCGCTGTGGCTAATGTTGCCTTTGATTAATCAAATCAGTTTAGGAGGATGGACCTGGTTCCTGATGCAGATTTTGTACCCCCCCCGCGCCTCCCCTGCAGCCAGCTCACTTAAGGCAGCCTAATGAAATTAATTAACAGCAAATTTAAAATGTTGCTTTTCGGCACTGTAATTGAATTCCAGTTTTCATTTGAAGGCAGCATGAAACAAGCAAAATAAAGATGTTAATTTGCCGAGCGAGCCGGGCACTTTCCCACTGCCATCAAAACGCACGGCTACAAATGGCACGGAGCGGATGGGTCTGGCTGGACCGTTCCCACAGGGCAGAGACAGGAGGGAAAGCTGCCTCACTGGGAAGCTCATCATGTTTTTTATGGTCATTCCAACAAAATCTGCTGTTTTCAGGAAAATTAACTAACAGGCAAATGGCAGGCTCGAGCTGATGGCTGAGATCAAGGTGGTGTGAGATGGTGATCAAGGTGATCTGGTTGGAAGTGGAGGTAGTGATTAAAACAGTGCCCATCTCTCCTAGGGATGGGCTGGTGTGACGCTCTCTTTGGCTGAGACCTAGCCATAAGGTGTTCCTGAAATTTTGGAGTCAGCCAGGCAAATCTGGTTTGATTCAGCATTTAGTGTTCTGGAGCACATTTCATGTCCCTGTCCTCAGCTGCTCCTCCTGCTCCTCTGCCCAGCTCTGTTGATCTGTCCCGTTGTCCATAAACCTTGAAGTTAAAAGCACTTAGGGAAAGTCAGGGTGCTTGGGCAGAAGCTGCAGGTACCTCAGCAGGTACCTCTGCAGCTCTTTGTGCTGAGTCCCATGTGGAGAACTTTAAAAACGTATTGAATACTGAGAACCCCTGAAATCACCTCAATCAAAGTCAGAGCTGCAGGTGCAATCGCAGCCATGTGCGTGTTTCACTGTTCACAAAGGAGGGGAGATACTTTGTCTGCAGTAATTCGTGGCATGGTCCCAGTGATCCCATCCCTGCTGCTCAGAAGTTGTTCTGTATCCCCTACTCTCAATGTCTGGAGCTGTGTTTAACATGAAGGGTGGGTGAAACCTGTCCAAATCAGTGCTGGAAGGATGCTGCTGGGTTTTCTGGCTCTGGCCCCGAGATGCTGTCAGTAAGTGCTCTCTCCCTGCACCACCTCTGGATTTCTGGGGAGGACGACATCTGGACTATTAACTAGAAATATGATTTTGCTCTGCTTTAACCCTTCAGGTTGTGGTTTGTACAGGAGCAGCCCTGATGCTGGCAGGAGGTGACCGGAGGGAGCCTGCTGTATGCATCCCTGGGTCCCTCCAGCCATTTTTTTGGGAAGAGGTGAGTATCCCCATCAACCCTCTCCTGCACATCTCCCCCTTGACCAGCTTTGCCTTTGCAGAGATCTCAGGCAACACGGATGACATCCCACTGGTGCGCTGGCGGCAGCAGTGGCTGGAGAACGGCACGTTGCTCTTCCACATCCACCACCAGGACGGGGCCCCCAACCTGCCTGGCTTCGACCCCACGGAGGAACCCCAGACTGAGTCGGCAGAGGAGGAGCTGAGGATCCTCCACATCTCTGTCATGGTATGTGATGGGAAGGCATCCCTTCTTCAGCTGTCCAGAAGCCTGAAGAAAGTATAGTGGCTTTTGAAAAGCCATTTATTTCCCCATATGGCTCCAGCTGCTCTAGGATGGGGAACTGAGCCTGCCTTCAGGGTGGTTAAGTTGCCCTGGGCACCACTCTGAGAAGTGAATTCAAGGTGCTTTAGCACTGAGCTCCTTTAAACCTCCTCCTTAGTTTGCATCACTTTGAAACTATGTTTGTGGGGTGTCTTTATCCCCGGGGGTTCTGTGCTTTGAAGGTCTCAACCACCCTAACCCAGGGTTAATTCCCACTGACTTTGTCAGGAGCCCTTTGCCCAGTGGATGGTGCCTGCTGTCCACTGCTCTTGACACACGGCGGGTGTCACGGTGCCACCGGGCACTGTCACCACCACTCCTGTCAGCGTGGCAGCCCCGTGGCCATGGTTTCACGGTGTGCAGCCTGAGCATCCCATGTGTCGAGGCTGGGCAGCTCTCCTCCTCCCCCCAGATACACAGAGACAAGGTTTTGATGGCAGAGAAAGGAGAGCTCTGTGTGTTGGGGGTGCGTTGATTGTTCTGGGGTTTTTTGTTATGCTGGAAAGAATTTGAAGAATCCTACAATTTTTGTGCCACTGGAAGATAATTAGCCCGAGACAATGTGTTGTCGAGGCTGCAAACGGGCTGTTTAATGGCGCCTACCCTAATGAGAGCTTCAATTGCTCTTCCAGATTGCAGCCCCAGGCCAGGTTTCTCCTCCATCATTTGTGCTTGATTAGTCTCAAGGAAAAAAAATCACTGGTAAAGCCACTCCCAAAAACATCTTACACCATTTACTCTATTTTACTGTCCGTTCCCAGCTGCTCCTGAGAGGGTGCATCACCCCCAGAGAGGCTGGCCCCGCTTTGCTGCCGTGGTCTTGGTCTTCCTGGGTCCTGCTGGATCCCAAGATCAAGGCAGGAGTGCCTGGAACAAGGCTCATTATCAAGATGATGAAAAGGATGTCTGCAACTCATTGCTCTCCTACCAAAATGTGCAAATACAGACTGAGTCCTCCCTCTGCCCCTTTTTCCCCCGTCACTCAGCTCTGCTCCAGCATCATCCTTTCATTCTGACAAACAGAGATTGGATTTTGTGCCAGGAGTCGGGATCACGTGGAGTGTTCAAGGCTGATTTTCTTTCTTTCTTTCCTGTGTGGTTGCCAAGAGAAGAAGTCACGAGCAAGGGACTGTATCCATCGTGACCGTGGTCCACACATGGACCGTGTGAGGAGCACTCCCACACCCATCCGGTGCTGGGCTCCTCACAGCTGTCATGTGAGTGCTGCATTAGGGGGATGAAGGCAGAGCAGGATTCCTGCGCTCCCAGTGAGGGGAACCTGACCCCCTCCGATGTGCAGTGGGTGGAGGAGACTTCAGCACTTCCTTTCACCCTCCTCTCAGAGCCTCTTGAAATCTCAAGAGGCCACAGGCAGCTTTTCCTCAGGGAAAGTTGGAGCTCTTGGACTGTCAGGGCAGAAGAAATTCAATTTCAGTGAAATAACAAGTCTTTTTTGAGAACCCACTGCTGCAGTTTGAAAAAAAAATGAGTGTCCACCAGACTCAAGCTCCAGCTTGGTCTCCCCCTGTTTAGCAGCACAGGGGTATGGCAGAGCTCCCTGGTGTGTGAGGGGTTTAATGTGCATACAGAGGGTGAAGGAAAGCCAGGAATGCCCCAGTATTCCTCCCACCTGCTCGTCACCCCATCTGCAGGTGGGCCTTTTCCCAGGGTGATGGAGAGCCGTGATGTGGGAGGCCATCTCTGGTAGGTGTGGGGATAGCCCCCCCTTTTTTATGGATCAGAGGAACTGCTAGGGATTGAACATGGTGTGGAATGAGGCTCTGACTTTACCACTAAAAAACTCTGCATGAACACAGCCAGGAACTTTTTACAATGGTGTGTAGTGATGGATTTGAACTGAAAAAGAGCAGGTCTAGATTGGATATGATTGGTAATTATTTACAGTGAGGGTGGGCAGGCCCTGGCACAGGTTGCCCAGAGAAGCTGTGGCTGCCCCGTCTCTGGGAATGTCCAAGGCCAGGTTGGACAGGGCTTGGAGCAACCTGGGCTGGTGGAAGGTGACTTTTAAGGTCCTTTTCAATCAAAACCATTGTAGCATTCTAGGATTCAGTGCCAGTTTTCATCCCCAGAAAGAGATTTCCTGACTTTCTGGCTGCAGGCTGCTGGCCAGAGAGAGTGTGCCAGCCAGCCCCCCCCACCTCTGCAGGACTGCTGGTCTCCTTAATCACTGGAGTATGTTCTTTCTTTTGTTTTTTTTTTTTTTTTTCCTTCTTTTCCTGTTTTAAAGAAAGTTTGGAAGGAGGCTCAGATTGTGCATCACAGCTCCATTATCCTGAAAATGAGAGTTAAACTGTAATGGCCATTAGACTTCCTTTTCCAGCTGCCTCTCCTGCTCCTGATTCAATAATTCCCTTAATGTTCTATCCTAATGGAGCAGATTATTACTATTATTTTATTTTTTTAGATCACCTGTTGCATAGAAAAGAGGAGGAAGAATGGAGTAGTGAATGAACACAGAGCTTCTAACTGGCTCTGCATGTTTTTATTGCTATTATTGATATTATTGTTATTATTGTTATTATTGTTATTATTCTTGGCAGACTGTGCGTAAAGGGTCAGTTTTGGGCTTTCATCTCACCGCCTCTCTCTGTGTGCAGTGACGGTGTCTCAGGAGGGTGGCCTGGGAGACAGTGGGGAGGTGACAGGGCTGGGTGCAGTTTTGGGGTCTATTCCTGCAGGGCAGCAGCTTTCTCAGCTTCTTCCCCCCAAAACGTTCCCCAAACCACACTTCAGTCATCTGGCTCTCTCAAGCTGTGATCTCCTTTAATCTCTGCTGCAATTTCTGCAGGATGCCCTGGGAAAATCTCCCAAGATTGGGAGTGACAGCACTGAAACCAGTTGGAAATGGGTCAGAAAAAGTTGCCCGTAGGAGCATTTGCCCGGAATAAATCTGATCTCTGTTTTCAAAGGCGTGTCGCGGGAGAGCAAAACAAAACACGCTTTGCTGCTTTTTCATGCCTCGCTGGTGCCTTCAAAGCCGGTCCAGCCCGAGGTGGGATCCAGCTGGGAGCGCTTGGCCAGCACTGGGTGCTCCCGGTGCCAGCATCTCTTATCGGCGTGACCAGGCTCCTCTCGCCAGTGCCTTTGCTTTGGCCACCCCGGGGTGTTTGTGCCCCCAGGGCTGGCTGGTGCTGCTCCTGGGCTGAGCCCTGCTCGCGTCTGTGCCCGCAGGGAGGGATGATCGCCCTGCTGCTCTCCATCCTCTGCCTGGTGATGATCCTCTACACCCGCCGGCGCTGGTGCAAGCGACGCCGGGTGCCGCAGCCCCAGAAGAGCGCCAGCGCCGAGGCGGCCAACGAGATCCACTACATCCCGTCGGTGCTGATCGGGGGCCACGGGCGGGAGAGCCTGCGCAACGCCCGCGTGCAGGGCCACAACTCCAGCGGGACGCTCAGCATCCGCGAGACCCCCATCCTGGACGGCTACGAGTACGACATCACCGACCTGCGGCACCACCTGCAGCGCGAGTGCATGAACGGCGGCGAGGACTTCGCCAGCCAGGTCACCCGCACCCTGGACTCGCTGCAGGGCTGCAATGAGAAGGCCGGCATGGACCTCACGCCAGGTGGGCATGGGCTGAGCTGGGTCCTCTACAGCTTTTCATCTTACCTCCGTCGCTCCATGCACGTGTTTCCCACCGAGCGTTTTCCCTGTTTCTCTGGGTTTTCGTTGAGTGTGAGATGGTGGTGGCACTCTGAAGGCGCTTCCATTGCTGGGAGGGCTTGCAGCCAGCAGAGAGCAGTCCCTGCTGATCAGCTGGAACAACGTAGAGCTTTTATTGTGGTTCCTATGGCCTGATGAAGAACCAGAATAGTGCCCCCTCTGAACTACTCAACGGTGACCCCCAAAATTCCCTTCTGTATTCCTCGATTTCTGGTGTCTTCTTCAGCTGAGGTTTTTAGTAGCAAACTTATACTTGCCATGGGTATGGTTCAGAGTTAATGCTGCTTTCTGATCTCCAGCAGGGAGCCTTTGAGGTTTGTAACAGACTCTTTCTTTGGCCATATTACTAACTGGGCCATCCAACTGGAGCCTTCTCAACTGAGACATGCTTTGGGAAGAGCACAGTGTGGTGCCCAAAGCTCTCCAGGGGTTTTCTTCACAGATGTGGGTATGAAGAAGTGCCCTGAGAGGCTGAATGTTACATCTCAGATTTTGGCTAATTAGGTGGAGGTGCCAAACCTCTTCAGCGTTTGAGTTGCTCCTGAGGGTGCATGGGGGGCAGATCAGCTCATTGGCTGCAGCACCCTGATCACCTCGGGAGGGTCTGAAGATGGACCCAGGGAAATCTTTCTCTCACCTCCCTTCCTTTTTAATACCTTTGGCTCTGAAAGATTTTGCCTTCAATTCTTCCTGCTCAGGGAGTGATAATGCCAAGCTGTCCCTGATGAACAAGTACAAGGACAACATCATCGCCACCAGCCCCGTGGACTCGAACCACCAGCAGGCCACGCTGCTGTCCCACACCTCCAGCAGCCAGCGCAAGCGCATCAACAACAAAGCACGAGGTAGGGGGGTCCCTGGGGTGGGTGGGCTGCTTTGGGCTTCCACCCGCCCGTATTCCAGCAACTCATTCTCTCCTGGAATGAAGAAATAGGGCCAGTGTTGGGCAACAACAGGATTTAGGTGGGGAGATGCATAAAATGCAGTACTTGCAAGGATGCAAATGATGTTGGGCTGGTTGGTTGCAGAGATGCAGAGGGTGTTTGCCATGGCAAATATTTCAGGGTACTGGCACAGCCATGGGGAAAACTGCGAGGTAGTGGGACATGTGGCAAGGGGGGCATGGATGTGTGAGGTGGGAAGGGGAGAAGATGCTGTCCCTTCTGCACCTGGCAGATGGGGCTTCTCATCTTCAATGCAAGGCTTTCCTTGAAGGGTGATGTAGGATGCCAAGGCTTGGGGTGGCACGGTGCCAACCCCTCCATGACTACACTCAGTGTCCCCTGCAGCTGGCTCAGCATTTCTCAACCCCGAGGGGGACTCAGGGACAGAGGCAGACACTGATCCCCAGCTGACCTTCTACACGGACCCCTCGCGGAGCCGGAGGCGCAGCCGAGGTGGGTGGCGAGCCATGACCCTCCTTGCCTTACTTGCTGTTGCTTCTGTGTGTTTGGAGACTTTCCACTGGCAAAGGATGGGAAGCCAGGTGCAATCCCAGCTGCCGCAGCGGGCGCCGATCCCTGCTCCGCAGTGGGCTGCTGCTGCTGCTCTCCGGTGGAGTTTCTCAGCAGAGGATGAAATATATTCTGCTGTTTTGCTGGAGGCTTCTGCCAGGCACTGGTGTATATTAATGAGTAACACGCTTCAAAGGCCGGCCCGTGCGTTCCCATGCTGCTGCTCAGCACGGAGCTGCCGCGGGTTCGCTCCGGCACCGTGCGCGTACGAGCTCTGTGTGCAGCAGAGCATGGGGACAGCCTCGGTCCCTAGGCAGGAGTCTTGCCCCGCTGCCCTGCTCCATCCCTTCGGGAGGTTTTCTCCTCCCGAGAGGAGAGTTAGCGTCTGTTTTCCCTCGTTGAGCCTCGTTTGCTGGATGATGCCTTGTTTTTCTGGGAGTGGCGGGACTGGGAGCCATCTCCTTCTGCTGGTGCTGAGAGGCTGGTTAAGGCTGTGTTTGCATCCATTTCTTTTCCACTCAGCTTCCTCAGCTGAGAGATTAAAAGTCAAAGACCTGCATGCCCTGAGCAGTTACGGGTCTCCAGTTCTTTTACAACAGCATCCACAAGCCTCTTGTCATGACAAAATTAACCCGGGTGAAGTGCCGAGAAGGATGGGGAAAACCAGGATACCGCATTTACAGTTCTTCTCCTCAGTATCTCAGCTCTGCTCTAAAGCTCTGCTGCTGCAAAGTTCTCATGATGCTGCGGTGCAGGGTGTGGGAGAGCCCAGGCTGCAGGGGATCAGGAAGACCCAGGCTGCAGCGGGTGGGAGGGAGTGTCCCATTGCAAAGGCTGCTTCATGCTCTTCAAAATCCAAAGTGATTCCATTTGGTTGGATTGATGCTGGACTTCCAGGGGGCTGGGCATGATCTCTGTGCCCCAAGGTCCGCTGGCTGCACCCCAAGGTCTTTCTGAGTCCTGCAGGTGTCACGTTTGACTGTGCTTCCGTGTTTTGCAGTGGGGTCCCCCCGGAGCCCTGTGAACAAGACCACGCTGACCCTCATCAGTGTGACGAGCTGTGTCATCAGCCTGGTGTGCTCTTCCCACATGAACTGCCCGCTTGTCGTCAAGATCACCCTCCATGTCCCTGAGCACCTCATCGCCGACGGTGAGCATCCCACAGTCTTACCCAGCCCTTCCTGCCCCATTCTCTGAGGTGTGATGGAGGAGAGGAGGGCATGACGGAGAGGGCGGGTGCAGGACGGGTGCAGGAGGGGAGGGATGGACATGGATGGAGAGCACCAGTGTGGGACAGAGGGGATGGGCACAGGACAGAGGAGATGGGTGGAGGACAGAGGTGGCTGCTATGGATTAGAGGGGATGTCCTTGACAGAGAGGACATATGTGAGATGGAAGATACCAGTGTGGGAACAAGGTATGGAGGAGGACAGGGTGGAGGGGATAGGCACGGGACAGAGGAGACAGACACAGGATGGAGATGGCTGTTGTGGGACATAGGGCATGGCGCAGAATGGACAGAATGGGCATAGGACCAAGGAGACTGTTGTGGGATGAAGGGGATAGGCATGGGGTGGAGGGAATGGAATGGAGTGGAATGGAACCGAATGGAACGGAATGGACCGTCATGGGATGAAGGACAGTGTGGGGGGAGGGACGAGACATGAGACCAAGTGGATGGGTGTGGGATAGGGGTGGCTGCTGTGAGACAGAGGGGACAGGCACAGGATGAAGGGAACTGTAATGGGATGGAGGAAACAGGTATGGGATGGAGGGGACTGTCATAGGGCAGAGAGGATGAGCACGGGACAGGGCATTCGTTGTGGAGCAGAGGAGACTGTTTTGGGACAAAGGGCACTGTCTCCGGATGGAGTGAATGGGCAGCGGATGGAGTGAATGGGCAGCAGATGGAGGGATCCATCACAGGATGGGGGGAAACATCACAGTGTGGAAGGGTCCATTATGGGATACAGGAGACCATCACAGGATGGAGGGGAGAGCAGCAGGTTGCCCCTCCTGACTGCCCTGGTCTCGGTGTCAGGGAGCCGGTTCATCCTGCTGGAGGGGAGCCAGCTGGACGCCAGCGACTGGCTGAACCCGGCACAGGTCATCCTCTTCTCCCAGCAAAACTCCAGCGGGCCCTGGGCCCTGGACCTCTGTGCCCGGCGCCTCCTCGACCCCTGTGAACACCAGTGTGACCCTGAGACTGGTAGGTGGTCCAGCGGTTGGAGTGGGTGTGGGGGCTCACCTCTGCTGCCTGGTGGGAAGATGCTTCCTCACCGTGCTCCGTGGGCAGTACCGGAGCTGCCGGCTGCCCTGCCATGGCTGCAGGCTGTGTTTGGCAGGGAAGCACGTGGAAAGCCTTGTCCTGCCATGTCCCTC
This sequence comes from Acropternis orthonyx, assembly GCA_035583155.1. Taxonomy (NCBI): domain Eukaryota; kingdom Metazoa; phylum Chordata; class Aves; order Passeriformes; family Rhinocryptidae; genus Acropternis; species Acropternis orthonyx. Next base: position 27,266,548 of record JAWWEU010000005.1, on the reverse strand, counting down.
ATGTCCCCCCCTTTCTCTGTAGGCGAGTGTCTCTGCTATGAAGGTTACATGAAGGACCCTGTGCACAAGCACCTCTGCATCCGGAATGAGTGGGGAACAAACCAGGGGTGAGTTTGTGTTCCACAGCATGCCCAGGCTTGGACTGTCCTTGCATGAGCTGCTGGGTTTCAACAGCAGTGTAGTAGGGCTGTGGTAAACTTATGGGATGAAAGAGTTAGAGGCATCTTGCTGAACTGTAAGGTCAGTGCATGGCTGGGCTCTGCAGGAGGTCTGCAGGAGGCGAGGGTTTCTATTCTTTGAAATAATCAGAAATGATGTAGAAGAGGCTGTTGTCACATTTTAGAGTAAATACCCCCTGGAGAAGATGGAGATTGTTTCTCCTCCCTTTGTGAAGACTCTCCTTGGCATCCCACGCTTTGTGGGGCTTTTGGTTTGGGTGTGTGAGGCTTCAGAGGAGGGCTGAGGTCATGCTGGGGTCCCCGCTGAAAATTGGGCAAATTAGAAGCTCTGATGCTATGGCTGAGGAAACAAAGCAGTCAGCATCTGCTGCACAGCTTTACACCCCTGGAAGTGCTAAGGAAAACTTTCCTGATGTTTTGGCAGCAAATTTGGTGGCGGATTCCAAACACTCCCATCTAGCTGTGACCCTCAGGGGATGCTCCATCTGGCCCTTAACACTCATGGGTCTCTGACGTGCAGCTGGAGCCTCCCGGGGATGGCTGTGGGCAGTGTGCAGAAACCCAAAGCACCCCCAAATCCAGAGGTCCCAGAAGCACCAGCACCTCCAAGCCCTTTGTGCCACAGCTGGATCGGTGGTGGCCCTGCACGTGTGAGGATGCCCTCTCTGAAGTTATTAATCTTCACAGTGGGAAGGGGGAAATCATCAAAGGCCGGGCTTGGCGGCACCCCCGTGGCGTGGCTGTGCTGGAGGATGGCAGCAGCGAGGGGCTGTCTCTGTCCCTTTGAACTGGGGCCTGGGAAGAGCACCCCTGCTCTGTCTCCACCTCCCTCTCTGGTTTTTATCATTTTAAAGGCAGTTTAGCAATTAAACCCAGTGTGGAACACCCACTGTGTGACACAAGGGCGGTTGTTGCTGTGAGTGCCCTGAGCCAGGGCGATGCCTGTGACTCAGGTGGCCCCATGCTGGGGATGTGCTCAGTGGTGTGGTAAGGGTCCCCAAACCTCTCCAAGGTACCACTGCTGGGGTGAGAATACACAGGCAGAAGTACAGCTCCCTGTCCTGTTTGTCCTCAGGGGACAAGTGTCCAACAGGGATATTCCCAGATCCTCTGTGCCCATCTCGTAAGAGGCACTGAGCGATGGGGTCTGGGGCACTGGAGAGAGTATTCCCCTGCCAGGGATTTGCCTCTGTTGGGATGTGTTGTATTTAGGACTGTCTCACAGTGGGTTGGAAAGAGCCCATGGCCATCCACAACCACACATGGCTTTGGTGCCAGCCTCTGCCTCCGTCTGTGCTGGACCTTGCAAAAAGCAAAGTGGCAAGTGACTGTTCATTGAGGCAGGTCATAAAAGTGGATAAGCACTGTGGAGAAACATTTGCTTCCTTCCCCTCTACTTTTCCTGTGCTCCTGGGTGTGGATCTGCAGCTTCACACTTTTCCTCACATGCACATTGTTCTTCTCTAGCTTTTTTCCTGATTTAGCTGCTTCACCTTCTCAAGAGAAAGTGGAGAAAAAACTGCTTTCAAGTGAATTGTTAGAAAATATAGGTGGTAACAAGCGGGAGAGAAGCCAGGGGCAGGAAGGCCAAATCCATTCCTGAAGCCCTCTGGACCCATTCACAGCTCCAGACCCAGCTTTGGTCTCAGCAATGCCAACCCAAAAGGTGCTCAGGACCTACTCTGTTCCTCTGGGGGATTTGGGGGTGCTTTTCTGACCCAGTTGAAACCCGATGCCCCCACAGGAGCCATCTCCACACTATGCTTGAGCCTTTCTTTGCCTTTCCTCCTGCAACAGTGTTCATGCCTGTCCAGGGGACAGCTTCTTTTGTGTCTCTTCTTATACACCAAGGTTTGCTATGGCAAATTATGTGCAGTATTTCCAACATACTTTTCTGTTTGGGGCAGAGAAACCTGGCAAATCTCTTTTTCCCCAAGGTGCGACACCGCCCCAGACCATGGAGGGGCTGTCAAAGTCCTCCTGCCCTTCTCTGGGCTCTTGAGCAGGCTTTGATGCTGCAGTGTCAGGGCTTTTTCAATACCATCCTTAGAGAGCTCCTCTCTCAAGCAGCGCGAAACTGGGGTTATTCTGTGTTTCCTCCTTCAGATTGTCAGGTTTTTGTTTCAGAAAATGGTCGCAGCTGATACCACACTTCACTATCCCTGCCTGCAGCTTCCACTATTTTTAGGGCCTCTGGAAAGCATGTCCACACTAAGCATCGTGATGTTTGGCCCAGCTTGGTGTTTAATGAGGATTTTTTCCCTTCTCTGCAGTCTGTTCTGATGTCCAGGTGCTGTTTGGTGCAGCTCTGTCTGCAAGGGCTGGTGATACTGGAGGTCCCTTCTACCTGTCCATGGTGTCCCCTGTGAACTCTTGGCCTACACAGGGTCATGACTATGATGAACTCTCTTTAGTCCAGCAGAACCATCTTGTCAGAGCCTGTTTAACTGAATAACGTCTAACTTTAAGCTGGTATTTATGGTTTTTTTGGGGGTGGAGGTTGAGCTGCCATGCTGTCTTTTGTCACATTCATCCCCTTGCTTCCAACTCTAACCCAACAAGGTTGCTTGCAGGCTCACCTGAAAGAGATGTCTGCAGGTCCTCTGCTCTCTCCCCCAATGCCAAAGTGAGATAACTGTGCCTGAATCATTTCTCACCACTGTTTGTCTCACATGCTCCTAAACCCTCCAGTATTGGAGTGATGTGCTGCCACCGTGGGTCAGTCCCTGGAGAAGCCACGTTGGCTCTTGGTCAACAAAGCAGGACCTGGGGGCTTTGCCAAATCCCTCGGCGTGCTTGGGAGCGATGCGTTCTGTTTATGACCTCTTCTGCTTTCCCAGGGTGGCTTTTTGATCTGAAAACTCATTTCAACCCTTTGGTTTAGATAGTTTTGCCGTTGGTTTGATTTTATTCACAGAGATGACAAGTTGAGTCGGTGTCTGTTCGCTCAGCAGCACCTAATTTTGCTCATGAAGGCGAGCTCGTCTTTGCGCCTTATTGGCGATGGCAGCGAGAGGCTTTGTGTGTTGTGTGTATTTTGGGTACCAGCCTGAGATCCACGCCTCCGCGGTGCATCTTTTACCCAACACATCCAGACCCTAAATCTTCATCGGTTTTTCAAAAAGTCAGATCTTTTTGATCATGGGTAGCAGATACATTTGATCAGCTGCTTTTTTTTTATTTCTTTTTTTTTTTTTCCTGGGCTGCTCTTCAGCTGTTTTAAACAAATCTGTCTGGTGCTGTTTGTGTGTTCACAGTCTGTCTCCCTGCTTTGATATGCATTGTTAATTAGCTGCTTTTCGGCTCTTACTCTAATGTTTCCCGAGTAGGATGCAGTTTTCAGCAATCCAACTAGCTCTGCCTCATCTTTGCTCATCAAACCCAGTTTCTGTGGTTCTTTTTGTGGTATGATTTGGCCAAAAATCAAATCAGCTCATTCTGCCTTTAGTTAATAAACTGTTACCTGCCCGCATTTGTACTTATTTATCTCAGCCCTTAGATCCATCATGAATGGTTTCCCCTCCCCACGTGCTGTTCTTGCCTGGGTGCCCTTTTCAGACTCCCTCGATGAGATTTAAGATGCTCTGCATTTAAATTGTCTTTATCAGTGTGCTCTTTCAACTTGTAATGGGCTTCACCCTGGCATGGGAAGGTTTTAAGCCAGTTTAAAGGGCAAATGCATCTGGCTGGACACTCTCATCCTCCTGTAGCACTTGGCAAATTGGGCTACCCCAGCCCTGCTCCCATGCAGGGCAAGTTCCCTCTTTCTCCCCCCTGGCAGATGTTTTTTTCAGCACAGGATGGAATCAGTGCAGTAGCCCATGCCCTGCTCACCCACCTCCCTCCCCTGCTCTCCCCTCCCCATGAAGCCTCTTCTCTTCTGTGCACAGTTATCCCCCTTCCTGGCTGTGCACCTGCTCCTCTTGTCCCATCCCCACATATCATCCACTCTCCACCCCACAGAGGAGCCAGGGACACCCTGAAGTGACAAGGACAGCACTTTTCCTGCTTAAAGTCTTCCTCTTTTTCTCTTTTTTCCCCCCCACCCCTGTTTCTATCTCTCTCTTTTTTTTTTTTTTTTTTTTTTTTTTTTGCCTCTCTGCATCCCCTGCTGTGTGCCTTGGCTTTGCAAGCTTGAAGGACAGCCAGATAAAAAGCTCCTCTTTCTTTCAGATCCTTTCACCAAACCACCCATCTGCCTCCTCCTCCCGCCTCATTCTCCTCACAGATTTACGGGCAGCCCAGGCAGAAAGTGCCGGCATTAGCATTTTTAATAAAGAGCTGCTTGCAAGGGATGGCAGGGGGTGGGGAGCTGGGAAAGGGAGAAGCATCGGCAGCTGAAGCCCGAGCAAAGCTGTTGTAAAGCGAAGTGAAGTTGGGGAGGAGCCACAACAGGCATCACTGATGGGAGAAATCGGCAGCTCAGTGCTTGTGTCACGCCTGCTCTCTGCTCTTCCCCCATCAGAGTGGTGTTGGGCCCACTTTGGGGTTCTGGGATGCAGCTGCTGTGGGGATGCTCTGGTCTGTTCTCCCGGGGCTTGAACTCCTGAGCTGTCAGTGAAGGGATACAGGGACCACTTTTGTCCGTGCCACTCGCTCCCAGGACACACTTGGAGCTGGTGCTTTGGTGCCATGGTGGGGTTTGGCAGGGCCATCCTCGAGCTGCACCCTGGTTGGAAACCCCCGGGAGCACAGAGGGTCAGGGCACCAGATGTGAAGTCAGCTGTTCAGTGCATAACAGCCAGCTACCTTCTCCAGTGGCATTTCAGCCACGCTCACATCCAGCCACTTCTCGTGCCTTCTGCAAAGACTCTCTCCTGCACCCCCTCCAACCTCCTGCCAGCTCCCCTCAAACCAGCTGCTCTGGGTTGGCTCATTGTGGTTGTATCCTGCCAGCACCGGGGTTTGATTCCTCATCCCACCGATCTTCTCTGGAAGAGCTTTGCAGAGTACAGCTCTTGACACTGGAAGTCAGTCTGGCCTCGTCCCTTGGGGCTGCAGTTTAAGTGTGGCTGGGGGCCTCTTGAGGTGGTTCAAAGCATCGTCACCAGCAGCACCAAGTTTGGAGGGCTTAGCCCCGGTATTTCTTAAGCTTCCACTAAAGCCCAGATGTGGAGCAAAGTACAGCTGAGGGTCCATCTGGAAAAAGCTAAGAGGCCTGAAGATCATCCTGAGCATGCACTGGCAGTGCTTTGGCCATGGGAACTTGCTGACTGAGTATGGGAGTTTGCTGGTTCTCAGCCGCCCTGAGGTTTCAGATGCATGCCTGAATGCCAAGCCTTGCAGGGAGACAAGAGCTGTTTTTTCTGGCCTATTTAATCCAACCTGATCAGCTGCAGGGCTGCTGATCAGTCCCACTCTTCTCTGTGAGCTCTGAAGACCACACAACCAGAATACCCACCAAGAGCAAGAAAAACCAAGCAAGTGATCACAGAAGGCAGGAAGGGACACAGGCACGTGGGGACACGCTCACGTGCATGGGAGAGGAAGGAGGAGGTGAAACACTGGCAGGGGCACAGGGGGCAAAAGGCAGCAGTGGAGGGGGTGAGGTGTGCCTGGGAGAGCAGATGTCACCCCATCCTCTGCAACAGAAGGTACAAGTCAAGAAGAGTGCGTGGGTGGAAATGTCAGTGCTGAGCTCCTGGAGAGCTTCCTCAGACATGGGGATGGGTAAGTGTCTCTCGCTGAGCTGGAGTTCTCGTGTGGAGGGATCTCTCAGGGCTTACCCACAGAGGGTGTCGTGTCCTCCCAGAGCCAGTGGTGCCTGACAGCACTGGCTCTTCCTGCCATGTAGGCATGTAGCTAAAGGCTGAATGTTACTTCTAATGGCCTTTTTTTGACTCCAAGTAAAGGCAGAGTGGGGCAGGCTGGGGAGATGCCATACAGTCCCTTCCTGGAGCAGGGAAGCCTCTCCTCTGGCTTAAAGCCATCATTGTTTTTTTCTGGGGTAGGTATGGATAGGAGAAGGGGGAACAGGTTGAAACTGACAAGGCGCAGATTTGATTAGATATTAGGAAGAAATCTTCCCTGTGAGGGTGGGCAGGCCCTGGCACAGGTTGCCCAGAGAAGCTGTGGCTGCCCCATCCCTGGGAGTG
>JAWWEU010000005.1:27231405-27259750 GCA_035583155.1 Acropternis orthonyx | reverse complement strand
GTGTGTTGACATCCATGGGCTGCCAGATGTGCCACCTGGCACTGGTCTGGCAGCCACCGTGTCCCTGCAGCCCCTGCCCCAGCACTGAGCTCTGCTGCAGGCCAAGAGCAGCTCTTCCCAACCGCTTTTCCACCCGAGTTGATGTGGAACAATACCTCGCCTTGGCTTTTGTTCCCGGCCCGACGTGCTCCTCAGAAGCAAGAATAAAACCCATCTGCGGGAGCGCTGGAAGGCAGAGGCGTGAGGCATTCAAGGTGTTGGTGAGACACGAGGAGCACATCTCTTTCTGGACGAGGCTGACCTCATTCAGGGCAATCGGATCTGCGGGCTGAATGTAATCCCCCGCTCCCAGCCGACCGGACGGGAAAATGGCATTGTATTCCCAGCGAGGAAATGAGACGGCGCGCTGTAATCCTGCAATCGGGAGTTTTTTTGTTATTATTATTTTTGTTGTCCTTGCTGAAGTAACTTCAGATTAGAAATTAAAGTGCTTATGCAGGAGAGCTGTAATTGCCTCTGGAGAAAATCCCTGGGCTTGTCGATGGCACCTGATACTCTCACCCTGAATTTTAACAGCAGCGATGTGATGGGATGGAAAATACCTTTCTCTCCCAAGCTCTGAGCTCTTCCAAAGGGGATTTGGAGTTTCAGGGTTTGGGACTGGGGTTCATGTTGCCTGATTCAAAGCCCACCACTGCTGGGTTCTGTGATGCTGGAGGTGCATGTCCCAGAGGTGTCATGGCCATGGGTGTCCCACGGAAGGGCACCAACCACCAATCTTGGTGGCTCATCACTCATCACCCTGTGCTATCTGTGACTACAGGGATGGAGGAGATGGGGCCAACAGCTCTCCAGCCTCCTGCTTGGCTCCAAGCTTCCACCTTGTCTTCCAACCCCCTTTTTTAGGCTTCCTTGGGTCCCCTCCTTGAACACTGAAGCCCAGGGGGATAAGGCAGGTAGTGAAATTATGGTCCTGGACCTGACATGCTCCCTTGCAAAAGGCTCACACAGAGAGAGTTCAGCTGCAGTCAGGTTTCTCTTTACAAGTCAATAGCTGTGATGCAAGACCCTCAAACAGGATCAGACAGGCGGTACTCAGGCACACAGGGATGTGGGGATATCTGGAGTGCACTGTACTCCAAAATGATGGATGCAATACACTGCTGGCCCATTGGCAGGTTGGGGCTGTGGTGAGGATCTGATGTGGTAGGGACCCCAAGATTAAGATCTTGGATCTGGGGCTCTTTTATCCCATTGTCCTGGCTTGGTTTGAGTCGTCTTATGCCAGGACCCCTCTGCATGTGTGGGGGAAGTGTTTTGAGCTGTAAGCAGCAGTGGGGACATGATGGCAGTGTGATGCTCCTGGGTTTCTTTTCCAGGCCTTGGCCATACACCATTTTCCAGCGTGGCTTTGACTTGGTGCTGGGCGAGCAGCCATCTGACAAGATTTTTCGGTAAGCGGTAAATGCAACCTGGTCAGCACATTTTGGGGCTTAAAATACGACTCAGGGCATAGAGGCGTGCAGGTAGCCCGGCTGGCAGGGCTGAGCGCAGCTGTCCTGTGCCACCTCCTGGGGACATGTGAGAATGGCTGGGAGGAAGGTCCTCCTACAGCTGTCGTGTGGGATGCTGCATGCCCAGCAGTCCCTCCTCTCCTTTCACTGTGAGAGCAAGATTTAGCCTCTGAAGGAGGATTTCTACAGAAAATGGAAGTGCCTTTTTTAAAAAAATTTACTTATTGCCTAATTTACAAGTGATTTTGGGGGGTCATCGGGTGCATTTGGAGGAGCCACATCATTTTACCCTGCCCATCCACCTTTATTCAGGTTGGCATCCCTGCAGGGCAGTGGAGGGGTTCAAGAGCTTGGTTTTGGGCAGAGACAGCCCTCCAGGCTCAGCATTTCCCTCCTTTCCAGCCTTTGCTGCTCTCCCTGGCAGGTTCACCTACACCCTGGGGGAAGGCATGTGGCTGCCCCTGAGCAAGAGCTTTGTCATCCCACCAGCTGAGCTGGCCATCAATCCCTCAGCCAAATGTAAGACTGACATGACAGTGATGGAGGATGCAGTGGAGGTCAGGTAGGTGCAATGGTGGGGTGATGGAGTTGAGGAGGTGTTTCAGTAAATACAGCTGAGATCCCCATCCCACGTTTCTCAGGTGGAGATTAGTACATCCATTAACCTGCTCCTCTTTGGTACCTGCAAAGCTGAGCCTTTGGAGGTATTTGTCATCGTCTCAGTAGCTCCTGCATCCCTCTAAAAGCTTGGCTGCCATCCAGTTCACTGTCAGCCCGAGGGAAACCTGAGCTCTGGAAAAGCCCACGCAGCAGCCACGGTCGTGCACGCGTTCACAATGTCTCATTGGAGCGGTGACACATCTCCTGCCTCTCCTCCTCACAGGGAAGAGCTGATGACCTCCTCCTCCTTCGACAGCCTGGAGGTCCTCCTTGACTCCTTCGGCCCTGTCCGTGACTGCTCCCGCGACAACGGGGCTGCAGCAAGAACTTCCGCTGCATCTCAGACCGCAAGCTGGACTCCACGGGCTGTGTGGTGAGTGGCCCCCCGGGGACCTGCGAATCTCCTTTGGTGTGAGCAGGGAGGGGGAGGGCAGAAAGGGAGTCCTTCCTCCCTTACCGCCACTTTGGGATGGATGTTTTGGGGTTGATTTCATAGCCAGAAGCAGTCTTTGGGCTGGCATCTCCTTTGTTACTGCACGCGCCCACGAGGGAGCGAGAGTCCGTCTGCGTGTTGGCTCTCTGAGAGGTCCCTGTCACCATCAAAGCTGCTCTGCCCCATTAACAGAGAGGTTTGTGGGGCTGGGATGCCCTGCTGTGATGCCACCAGAGCTGGTTGTTGTGGTGGAGAGGCTGTGAGTGTGGAACAGACAGTGGGTTTGGACAGGACAGCATGGCTTTGGTGGTCACTGGAGCTGGGTGCTGAGTGGGGTTGATGCCAGCACATGCATTGGTAGGGGGTGTCCTGGGGGACTCCTGTTTCGGGGGATACACTCCCCAGGGCTGCAAGGTGAAGGAGGAATAGGTGCAGCTGTGGGTGATGTTGCTGCTGTTCATTTCTCAAGCCCTGGGCTCTGCTCCAGATGCAATTTCCGACGGAGAGCAACTAGAGCGCTCCCCTGCACCTCAGCCCCAGGGCCAGATCTCTTTCCTGGGGGTTTCACCTCCCTCTTCCCCCACCCCTGGCAGTGCCCGACAGGACTGAGCCCCATGAAGGATGGCACGGGCTGCTATGACCGTCACGTTGGCGTGGACTGCTCCGATGGCTTCAACGGGGGCTGCGAGCAGCTGTGCCTGCAGCAGATGGTCCCCCTGCCTGAAGACCCCCTGCTCTACAACATCCTCATGTTCTGTGGGTGAGTGACCCAGCACACCCAAGGTGCTGCAGGGCCTTGCTGCTGCCACCCTGAGCTTGTAGGGTTGGGATGGAGGGGGTCTCCTCTGTTCCCGGGGTCTCTGCTGGGGTGGCCTGGTGTCCACCCCCACTATCGGGGGCTGCAGCTGATGGTGGACCCCGTGCTGGCTTCCCAGGTGCATTGAGGACTACAAGCTGGGCACGGATGGGCGGTCGTGCCAGCTCATCTCGGAGTCATGCCCCGAGGTGGGGGACTGTGGGGAGCCACGCGAGCTGCCCATGAACCAGACGCTCTTCGGGGAGATCTTCTACGGCTACAACAACCACTCCAAGGAGGTGGCACCAGGGCAGGTGCTCAAAGGGACATTCAGGTGAGCTGGGAAGGTGGGGAGGTGACTCCAGCAGGGTCAGACCTCAGCATCCTCTCCAAGAAGAAAGCATGGGAAGGAGCCTGGGGCTGGACCTTAGCAGACTGGCTGGTCCATCCATGTCTGGCCAGGCTTTGCAGAAGATGGTGGGGAAGGCACATCTGATGCTTTCCACCAAGAGCAGACATCAGTGCCAGGTGTTTTTTTGGGATGGATCACTGGCTAGCGGAGATGATCCCAGGCATTTCTCCTGTCCTCCAACGCTCTGCAATTAACTTCCAGGCAGAACAACTTTGCCCGAGGCCTGGAGCAGCAACTACCAGATGGGCTGGTGGTGGCCACAGTGCCCTTGGAGAACCAGTGCCAAGAGGAGCTCTCAGACCCCACGCCCGACCCTGAGTTCCTCACTGGTGAGTAAGTCCAGCCAGACCCACACCTCTCCCAGCTGCCAGCATGCCCAGCCTCCACACCTAAACCTCCCAGGAGATATATCTGGGAGGGATATATCTAGTCTGGCTTTAGCATCCTCTACTTACCTGCAGCAGCAGCAGTGGTAAAAGGAGGGCATTAAAAATGAAAGAGAGGCAAAGGCTGTAAATTAATGGTGTGGTGTAAAAGCTCAACTATCCATTGAATATTTGGGACATTTGCAAAAAGGATTTTTTCATTTTTTTCTCCAAAGCAAAAAAGTTTTCCAGCTACCTTTAATTTGACTTTTTTGCCAATGTAACAAAGCATTCAAAACCTGCTGCCACCAAACCGAAGCATTTGCTCTGCCAGAACATTGTGGGCCACGAGCAAAAGGGTTATCATGCCTTCACAGACTGCCTTCAAGGATTTACCTTTCTTCCACCAAGTGGCCAGAGCCCCTAAATAGCATGTTTCCTTGGTGTTTGTTGCTGTTGGCTGAAACAGCCCAGGACATCAAGGAGCTACTAAACAAGGGATGTGGCTAATGAGTTGTTTTGGTCTCATACGAGACCTTGTGCATTTGGTTTGTTTGATAGAGCTTCCAGGAAGATTTTGGGGAGCACCCATGGGCTTCAACCAGGGTCTGATAGATGCTGGTTGCCCTGACAGGGTGCATGGCAATGTAGGTGTTTGTGCAGGCAGATTCAGGCAGGGAGGAGGGTGCCAGTGGGGTCTTGGGGGCTGAGCTACCCCAAGAGAGCTGTGTTGGTGGATCACTCCTGCTTTCATTGGGATGCTCAGCCCTGCTTGGAGGTGCTGGAGGACACCTGCATCCCAGTGGGGTTCTCCTGCCTGTGACACGGTTATATGGATGTAAGGAAGGCACTGCCACCACTGTGACATCAGAGCAGTGTCAGTGGGACCAAGACTCCACTGGCAGTTATAGTGGGGAGGCAGAGGCCAGTAAATTACCCTATTCATTTCCCACTGCTCTGCTGGCTTTGTGGCTGATTAAGGCAAAAAAAAAAAAAAGGAGAAAAAAAAGGAAAAGAAGTAAAATATTCTCTGCTTGTCAGAAGCAGATCTGGATATCGCTGCGAATACATGAGAGGCAGAGCTGCTGAGTAAGGAAGGGCTGTTTTTGCATAAACACTTTGCAGGGAAGAGTAAGGCTTTGAAGCTGTCGGGAGCAGCCAGCACCGAAGAGAGAGAGAGGTGCTGGAAGGCAAAGGATCTTATCCTGCTTATCCTCCGCCTTCAGTTCTTGTTCCGGGGGGGGATGCCCGCCGTTATCCTCCTGAACTCCTGCTGGGTGCCTGCTTAGCAGCAGAGTTTGCAGCTTTGCTGCCAAGTGGAGGCGTGACATGCTGGCTGTGCGGCAGCCGAGCTGCCGAGGGAGGAGGTGGCCGTGTCCCGGCATCCTGGTGTGCCACACCGGGGTCACCAAAATCAGGGCCACGAGCACCCTTCAGTCCCCTGCCTGGGCCTTTGTCCGGGGCTTGGTGGCCTCTCTGTCCCTCTGCTCATGGAAGCTGAGATGCCATGTGCCTTGGGCAGGAGGAAGTGGCCGTCCAGCCCTGGTCTCCGTGAATTTCTGGCTTCTGTAACTCACAGCTAAACAGCTGAAGAATGAGATGTCTTTGCCTGGAGAAGGACAGACCCTGGGTCGTGCTCACCCTCAGCAATGCTGTAACATCCTGAGGGAACATCAGCATCAACTCGCTGTGCCCACTCAGCTCAGTCCCAGCCGAGGGGGACTCAGGGCCCCTTGTCTGGTTGCACTTGGGCACATGTGGCGTGACGGTGACCGTTCCCAGGCCTGCAAACAGCTCATTAAAAAGCGCAGCTCTCATTAATGAACTAATTAGCACACCTGGGCATGTCTTGGGAGCGGGCACTGGGAAGGAAGCAGGAGGGGATGCAGGATGCTCGTTATCTGCCAACAGAGCCCCTGACGGCAGGATGAAATGAGCCTGTGTGTTTTCCTTCAAAGCCATCATTTAATTGCTGGGGAGCAGCTGACCCTCAGCTCTGAATGCTTCCCTGGGGGGACATGGTGTGTGCACGACCCTTTTCCCTGGCTTCTTCCCACCTTCTGACTGCATTGCCCCAGGCATGAAGGGCTGCAACCATCCCCGTGGCGAGGCATCCGTGGGCACTGGCACTGAGCCCCCATGTCCTTTCTCTGGCAGGGATGGTGAACTTCAGCGAGGTGTCTGGGTACCCCCTCTTGCAGCACTGGAAGGTGCAGTCTGTCATGTACCACGTCCGGCTCAACCAGATGACCATCTCCCAGTGTAAGTATTTGGGGATGGGGGGAATAGGGGGAAAAGGGGTGGCCTCTTGCTGGCAGGTGATGGGCTCAGAGGCTGGTTGCCCATTGCAAGTGTGTAGGGAGGTGGCAAGGGCTTGGCAGACTCTGGGATCTGGGCATCTGCTCCATCTCTTCTCTTCTCTTCTCCTTCCCAGCCTTCAGCAATGCCCTCCACTCTCTGGATGGGGCCACCTCCCGTGGAGATTTTGTGGCACTGCTGGACCAGTTTGGCAACCACTACATCCAGGAGGCAGTGTATGGTTTTGAGGAGTCCTGCTCCATCTGGTATCCCAACAGGCAGGTCCAGAGGCAGCTCTGGCTGGAGTATGAGGACATCAGCAAAGGTAGGAGCCCTGCTTGTCCGCAGGAAGGATCTCCACAACCACCCCATGGGAGCGGGAACCTGGGTTTGCTTTTGGCATAACAAGGAAAATGCCCATTCTGTCCCATCTCATCCTCAAGTTTACACCCTGCTCTCACACCCTTGGAAGCTGGGCAAAGGACTCCCGTGGACTGCAGCAGGCGTTGGTCTGGGCCAGAAAGAAAGATCAATACCCACATCCCCAGGGAGATGAAAGACAAGTGCACTAATCCCCTCCCAAGCCATCCTGCATGATTCTGGACTTAACTGTTATTTGTCTTTAATCCTGTTCCTTCCTTCCTTTTGTCTCCGCCATAATTGCTCTCTTCCACTTGTATCCCATGGCCAGACTTTTCTCCCTCCAATGTGTTTCCTTCCCCTGGGCTGTCAGTGCTGTGCTTTTAATGCCTGGAAACCAGTTAGGAACTGGGAGATTCCTCATGGTGCAGAGGGCACCTGGCACTGCTGCATCCCCTCTGGTGCCCTCGCTTCAGTGAGCTGTGGTGGATCCCCAGGGGAAGAGGTGGTGGCTGGTTTGGATGCCAGTCATACAAAAGCTTAGGCAGCCTGATGCCTGCCTGCTGCCATCTGTCCCCAGGCCACAGCAACCTGCTCTAGTGGAAGGTGACCCTGCCCATGGCAGGGAGGTTGGAATGAGATGATCCTTAAGGTCCCTTCCCAAACCATCCTAGGGTTCTATGATCTCTTCCATTGGCCTTAGCAAAGCTGCGTGCAGGCGTTTTGCTGCCTGTGCTGGGGACATTGTGTTGCAACATCCAAGCTTGGGCAGCAAGCAAGAGCCAGATCCCAAACCTGGACACAGGGAATACTGAGCAGGGCTGCTGCTTTTTAAGTGACCTTGGTTTGCCGCCCCTGCACAGGAGCTCTCAGGTGCCAAGAGTTTGGAATTCACAGGCACCAAAACATCATTTCCATCAGAAAGCTTCCTAGTTCTCAGTGTTGGCACCAGCCTATGGTGCTGCCCTTGCTGTGCCCCAGCCATGGAGACATTTGTTTGCTCCCCAGGACTCTTGTGTGGGAAGGGCTTCTTTCAAAGCCTGAGTCTGGATCCTGCTGGCTCAGACCTCCTGGAGGCTGGACTTGTTTCCAAGCCCACCTGGAAGAATACAGACCCATTGCTGTTTTGCTGTGGGCTTTCTCCAGATGTAGCATCTTTTGATTGCAAGTACTTCTTTTTCTTTTTTTCTCCTGCAATTTCCTCCTCCTTGATTTTCCTGCTTGGAGGCTTTTCAGGTCTGGCAGTCTTTTTCCACCCACAATATCACATTTCGGTTTCACTCTGGCACCTGCCACTTTCCCTCCTTTGCTTTTTGTTTGCAAACGTCAGGATCTGGATATCGATTGAGAAATTGCAAGAGACAAATCATTCCCTGGCTCCTCTGCTTTCCCTCAGCGCCTGCTAAGCTGCAATTCACAGCCAGCCCAAAGTGATCCATCTCCAGCTTGCTGGGGGAGCAGGGCAACACTTTTGTATCCCGGTTTTGTTTAAAAGCCTTGTTTTCTTTGCAGGAGTCTAAAGGATGGGCTAGCCCATTTCTCTGCAAATCCTTGCTGTAGGAAGATTTTCCTACTGAGCCATGGCGGCAACCAGCCTGTGCCAAGCCATCACCAGCGATGGCTCGAGCCTGCTCCAGGGGCGAAGCTTTGCCTGGGCATCCTTCAGCTTCCTCCAACCTCACTGGCCCTCCTCAGTGGTCCCTCTAGGTCCCTCTTTCTTCTGTGTAAAGCCAGGGATATCTTTTAGCAGGGAATTTGTGTGAAAAGCGCTGTTTTCTAGCACAGCAAGGTTCGCCGTGGCGGGGTGATAAATACCCAGGGCACAGCAGTGATGGACAGATCCCTGCCTTCTTGACTCATGTGCCAAGAGTTTTCCCCTTGTGCCAAAATATTTCCTGCCATGGGAATGCTGGAGAAAAGCCCACTTGAGTGCAGGGTCTGGCTCGCTGCCCTGTGTGTTGGGAACACAGTGGCACCCAGTGTTAGGCATCTTTGCGTGGAGCTGGGAAAAGCATAAACCACCGCAATGCTTTCCTGCTGCAATTTTTTTTTCAAGCCTCTTGCATTTCAGGATAACCTGAGGGTTGGCAGGGTAGGACCTGCTTCCCTTCTCCATTTCCCCGTGTGGGGACTGAGTGTAGGAGGAGTGGAGGTGCTGCAGAGGGGCTTGGTGGGTTTGTAGCTATCTCAGGAGCTTTCTGGGCATCGTGAGGCATTGGCAAGTCTTCCCTGCTCTCTCGGAGCTCTTCAGTGCTGCTGGCTGCAGACCTGTGCCGGGATGTGAATCAAGCCAGCATCGTTGCTGTGCACCCTGGTCTGACACTCATCCTCGCTGGCCTCCAACACACCCTGTCACATCAGCTTTTGTGGGGATCTTTGGGAGATCTGAAGGAGACGAGTGAAGAAATCAGCTGTTGGGCCAGGAGGGCTTTTGCCGGGGGAGTGGTTTGACAGGGAGCTTTGGCAGGGCGTCAAGTGTGAGGTGAAGGCGCCCAGGCGGCTCTTTTACAACTCTCCAGCCACATGAGGCAGGCTCCCTCTCGTGGGGACCTGCTGCAAGGGCGCTCCGTTCCACCACCGTCCCAGTGCCGGGTGAAGGGATGGGGCTGGGGGAACCGAGGCGTGGGGAGACCAAAAGACCTGCAATGGCAGAGGCCAGGGTGGACTTTTCAGTCCTCATTCCTCCTCTGAAGACCAGGGAGCATTTTATCCCTACAAACAGCTCTTAAGGATACAGGGATCTCTGGGCAGCACTGCCTCTCTCCTAGCTGGAAGGCAGAGCTCTACCCCCTCACATTGCTTTGTCAGTGGCTTGGAGCCCACCCCGGTGCCCCTCTTGTCCCCCTGCTCCAGGCAACTCCCCGTCAGACGAGTCGGAGGAGCGCGAGCGGGACCCCAAGGTGCTCACCTTCCCCGAGTACATCGCCAGCCTCTCCGAGTCGGGCACCAAGCGCATGGCAGCCGGCGTGCGGATGGAGTGCCAGAGCCGCGGGCGCTGCCCCTCCTCCTGCCCGCTCTGCCACGGCGCCTCCAGCCCCGACCTGCCAGCGGAGCCCGTCCTGCTGGAGGTCACCAAAGCAGCCCCCCTCTACGAGCTGGTCACCAACAACCAGACCCAGCGGGTGAGGAGCCGCGTGCTGGGGGTGGTGGGGTGGGCATGGAGGGTGCCGGGACAGAATCGTGGTGGTCTTTGAAGGCAGCTTGCCCTGAGAGCATCATGTCAAGCCGTGGCAACCCTTGCCCTGCTCTCCAGGGTGGATGGACTGTGCTGAACCCACCAGGGGATGGATGAACACGGGTTCAGGTGGTGATGGGATGGGAGGTCACCTGCCCAGTGCTCAACCCCTTCCTCTCTCTCTCCCAGCTCTTGCAGGAGGCCACCATGAGCATGCTGTGGTGCTCGGGCAGTGGGGACGTCATTGAGGACTGGTGCCGCTGTGACTCGAGTGCCTTCGGGGCTGACGGGCTGCCCACCTGTGCACCTCTCCCCCACCCCATGTAGGTCTCCACACGTGCCCAGCCTGGCTTCTTGGTATGATGGGTCTGTGAGGAGGTGGTGATGCCCAGCAGAGTGGTGGCAAGAGGTGGTGGGGCTGGGTGGCTTTATGGGACGGGTTTGCAAACTGATGGTTGACCTGGAAATCAGGCAGAGAGTACAGAGCTTCAGTGTCTTTTCCAAGTTCAGCTGAGGACTGGGGAGCTGGTTGTGGATCCGTCCTTACAGAGCAACCTTAGGGAAGGAGTCAATTGGAGCAACATTCCCAGAGCCGGGAGGGGTAGGGCGGGGGGAGTCACTTCTCTCCTGAGGTTGCTGTCTCCCATGGGTTAATAGCTTTGAAGCCCTTTTGTGGTGAGAGAGTAACACAGTAATTGTCCCCCAGCCTGCATCTCTCCACCGTTCATGAGCCCAGCAGCACGCTGGTGGTTCTGGAGTGGGGGCACTCGGAGCCCCCCATCGGGGTGCAGATCGTCGACTACCTCCTCCGTCAAGAGAAAGTCACTGACAGGATGGACCACTCCAAGGTGGAGACAGGTGAGTGGGGACTCCACTGACTCTCTCTAGGGAGAGTGGGATGGACGTGTTCAAGGAGAGCCTCTTTGCCAGGGGATGCTGCAACATACCCAGCATCCTGTGGAGTCTGCCCCTCCCCTGCCCACCCTGCTGCAGCAGTGGCATCTCCATGCCATGGTGGTGAGCCTTGCTGGAAAAGCAATGGGTCCATCTCTGCACCAGCCAAGGCATGAGCCTTGGTCCCCTTCAGCACCAGGCAGGCACGGTGGGCACAGACCACAGTGGCTCTCCACAGCCCCAGGGACACCCGTGTCATTGCCTGTGGCACATGCTCCCCTCTCTCCCTAGAGACGGTGCTGAGCTTCGTGGACGACATCATCTCCGGGGCCAAGTCACCCTGTGCCATGCCAGCCCAAGTGCCTGACAGACTCTCCTCCACCATATCCCTCATCATTCGCTGCCTGGAACCCGACACCACCTACATGTGAGTCTCCTCCCCCACACCATGCCCGCGGCAGTGCCGTCACCCTGCCCATGGTGATCCTGCCTCATGCTGCCTGTGTTTTCATGAGGTCTTGGGATTCCAAAGTTTCATTTTTCTCCTTCTGCTAAAGGTTCACGCTCTGGGGAGTTGACAACACAGGAAGGCGTTCCAGGTCCAGTGATGTGACAGTCAAGACCCCCTGCCCTGTGGTAGATGATGTGAAAGCTCAAGGTGAGATGGAGGGAGCTGCTGGTCTGTGATGCTTGGGACCAGCAACAGGGATTTCCCCCTTCCAGTACATCCCTGCACTTGTCTCGTGTCCTGGCTGTAACAGCTCCTTCACCCATGGTGGCCCAGGAGCTGCCAGATGGTGGGGAGGGTTGGGGTGGAGGGCTGCAGGAATCACACATCCTCTCTGAAAACAAACATGATTAAATGGTATTTCACTAACAGGACCTAATGGCACCACCCATTTCTTTTCCTAATTGGACCAAATTATGGGAAGCTAACTTGGACTGAGTCCAGGGAATGCCATCTATTCTGTTGCTCCTCCTCTGGGAGGGACCTTGTCCATACATGATGTAGATCATAAACTCAGGGGACAAATCTTGGTTCTGGTCTTGGTTTCCCTAGAGATGAGCTTTAGCCTGGTCGGCTTTATTCATGCCTTTCCTGGCACCCCACTGAACACGCCCTGTCCTTTTGCTCAGAAATAGCAGACAAGATCTACAACCTCTTCAACGGCTACACGAGCGGCAAGGAGCAGCAGACAGCCTACAACACTCTGCTGGACCTGGGCTCCCCCAGCCTCCACCGAGTCCTGTACCACTACAACCAGCACTACGAGAGCTTTGGGGAGTTCACCTGGCGCTGTGAAGATGAGCTGGGGCCCAGGTAGGCTCAGGAGCTGGGTTGTCTAGGCAGGCAGGTCTGCCCACCAACAGGCTTGTCCCGTGTAGTTGTTGGTCACCAGGGCCAGCTCTTTAAAAATCTCATGAGTTAATGATAGATGATAGAGCTCAGAGTCTCACAGTGGGGTTTCTGCTTTGCTGGGTGCTGTGCACGTGTTTGGAGTCCAGTCCTCTCCCCTGAAGGACCATAAACATAGGACAAGGTGGAAGGTGGTTGACCATTGTCAACCCAATATCCTTGTCCGCCTTATCAGCCTATACTGCCTCTGGAGTTTTTCCTGATATGTTCATCATGTGCAGAGTGGGAAGGAGATGGGGTTCTCTTTTATTCTTGGTAGGTGATGCCACAGGCAAAAAGGCAGAAGGCCTTGGAAAAATAATGCACCTTTGAGGGGTAGAGACTCTTCTTTCTTCCTTTTCCTGGGCTTTGGCTTGAGTTGAATGCATCTCTCTGTTCTGAACTCACTGTCACTCGTGATCCAAAGCAGGCAGTGGGCTGACCTTAGGTCTAACTTGCACATGTTTCCTCCCTTTTGATTCGTGTCTGTGGTTGTGTGGGGTTGACACAAGTGTTTTTGGTGCCCAGGCAGTGCTGAGCTGTCACGGCAGGTTTTGGAGGAGGTTGTTCTGAGCTCTTCCTGGCTGAAACAGCCCTTTTGTGCCTGAGTGAGCACCACATCTTCTTGTACATCTCCTCCAGGTCACTAAAGCCCCTCCAGCTGCCTGAGGATGGGACACCTCATGCCCCAGGCTTGTGGAGGCAGCCAGATGTCCCCTTCTCCCCACATCCTTCAACATCTGCTTTAGTCTGCGTGGTTTCCCAGTCACGTAGATGTTTCCAGTCCGTTTAGCAAGCTGGACTGGGAGATGGCGTGTGTTGCATTGGTGTTCCACACCATCTGGTCTCCAAAGAGCCAGGGCCATGAGCTCATGACTTCAAACGTACGTCAGCAACAGCTCCTGTGTACGAAATCCATGGCCTCTGCCTTACTCTCTGCCCCACACCTCCTCTTGCTGGTCTCACCACTAGATGTCTTCCAGCCTTGCTTCTCTAGGTGCTCACTTCAGGATTTCTAGCAGGGGATTGGAGATCCTCCACTTACCTCTCTGTTCTCCAAACCTCTGCTAACCAGTCAGAAAGACTCAGTAAATAGCAGGTGCCTGTCTTGCACTTAGTGTCTTCGATATGCCTCCTGGTTCAGCTTTGGTGGGAGACTCCTAAAAGATTCTCCGTGCCCTGGAGCAAAGCTGAGGGCTTTCTCTTTCCCCTTTTCCCATTTATGTCCGAAGAAAAGTGACCTGAGCCTCAAAGCTCAGTAGTGACATCCCAGCACATGGAGTTTTGTTAAGGCAGAGGCTCCCACCAGCTCCTCTGCCCAGGGTTGCCTCATTCCCATGACACCAAGTAGGATCAGCAGGCTTGGACTCAAGTCTCACCTTTGTCTCGAGCCCAGCTGCGGTGATGCCGCTCTGTCTCCGTTTCCAGATGTGAAATCCAGCCCCGGTTTGCACAGCCCATCTGACATCTGTTGTGGTGATTTGCACGAGGAGTACATAAAATTCCTTACGTGACAGACTGGAGTCATGACACAGCCACTGCCATCACTGCCCTCTGCCCCAGTGGGGAGGCCGAGGACCAGCCAGAGCACGGGGTGGAAGCTGCCTCCTGGAGCCCCACGAGGCAGAGGTGCATTGGCCTGGAGCAGCCAGGAACGCCACTGCATTACCCAAATGATACCATTTGCTGCACGAATGTACGAGCCAGAGGGTTAATTCCACCCTCTGGAAATGCTGGAGCGCTTAAGGATGGGATGACGCAAGTTGCTGATGAAGTGTTTGCAGCTCGCACTACTTGGAAAGAGACATTCAGGCAGCTGCAGCGGGTTCTGGTGATGACAAATCTTGGAAAGCAGACCTCCTGTTTGATCGTCTGCAAAGGCAAAGCACCCAGACTGGTGGTGACAGGACAAATCACTTGCAGATGACATTATTTAGCCAGCAGACAGTGTTTGTTTGACTGTTACTGATGCTCCTTTGAAGTCCTGGATGCGGACCCACGCGACTGACTCTCCCGTGTCCCCCCTCCTCCATGCATCCATGCCACCTCCTGTTTTGCTCATTTGGGGTGCACTCAGCTCCCTTCCTGGCAGTGCTGGCTGCTGGACCGAAGGGAGATCACTTGTCTGTGTGCAGATAGCTTGTCTGGGGCTATGAAAGCGAGTCTCTCCCTCGCGGTCCCAGAAGGGCTGCAGCGAGCCCTGGACTTTACATAAGGAGAGGAAATGGAGAGAAAAGCCAGTAATAAGTGGAAGCTGGATTTGATGCAAAGCCTGGTGAAGTCTGGCGTCTATGGGCTTTGAGCCAGGATCTGTGGGACCATATTTGTCATTCCTGTGAGGGTGCCTGTAATGCTGGAGGAGCAGAGGCAGTCAAGGCACCTTGTCTAGGTGTCCAGGTGCAGGGACCAAGACAAGTGAGACCTTGGCTACCTTGTCATGGGTGGAAGACCTGGCCAGCTCCAGAGTCAGCACCATGCTAAGCAGCTCCACCTCTCTGCCATGTTCTGGTTGTGAGCCCTGGGGTCCAACTGTGGGGTGGCTGCAGAGCTGGAAACGTCCCAGTGGCTCCAGACTGGCCCCTTGGAGCTGCAGCTGCGTCCACGATGGACCTCTTGAGGGTTTTCTCTCCAGGAGAGCCGAGGCTGGCTCTGGCTGGACTTGAGGTTACTTAATTCCTCTCCTGGCAGCTCTTCCATGTTGTAAGCAGCCTGGAGGAAGGTGTGAGGGGGCTGTGGATGTTCCTCCGTGGTTGGTACATGTGTCCTTGAGCTGTCACACCACTGTAACACAGCTGTGTGCCCCACACAACACCGCTGCTTATCCAAGTAAGAATGTGACAAGGAGGGACTTTTTTTCTCCAGCATCGTGATTTGTGCCTCCAGTGCCTGTTCTGTGCTGAGCAGGTGCTGAGTTAAAGCTACCAAGGGGGTGTATCTTCTCTTCTCTGACTGTACCAACTGACCTTAAAGCTGGGTAGGAAACTTCTCCCAGCCCTTCAGACATTTAAAGTTTTGTCTGTGTTTCCAGGCACGAGATACTCGCCTTCAAGACGCTTCATTTGAATCCATTACCTCCATATTTGCCAGAATCCCTGGAGATCACCCGAAGTACAAGACAAGTTTAAAATGAACACGATGTGTTTCATCTGTACAAACTGATTTTCTTGATAAAAGCATTAGAAGCAGAGTTTTAAGAGGAAAAATTTGAAGAGAACACAATTTAGGTCATATTTGGCCAGGATCCTCTGTGCTCTTCCAATATCTAATCTAACATGAGAGGTTCGTAATTTAGCAATTTCTCACCACCAGAACAGGCGTGCACTGAGGCTGTGTTGCCCTGGGGCTGCTGTATGTCTGCTGCAGAAGACAGATTCATCCTGGACCTGCTCTCCCTCTGTCACCCAACCTTCTCTCTTGGCTTCCTTGGCTGGGTTGTGGCTCTTTACAAAGTGCTGCTACGGTGACTTGTCTTTCCTTGATTTGCTCTCTGCAATTGGAAGATGCAAAATGCACATGCAAAGAACGGGGGAGCCCTGCCACATCCCCTGCTCTCTCAGAGCTTTTTGGATCAAACCTGTGTTTGATGTATACCTCAGTATATCCCTTCTAGTTTGCACGCTGTCCTGTGGGACATGTTTCCTAAACTGTTGCTAAACATTACAAGTCATGTACCAGGAGTGTCATTCACTGTGCTTATGCCTTGTGGTATTGCATCTTATGAGGATCATAGTTTTTATCTCACCCTCAGCTTCCATACAGATCCCCACAAGCCAGGCATGACATTCTGATTTGTGGTTGTTCTTCTTTTCTTAAATCTCCTTCATCCTCACTGGTCCAGTACTGCTCATCTCTGGCACTGGAGGATTTGTGGATGCCCCATTCCTGGAAATGTTTAAGGCCAGGTTGGATTGGGCTTGGAGTAACCTGGTCTAGTGGAAGGTGTCCCTGCCCCCAAGGCAGAGAAGTGGAATGAGATAGTATTTAAGGTCCCTTCCAACCCAAACCTTTGTGTGATTCTATGTGCTACACCAAGCCATGAGTGACCAGCATAGTTTTGACACATGGAACACATGCACTTTGTGGAGAGGACACATGTGGTGACACTGGTCTGGGCTGGTCACACGTGCCATGCCTGACACTTCTCAGCCTTTGTCCCCACTGCCTGCAGTGCTGTTGGCTCCCGGTTTCCCATCCTGTTATGTTTAGGGTGCAGTAGCTGCAGCAGTGACAGGTGGTGGCCTTTGAGTCACCGGTGGTGTCCACCCCAAAGGGTGCTGAGGGTTTCACAGCTACACCTGTGACTATCTCCTCACTAAAACCCTCAGCACAGCCAGCCTTGTTGTGCAGGTGAAAGAAAAAGACGGGACAGGACTGGGAAGTGTAAGGGGAGCCCCAAGACCAGTGCAGCAGGTCCAGCACTACCGTGGTGACACGGGCATCTCTGCCCTGGGAGGGGCTGTCCTCACATGCATTTAGTTTGCAGTGCTGCCTTGGGGATGGTGTGTTCCTCCAGCCCCGCCATCCCTCCTCATCCTGGCAGCGTCAGCCTCCCCCCAGCTGCTCTTGAGTTATCTCCTCTCTCAAGGAGCTCCTGTGGTGTCCTTAACTGTCTTTACTTTTCTCTCCTCACACACTCCTGCTGCCCTTCCCGCCATCCCCCCGTGGTGTCTCCATCCCTCCCGCCACCCCTTCGCTGTCCACCGCCCCCCCCGCCCCGGCATCTCCCCTCGCCCGCCCCCGCTGCAGGAAGGCCGGCCTCATCCTCTCGCAGCTGGGGGACCTCAGCAGCTGGTGCAATGGCCTCCTGCAGGAGCCCAAGATCAGCCTCCAGCGCGCGTCCCTCAAGTACCTCGCCTGCCGCTACAGCGAGATCAAGCCCTATGGGCTCGACTGGTCGGAGCTCAGCCGGGACCTCAAGAAGACGTGCGAGGAGCAGACGCTGAGTGTCCTTTACAATGACTATGGTGACAAGGACTACTGAGGGCCGCGGGCGCCCGCTCTCACGCTGGCCTTCCCGTGGGCGTTTGTGAGGGTTTTATACACGGACCCACGGAGGGGGAGGGTGTCACTGCTGTTCCTGGAGGCAAAAATTTGGACCGGGGAGCAAAACAGGCTGCTCTGTGCAGGACTGACTCAGTATTAGTTTCTTCTTCGACTTGGGCAAAAGCCTTTCTAGTTAGAAGTCTTGTGGGACCCAGTTTTCTTGGTTTTGTTTTATTCATTTTGCCAAGAGGTTCCTCAGCATCGGTGGAGAGGGCAGGTTGGGAGGGCACAGCCCTCTCCTCCTGCCCCATCCCTGCCCTGGCTGTGGGGACTGTCCCCAAGGGTGGGGGGGGACACCGGTCACAGGAGAAACACAGTGACACAACCAGGATGGGCGGCGAGCAGGTGGTGCAGGGTTGGGGACATGGAGGCAGGGCATGCAGGCCAGCTTGAGATGCTTATGGTTCTGGCTGAGCTAAACAGCCACTGGATGGCCAACAGAGCTGGGATGGGTTTTTTTGCACTTGTAAAGCATGATGTCTGGATGAGACACGGCCAAGCGATGGTGCCACTGATGGGCAGGGCTGGCGCAGCGTCACCATCTGGGGCGAGGAGAGAGGGGCATTGGTGAGCCCATCTCCTCAGGTTCTTGTGCCATGGTCCAGCCCCACGTGTGCTCCAAGATGCAGAGTCCCCCGCAAGAAAGGCAGCTGGGCCTCAGGGCCGGTGGTCAGCTGGACATCGCGAGCTTCCTCCTGGTGGGACCACATTCCTAGGAAGTCAGTTTAAAATCCCTTCCTTTTTTTTTTTTTTGTTTTGTTTTACCCACCATAATAAAGACTTTGAAACAATGTCAAGCTGCTGGTGAGGAGAGCCCCAGTCAGGAGAGCAGCAGCCAGATGGTACGGACGGGGTGGCCATCTGCACCAGCCACTTGTAGCTGTGGCGTTGCCCAGGCTCTGCGTGGTGAAGGGAAGGGGGTGCAGGGTACCCCAACACAGTGGTGCAGGATGGTCCAGCAGGTCCTGCTCCCAGAGAGGGCATGGAGGGCAGGCTTTGGGGGTGGTGCTTGCCCGTGTTCAGGCTCACATCCGCAGCTCTCGGTGGCCTTTTTTTTCAAACCAGAGAACCAGGGTTGTACTGGGACACTGGGCTTGGTTCAGAGCAGACTGTTCTCCAAAACCCTGTCACTGCTGATGGTGTTGGAGGCAGAAAACAGCTTCCTTTTAGGTTCAGGTTCCAGCCTAGTTTGCAGAGGAGGCGTCTCTGGCCTTGCCAGCTGTGCACCTTTGATCTGGACAAGCCCGGAGCCCTACAGTGGGATTTTTACAATGCCTCTTCAGAGAGAAATTTCCTTTAAAATTTTTTTTCAGCCTTGGCAGGAGCAGTCTTCAGCCTGTCTCATACAATTTTCTGCCTCATTCCTCCTCCTACCTGCCAAGGACATGGTTGGAATATTTGCGTGGTGCCGGGAGGGAGGCGGCTGTGCTCTGCAGCCGGTCACAGCCCGCAGCGCTGCATCACAGCATTTTCTCAGCAGCAGCTCAGTATCTCCCTGCAGGATCACACCGTGCTTCCCTTCTCATGAGCAAACCTCTCTCCAGGGCAGCTGGCCCGGACTGGGGAGCTGCTGGGAGCAGCCACCAGCAGTCAGTATTACCTGGGCATCCCTGTGTCATCGCTGTAATGAATGTGTCTAGCCCGCTCTGTGCAGGCAAGAAGTCTACTGGATCCTTTTGGCTTTTTCTCCTGTTTGTGCTTATATTTTGACGTGCCTGATGCTGCCAAGGGCTTGGGGCTCAGGGCAAGACCCGCACCACCTCCGTGCACAGGTACATATGGGCAAGTGATCCGTACTGAGCCGTCATTCCTTTTCCTTTCAGCCATCGAGACTCTTGGCCAAGACACTTGAGTTTATGCTTTTGCTTATCCCAACAGATGCTGAGACAACTTTTAACTTCCAGCCAGGCAGCTGTCCAGGGATGGGCGAAGGGCACCTCTGCCCAATGCCTCGGTGGGATGCTCGAACAAAGGCTTCTCTGGCCCAGATGCCGGTTGGTTTCTCACCAAGTAATACTGTGTACATGGCCTTTATATGAAATGCAGACTGTTTTCCTTTGGGTAGCAGACTCCTCTCTTTTATTGCTTACCAGGTACAGCAGCAGGTACGGGTGCGGTGCCGTGTGCCAGCCACAGGAAAGCCCCGGACACGCCATGCGTTCACACTTGCCTAGGTTACTTTATCTGGCCCCAAGATTTGTGCCGAGGCTCTGCAGATCTTTCTGTTCTGCTTCTGTGCTGACACGTCAAAGCCCCTTGCATGGGCGACCGAAACCCTGCAGCAGCAGCAGCAGCCGGCTGGGCCGGGCTCTGCTCCCTCAGTCCCAGCTTCCCCATGGGCTGGGACACGGAGGGCAAGGGGAAAGCCACCCTTCCGAGGTCCTTTGGCAGCACCCCTTGCACGGCTGGCAGGGGCTGAGCATCCCATCCCGTTGTGGAATGCACAGTCTGCTGGCAGGGCTGTGCTCTGCCTGGGCCGCCGTGGTGTTCCTGCAGCCACTGTGCCGCTGGGCCCTGCCAGTGCGGCACATCTGTGGGGCCATTTTTGCCACGGCCCTGGCTTTGGGAAGCATTCCTTCTTGGTTTCCTCACTCTGGCTGTGCCAGTCAGAATTTTGCCCAAACTTGGATTCTTTTACCAAAATCTCTCAACTGACACTCGAGTCCATCTCAGACAAATGCCAACAGCCTGCCAAGGGGGCCCAGACCCGAGCAAGGGGCTTGCCCCATGGCTACAGACCTGGCCTTGGTGAGATGAGCTGTGTGGGGCTTGCTCACCCAGAACAGGTGTGCCCTGCTCTAATGGAAGGTGTCCCTGCCCATGGCAGTAGGGTTGGAAACAGGTGGTTCTTAAGGTCCCTTCCAAACCAAACCATTCTATGATTCCCTGCAGAGCTGACACCGTCCACATCTGCCACAGGGTCCTGCGGTTGGGTCTGCGTAATATTTTCTCTCTTGGACTCCTGATTCTTCCCATGCTGCCAACAACATGAAAACTGGATAAGGCACCATTTTCCATCCATTTCTGCAACCTCCTTCACCCCCCCTGCCCTCTCTTTTTATTTCTGAATTAATGAGCAGTCATTCACCTGCGATGAACCTCTAGTTCGTTACCTTTTCTTCGCTGCGTCTGTACCCCTGTAATAGCATTACTGCCTTTTACTTGTCGTGGAGTTATTTAACATATAAAGATGGTTTGGTCCTTTTCTTTACAAAGATGGCTACAGTTCATGTTCCTTGATGTTCTATTAAAACTCTGATGTGACGTTTTACTACTGTAGATTGAAAGTAGGGTGCTTTAGGGTGAGATAGCCACGTGGCAAGAAACACAGAACCCATCCAGATTACTTAAAAAGGGGAAAAAAAGATTTTAAACAACAGCAACAAAAAAAATTACTGTAACACTATGTAAAACCCCAGATGACAATTTAACTGACTATTAAATGGAGCTATTAGTAATCCCTGGCTCTGGCAAACTGGAGTGTTTGTTTATAGTTTTGGTCCAGTTGATGTCATCTTTTGGTCACAGATGAAACACTCCCAGCCTTTGAACTCGGGTGAGTCTTCACACAAGTTTAGCATTAGCCTGTCTGCCCACTGGGTTAGCCAAGTCCTAAACCACTCAGCACACTCAGACAGAGCCATGTCCTGCTCCTCTCCTTGCCCACCTGCTCTGCTGGGCATGGGAAGGTGTGGATGTCTGCAGGCACTTTCAGGGTTTGGGGGAAAATCTGCATTTACACATCCTTGGCAAGGGTCTCTCGGAGTCCTTGCTTTGCAAACCTTCTCAGGGGCTGGGGATTTGGAAGCTGGTTTTTTTAGTACATAAGGTGGATGGGGTGTTACTGTCTGGTGGTCAACCACCTGCTGAGAATGTCCTGGTCCACCTGGAAGACTTTTGACGGAGGACTAGGAGCATCACGAACATTAACACTGTACATGATGTGAAAACCAGTGCTTGAACAGAGGTGAGAGCTGCAAAGGATGCCTTAAAAGCTACTTACAGTCCAGTGTTGTGTTTAATGCTCAGGCCATCAGGACTTAAAAGGGCTGGTCCCTTGGCCAAGCCCAGTGTGTGTTCCCACTGCCCTGCCAGATGGGTGGGAGATCCGGGGAGAGCCAGGGATTGATTACTGCAGGCAGGCAGACAGCATGCTTGGGAAGGAGAGGGAATTTAGGGGCTATAGCACACAAATCCATAGGAAACCAGACTTCATTAAGTCTCATGGAACAACCTGATCTTTTTTTTTTCTCTTCCCACTGCTAAATTGCAGGAAAACAAGCTAAAAATACACCCAATACTTTCCTTCTGCTATTTTCCGTGCAGTTCAGTGCTGTGGCTGCCACCGTCTCGTCGCACAATAACCTGTCGCTGTGGAATGAGACGTAAGGAGGAGAAGGAGGAGCAGGAGGAGGAGGAGGAGGAGGAGGGCTGGCTCACCCCAAAATCTCCTCAGGGATCATCTGGCTTGCAATCAGTGGAGGTTTGGAGGAAGCCACCCTAAAAAGGGTGAAGTGGACTGTAAGGGACGCATCACCAGCACACCGGCAGCTTTTTAGGAAGGATTTGGTAAGGGGGGTGCATGTGTTGGAAGGGTTGCTTTGGCCCACAGTCCCTATCCATGCCCAGAAGGCAGGTACCAGCAGGGATCGCTGCATTTCAACACAACCATGGACACATGAATGGCGTGGCACTGCTGGAGCCCGCACACCAGGCACTGTGCCCCCTTTCCTGGCTGTGTGCTGTCCTGCATTGGGATGGCTGACAAAGCTTTCCAAACCCAGCTGGTGTTGCTGAAAGAGCCACTGCCCTGCTCAGCCACGTGTCTCCATCGTCCTGGGGTCACCGGGGTTGGCGTCTCTTGGCATGAGGCTGTATTTGGCAGAAAGGAGGGACAGGATGGGAAAGCAGCTCTCCTTTTGGCTACTGCCATAGACAGCTGCTCTTTATGTGCAAGAAATAGAGCTGGGGTCCTGGTTAATTGGGGCTGTGGAGCCCCCTATTGCACTGTCCTTCATGGGAGCAAATCTGGCTCCTCAAAATGCCTAATCTGGGGAGTTTTGCCCTAGAGAGGACATTCACTGTCACCAGGAGATGCTGTTCCTGGAGCAAAGGGAGGCATGTGGCCATCAGAGATGGATGGAAGAAGAGCAAGGTTAGAACACAGCACAAGGGCTTTTTGGTGTTTCCCAGTCCATATGTACCAAGTTTATCTGGTTACTTAAAAACTACAGCAAAAGAAAAAAAGATCCCAAAACCTTAAAGCAATTTTTTTGATTGTCTTTGGTTTTAACTCTCTTGCCAGGATGTCACATGGCATGGCACTCTGGCTACACACACACACACACACACACACACACACACACTTTTCCCTACATTTAAAGTAGATTAATTAAAAAAACTGATCAGCCTTGGACCAGTTTGTAGCATAACCAGCAGAAGACCTGCAAAAGTGTTCTTCCAGCTGAGGGCACAGCAAAAGCTGCCTGAGTGCCAGCCTTGAACTGTGGGGACATTGGAGGTGAGTGTCCCGCTCCAACCCAAAACCCAAAGGAGATCTTCCACTGGGCTGGGACTGCTCTGGGAGAGTCCTTAGTTTGGGGCAGAGGAAAAGCATGGGGGACCAAAGGTGCTGGGAGCAGCCAAACCACCTCCCTGGCCCCCTTTTGGATGAATCAAGGAGACAAAAGCCATGGAGGATGAGAAGATTATTTATTTTTCATAGATTTTTATAAAAAATAATTATCAAATACAAAAAAATAAAAATAGCAGCAGCCTCCATTGTGAATAAAACCCTAAAGGGGACAAAAACCGCTCAGTGTCGCTATAGAAGAACAATAGTTCGGTATGTAGAAGCTGTCCGGTCATGAGAAGCACAAATGTCTGTCAGCCAAGCCAGTGCCTCTGGTCCCACCCCCTCAGCTCCCCTGTCCGTGGGGCACAGTCCCTTCCCTGCACACACACAGGTGAGCAGGGACAGGACCAGGATTTTCATGCCCAAAGGGTAGAAGTTTGGCATCTAAACACACAGGCAGCCAAGTAACGCTGCCACCAGGCAGGGAGGGGTTTGGCATGGCAAGCTACTGGGACTTGAAATTCTCTGTGTGTCACCCTCATACCCCCTGTGGGGGGCTGCTGGGACCACCACTCCATCTCTGTTGGGACTCCTGGATCTCCCCTTCCCTGCACCGGTGGAGCTGTGCCGGCTACCCAAGCTGCACCTCCTGGGGATGTTGGAACAACTTTTATTTAAATTTTCTTGTCTTATCTGAGGGTGTTTTTTATTGAAAAGTGGATAGCTGACAAAAAATGCCACTATCTGCCCAAGTGACATCCATTTTGGGTGAAAACCCCTGGGGTCACTTGTGTATGATGGGAACAGAAATGTCCAGTGTGTCCCTGCTGCAAAAGGAGACAGGATGCACTGGCGCCCACCTCTCCTCGAGTCTCTGCCTAGATCAGGGCAGACAGGGGCAGCTGAAGTCAGGAAAGGGCTTGAAGGACAGGGCATCTCCTGCCTGGATGCTGGTGGGATGTCCAGGCGCCTCTGCCCCCTACTCCTGTCTCCCAGTAAAGCACAGCTGTAGGAAACGCCTGACACAAAAGGATGGGGGAGATTTAGCGGAATCCAAACGATGCCTTGAAAATCCCCGGTCTCTCCACACCGTGTCACCCTCTCTCCACCACTCCCTCACCAGGCAAACCCTGGCTTGGAGCCTGTCTCCAATCCAACAGCACAGGCCACGCGGGGAGGATGCAGCCGGGCATCCCAGCCTGCAGCTGCAGCTCCTACTCTGTGGTCCCTTTTCTGCTCTCTTACCCTCTGTCCCTTTTCTCTGCCTCTTTACAGCACAAAACCATCAGTGGTAATCCCAGCTGGAGCCAGGCACCTTCCCTATTGCTGCCTCTCTGGGGCTGGGTCCCAGCTGCCAAGCTAAGCTTTTGGGAATCAATTATAGGGGGCAAAGCTTCTTGCTGGGCTTTTTTGGGGCTTGAAGTGAATCTGAATATTTTCACTGGGTGCCTACAAGAACAAGAAACTCGTGGAAGTCAGTGACTGTGATGGGCTTGGACACAGAGATAGTAATGATACTAAGGAAAATCTCAATGGGAAAAGATGATGCTCAAAGTCTCCTGACAGGTTTTTTTGGGTCCTGTCTCTCCTTCGCACGACAGGGTCTGGTCTCCTCTGAGACAGCACTGTTGAAAGTCAGATGTGGCGAAAGAGAAGGACCACCTCATCACCCTTCATTTGAGCATCACACAGCTACTCCAGGTTGCCCACTATATCCCTTGTCTAAGTTGGGTGTGCAGTGGCCGGGAGAGTGAGGCAGAGAGGAATTGTGGTGAGTCTTTGCTTCTACTGACCATGCAGTGATCCCCATGGACAC
Source organism: Acropternis orthonyx (assembly GCA_035583155.1). Taxonomy (NCBI): domain Eukaryota; kingdom Metazoa; phylum Chordata; class Aves; order Passeriformes; family Rhinocryptidae; genus Acropternis; species Acropternis orthonyx. The sequence continues at coordinate 27,235,013 of JAWWEU010000005.1, read as the reverse complement.
GTAACCCTTCCCAGAGGGCTCTGAAATAAGGTGTGATGGATGTCTGTGGTGCCCTTTGGGTCCACTGTGCTCACTGGGATTTTTCAATGGCACAGCAGCATTTTCCTCAACCCCAGAATAATCCTGATCCAGGGCCCTAAGCAGAGCAAGGCAAAGCACTAGCAAATCCCAAGGGCAAAACTTGGCGCCTGTAAGATGCCTAAATCACCTTGAGGTGGGAGCCTCCATGCCCGGGGAGCTCTCTTCTGGCATGGCCTGGGTGTTTGGCTTCTCTCTCTGTCCTCCTTCCAGCTCCCTCTCAGCAAGGAAGGGGAAATTTCCCTGCTCCTCCCGCCCTGACCTGCACTTTTCCCAATGGTTTGTACTTCACAGCAGCATGGGTGTGTGACATCTCAGCTTCATCAAGAGCAAAGAAAATATAATATATATTTATATATATATTATATATATGTATATAGATATAATTCAGTTTAAATATTTGCAGAGAGATCACAACTACCTCGACCTTGCTAAAAGAAGCCTGTACAGCAGAGCGGGGTGAATAGTGACAAAACCCAGAGCAAAGACAGACACCCAGATGCTGGGCCAGGACAGACCTCCCTGGCAGCACCTGGGCTCTCGGCGTGGACCCCAGCCCAGCGTGTGGCCGGGGCGGCACCAGGCCCCTGGCTGAGCCCCTCGAGGGGGTCCGGGAGGGAGCGGCGGCGCGGAGGGGACCGCTCTGCCCTCCTGGGCTCCTCGGTGGCCTCGACCCGTCCCCCTCCGTGCGCAGCCGCCATCCCCCTGCCCGGCTCTCCGTGCCCCTGCGGCCCCCTCGCCTCCCGCCGTCCCCACGGCCCCCGGTGCTGCCCCTTGGCTGCTCCGGCCCTCGCCTGACCGAGAGAGGCCCTTCCCGATGCCGCTACTGGTTCTCCTCGGCCGCCGGGTCACGGCACGTGCACTCGTCCTGGTCGCAGTCAGCAGCAAACGGGATCACCTGCGGGCACCAAAGGGACAGCTCAGCCTCTGCCTTGAGACACCCCTCTCCTGCCGCCCCTGTGCCCCCGCAAGCCCTCTCCTGGTATGGACAGACAGACGCTCTGGGCTGTGCCTTGTTGTTGGCGCTGCGGAGACTGCCACTCACTGAGAAATGGGCTCCGACACAGCCTGTCCCTGGCCGAGCTTTATTTTCCTTTTTGTGAGCTTGTGTTTCATAGAATCATAGAAGTTGGGAAACTGCTTTGTTGGGTTGGAAGGGACCCATCAGGATCATCAAGCCCAACTCCTGACCCTGCACAGGACAGCCCCAACAATCCCACCGTGTGCCTGGACCATTGTCCAAACACTTCTTGAACTCTTGTCAGGCTTGGTGCTGTGACCACTTCCCTGGGGGGAGCCTGTTCCAGTGCTCAGCCACCCTTTGGGTGAGAAACCTTTTCCTGATACCTAATCTAAATCTCCCCTGACTCAGCTTCACGATGTTTCCTCTAGTCCTATCACTAGTCACTGGTGTTTAAAATTTTGCAGCCATGGGTTAGCTTGAATTTTGCACCCCAATGTCAAACCCTGGGAAGAAGCCTCCCCTGGTGGGTGTAAAACATTTGGACTAGGGCTGGCAATGTTAAAGCACCTCTAGATTTAAGTTTTACTTTTGCCTCTGTTAGAAAGCCCCCTCTGTCCACATCTGAACCCACGGACCTGACTTTCAAGCTACTCCTGGCACAGCAAAGCATGAAAGAAACATTCTGCAGCTCTTGGAGGAACTCAGCCAGGCTCCCTTCTGCAAAGCTGAGCTCCACACTACCCGATACAGAAGCCAGGGTAGGTGCATACAGTCCATGTGCATTGTGGCTTCAGAAAAGCCAGGCAGGATGGAGGCTCTGTGAGCAGGAACAGCCTTCAGTGTGTTTGTACAGGGCCACCCACCAGCTTTGAGACACCCCATGCAGACAGAGAGGCTCACTGCACATTGCTTTCTCTGCAACAACTGTATGTGGCCAAGCACGGCTGTGTCACCTTAGCTGGTGGCAGCAGAGAGAGGAAGGAGGGCATCCACTGAGCATCTGGCAGTTGCCTGGTCAGGGGCTATGGGAGCTGAGAAAACAGTTCCCTCCGTAGGTTTTATACACACCAGGCTCAGAGCCAGGAGTTTTTCTCACTGTGGAAACATTTCATTTTTTCACAGCCTGGGTCAGCGATGGGCTGGTGTGGATTTTTTGATGATTAAACTCTGTATTCCTGCATCTGCCTTAACAGAGATGTGCTGGAGGCTTGTTGAGTGGAAGATCTGGGACCTGTGGGGGTTGCAAGCTGGGTCTGGGTCTCCTGAGAGCCATAGGACCAAATCCTCCCACCTTCCACTGCAAACCCATCCTTTATTTTGGCCATGCCTTGCTCCAAGATGTCATGATATCGTTGTGGGGATTTCACTCATCACTTGGGTGTAAAGCCTTTTCTTTCCTATCTCAAGTGGATCTTCCCAGGACTTTATTTTTCCTTTTCTCTGTGTATGTATGCGTGATGAAAGGAAAAATGATTCAAGCTCCACAACAAAGATGAGAAGATCCAAATTCACATATTTTCGCAGTGAGAAATTATCTCATGCCCTATGATTTGTTTTGCTGTTGGATATGATTAGGAAGGATGGGCTGTGAGTGCTGGATAGCAAGTTAGGTGGGAGGGAAGGTTGTGATGGGAGACAAAAAAGGGTCGGTACAACCCCAACGCCAAGTTGCTCCCTCTACACGATTCCTCCCTCTTTTCTCCCCAAAACAGGAAGGGAAACACAGCCCACAGCAGACACCAGTGGACCATACCAAAATTCCCCTGTGAGACAGCTCAGCTAGATGACAAGGTGACTTTGGACTCACCACTGTGTCCTATGGAAGTCATTTCTTTGGGACTCTTCCCAAAACAAGAGGGAATCCCGTGAAGCTCAGCAGGAGCTGGGCTGAGGTTTCAATCACGCTGGCCCGAGTCCAAACCCCGCTCTTAATCAGTGGGATGATGTCTATCAGCTTCAGCTGGCTTTGGGTTTATAATCATGGGTTTGTTCTCCCTTCATGGGAGAATTGCGCTGCAGGCTCAGTTCCACAGGCAGCAAAGCCAAAGGGCAGAGGTAGCAGTCAGCCCTCAGTCCTAAACCCTGACCAGCGCCGCAGAAGGTGCTCTCTTACCTTCCTGGAGGACAGTGTGGAGGCACAGCAGTCACCCCCGTCGTACTGGCAGTACGCCCGGTTGTTGATGGTGTCACACCAGCCGTCTGCTTGGAAGGGCTAGGCAGGGAAATGAGGATTTGTGAAAGGGTTAGTCAAAAACAGAAGGCTGCCCAAAAAAGTAGAGACCCCAGGCCCTCACCAAGGCCCCTTCCACAATACACAACCCCCCCTTCAAAGCCGAAGGGCACCAGTTATCCTGGCTGGTGTGGATGGAGCAGTGGGTGTTCCAAGGGCAGCAGCTAGAGGATCAGGGAATTGTGTCAGAAACGTTAAATGGCACAAGCAGCCATTGAGAAACCCATTTTATTGTTGTTTAGTTACATGAGTCATCTGATGAGAAGAGAAGAGAAGAGAAGAGAAGAGAAGAGAAGAGAAGAGAAGAGAAGAGAAGAGAAGAGAAGAGAAGAGAAG
>JAWWEU010000005.1:27175162-27231305 GCA_035583155.1 Acropternis orthonyx | reverse complement strand
AGAGAAGAGAAGAGAAGAGAAGAGAAGAGAAGAGAAGAGAAGAGAAGAGAAGAGAAGAGAAGAGAAGAGAGAAGAGAGAAGAGAGAAGAGAGAGAAGAGAAACAAGCATCTGGGGCTGAGAAGCAGCCAAGGGGGGCCGAGGAAGAGCACTGTGTGATAGGTGCAACCAGCGACGCGCATGGGAAGGAGCTGTTCGCTTGCCATGAGCTGTCAGGAACGGGCCACAGCTGAGCTTTATTTGTCACAGATATTCACCAGCACTGCCAAGCAACAGCTGAGCTAGGTAGCTGAATGGAGAAGCCATTCATTAACTGAGGGATTAGTAATGAAATGCTTCTTCTGCTTCGGGCTCTGTGATGGTAGCTACTGGCCCAGCAACCATGGCCAACCTCCAGGAGTGCTGTCAGCAGAATTACAGAATCACAGAATGCTTTGAGTTGGAAGAGACCTTAAAGACCATCTATTCCAACCACCCTCCACCTTCCCCCACACCTTCCACTAGACGTGGATGCTCAAAGCTCTGTCCCCACCCTGGCCTTGGACACTCCCAGGGATGGGGCAGCCAGAGCTTCTCTGGGCAACCTGTGCCAGGGCCTGCCCACCCTCATAGTCAAGAATTTCTTCCTAATATCCAGACTAAACATGCCCTCTTATCAGTTTACAGTCATTCCTCCTTGTCCTGTCACTCCATGCCCTTGTCAAAAGTCCCTCTCCAGCTCTCTTGGAGCCCCTTTAGATACTGGAAAGTACTTTAAGGTCTCCCCAGAGTCTTCACTTCTCCAGAGTGAACAGGACTCTCAGCGGAAACCTGGGTACCCCATTGCTCATGGAAGCAGCTGACCCATTTAATTGGATCTGCTGGCCCCAAACCACAACGAGCTTCAGAAAATACCCAGACTCAGCCTTTGATGATGGACACTCACCTGTAGCAGCCCTAAACCTAATGATGGCCAGCTGAAAAATATCACTGCACCCTGATTGCCCTGCACCCACTGTGCCAAAGCCAACATGTGGCACTGGTCATTATACCAGTAATTCACACAAAAAAGCCATGCCAAAAACAGGGAACCAATGTGAGTTTTTGTCCTCGTGACTCACAAGGAACAGAAAACGGCTCAGTGCAGGCTAAGCTCAACTTTAGGAAGTAGCAGCAGGGATTATGGCAAACCACCAAGTCTGGTCTCTGCTATCAGTACCACAGGCCCCAGGCCAAATCCAGACTTCCATACAGAGATTGCATTTGCCTGGAAGATCTTGGAAAAGCAGAAGGAAAAGCGCACCTTCCTGCAGCTGGGAAACTGAGGCATAGCCAGGTTAGGTAGCTCACTCAGAAACTGCCATCATTGCTATCACAAACCCCATCCAGAGGAGACCAGGGTGCAGTTTCATCAAGGCAGCAGGGTTAGCACTCCTCTTCCACTGAAAAGCATCAGGTGTGTTTTAAATGATGGTGATCAAAGAAGGTCTCTGAGCCTCCAGGCACCTTTGAGCACCATGAGGGCCAGGGCAGGGATGTTGGGGCTGGAGGGTGCTGGGATGCAGCCAGGGGACTGGCCAAGGCCGCTGGCAGGGCAGAGCTCTTCTGGGTGTGATTTGCTTTTGCAGCCTTCCACACGGTGGAGTTTTTCCTTGAGCTTTGCTCCATATGTCATGACTCACTGGCAAAACAACACCCGTCGCTCCAGTAGTTTCCATACAATTATGGGGAGGTTTGCACAGGTCTGAAATGATTTCCAGATCCTGAGTGCAAGGTGGGAGGAGGACAGAGACAGGGACAGGATGGGGAAGAGAGGCTCTTGGTCTCTCTCTACACCTACTAGGGCTAACTGCCCCCTCCTCTCAGCCCGCAGGAGCCCATACCCCACCCTAAACAAATACAGGCTCCTATGGCAACACTTGGTGGGGAAACTTAACAACTCATGCTCCAAATTACATTGGAAAAACATATGAGGGGAAAATAGAAAATGACTAATTGGACTCGAGGCTTAAGAGAGCCAGGCACAGGGTTTGGGGACTGCTGTCATTGCTCCTTGACTAGCGTTTGGAGAACACAGTGACTCCTGTGCCTTTGCCTTGCTGAGGATCTCCAGCCAGTTTCATCTTTGCAAGCTGAAAGAGCAAAGTAAGGTGCTGGTGGGTCACCCTCAAAGGCAGAGGAAACATACATCAGTCTCATTCTGGCCTTGCAAAAGTCACAGCAAGGGAGGACATGGGCAATGCAATGTACTAAGAAAGAGCAGGTGATGTGAGAGAGGAAAGCCCATACAGACTCTTCACCCTGTGCTTGAGACGCGGCTCCACAGAAATCAATGGCAGTGCTGGGAGAAGGGAGGTTTGCCCAGGTCAGCGACTCGCAGAAACACCTGGTGATGTTTTAAGATGCTGGCAGGAAAAAGGAAAACACCGATGCCCAACTGCACCACGGCTGGATGTGATCCAGGGAAATGGCCAACTGCATCTCAGCTGTCAGAACGTGCATCATCCAGTGCAGGGAGGGGAGGAAGGGCTGGTTGAAATATCTCTTATAGATGGGGAAAAAATGAAGAAGGGAATTGCTGCAACCGCTCTGCATTTAATGACGGGACACTGAGGCAGCCGGGGCTGCGTCAGCGAATCTCCCCACTCCCACCATCCATCTTCCTTGTTTGCTCAGACAGCAGCTTCAGCGGGGCAAGTGGTAGCACGTGGAGGTGCAGCATCTGGCACCGCCGGGCCCGAGCCCCGCGCTGCCGGCACAAAAATAGTAACCACGACTCAAGCGCTTGGCAAGTTAAATAGGCTAAAAAAACACGGGCTCGCAACGCCGGCAGCAGGCGCGAATGAAAAGAGAAACAATTAAAGGGGGAGGGGGGGGGAATAAAAGAGGGAAAAGTATTGCAGGCAAAGGAGGGATGTGAGAAAGGACTGGTCAGATCCTGATGCATCCCAGGCAGAAGGCTCTCCAAGGGCTCGGTGGTGATGTTTCTCTCGAGGCTGCTGGAGATGCCACGGAGGGAGCAGTGTCAGTGCACAGTGTTTTTCCACAGTCCCTGGGTTGGCTCCCACACCTGGGGAGTCCCCAGTGCCATCAGGGAGGCAGGCAGGGTCTAGGCACTTGTCTTCAAACCCACCTAATATGTAGGTTGGTTCAGTGTGAAAGCACAGGAAAGGGTACAACAGGTGAGTGAAAGACGGATCATGAAGAATAAATCACAGATCCCATACGTATTCTGGTGCTGTATCACAGGTGTTTGATAAACATTATTTCCCAGGAATGCAGGTTTTGCTCTGGCTGAGCAGACCTGAAGGCTCACTTGGCTTTTGGCCACTACGCCTTCCAGGTGCTTCAGAGGAAGGCGGAAAGAAGAAAAGAGAAAATATTCAGCATTCCCCTGGCCAAAAGTGTAACCAAAGAGCTGAAAGACTCTCCTGCTCTGCCACTGAGATGGAAAGTGCTGCTCATTTCTATGTGCCCACAGCCACTGAAGGCCCAGATCCCAGTTTCAGGGAATCAAGTCCAGCCTTAAGAAGCAAAATGTTTTCTCCCAGCCTGGTCCTGGGCTTTGTGACTGTGCTGAGGGTGCATAGCTTGCTTTCATGTAGTTTCTAAGTCAGCATGGATTTTGCTGTCCTTTCATGCTTCCTTTTGGGAAGTGGCATTCTGGGCATCAAGCTCAGACCCTCTGCATGCTGACACACAACCATGTGTGTCCCTGCAGCTGAGGAGGTGCAGGTGTCTTCATCCTCCCCAGCTGTCCCTTTCAAGGCAGCCCCAGAGGAACAGGGGAATCACCATTCCACAGGGGACACAGGCAGGGACGAGCCCTGGAAAAGCTGCCACTGCCCTCAGACCCACGCCTTGTACATCAGCAACGCTCCTGTTAATTCTGTTCCTGCAATGGAATGGATGAGTCATTAGTGGTGGGAAGATCAGCTGGAAACCCCAACCCTTTGGTGGCAGGGGGATGTCAGCCCAAACCAGGGCTCACACAACCACGGGACACGAACCTGAGTTGTCCCAAGGCTAGAGAGGGCTGCAGCTTCCCGGGTCTAAGATGTGCAAGAGAAGCCACATCCCAGCTGCAAGGTGCTGCCTGTGGCAGGGAGGAGCAGGCAGGGAGGTGTGGGGAAAGGGAAGCAGCAGCCCTGGGCCAGGCAGAGACAGAGGGCAGCTTCTCCCCACTGGATGCCCTTCCCTTCCTCCCCACCTCAGCCACTAACCAAGCTATTTCCAAAAGCTCTGGGAGGTCCCTGGGAGGACTTGAAGAATGCCCAAAGCCTTGTTAAACGTCTGGTTCCCTTAAAGCACCAATACATCCACCACCTCAGCTTGGTCTCTGGAAATTTCCCCTCCCATCCCTGGCCCAACACCGCTTCAAACCACTGCTCCCCTCCAGGAAGCTGGTGCTGGTGTCAGTCCCTAAGGCCACAGCTGTGACAGAGCTGGTTAAAGTGATCCTATTAGCACCATGTCCCCGGGACCCATCCCTCTCCTTACACACACTCATGCTGGTGAGGCAGAAAGCCCGGCCATTCTTGGCTCCCCCTGCTTGCCCAAGGAAGTTGACTGGGAATGCAGACTGTGGGAGGAAATGACAATGTTCATTGTTTGGATTAAATATTTTTCTTGGCCCTCTCTCTGTTGCAGTGTGTCTTTTATTTTATTTTTTTCTCCCCCCGCCTTGACACCCCAAGCACATTCACTTTCCCTCTCTCCTTCCTGAGGCTCTCCAGCACGCAAGGAGGAAATCAGCTCTGAAAAACACAGGGAGGGACAGAGAGGGAACAGGGCTGGCTTCTGCTCACAAAGTTTTTTGGGATGCCTCCCTGCCCTGAGCCACCTCTACCTGGCCCATTGCAGAGATGGAGGCAGAGTGAGCATCGCTCAGAGGAAGAGAACTCCAGAAATTTGGGAAGAGGCACCTGGGACCAAGTGGCCTGAAGAAAAGAGAAACAAAATCCTGCAGAACTAGTTCTTCATTTCCTATTTTTGTGTCTTCCAGTTTCTGTCCTCTGAGCTGTCCCTCCACTCCTTTTGAACAGTGGGAGATGTCCCCTGGAGGCACATGCCTGGAGGATGGCTAGTTGGAGATCATGGACCTGCCCTACCACCTCAGACACAGCCAGAAAGCAAAGTGGAGACATTCCAATTGCTTCTGTGCTTGCTGGTGTCCCTGAACCACTCATCAGCTTAGCATGCAGATGGCCTTCACCACACCTTGTGTCTCCAGGAACATCTGCTCCAGCCCTGACATCCTTCTCCCCAGGCCTCACTAAGGAGACAGAGGCTTGTTGCTTGAGGACGTACTCCACATACTTGAAGGAACACTTCAAGGAAGGGCTGATGGGCTGGAAGGCAGCATCCTGCTATTTGATTTCAGCCCATGTGCCATCACTGGCACTGCTGTGCTCAGCTCCCAACAGTCTGGGTGTGGAGCTCCGGGTGCTCTCAAGGACAATGATTCCCTGGACTCAGGTTTCCCGCAAACAGCTGGACCCTGTTTGAATCAGTGTGGGTTGAGGTTGGACAGGACTGGTGTCTGAGGGGAATGCAAAGCAGAGTTTAGGCTGCTGCTTGGTCTCCAGTCTGAAGGCTGCTGTAGATGGCCATACTGGGAGAGCAGGTTCTGCCTTCACGGTGTCTGAATGGGCTTCTGTGCCCCAGGCGAGCGTTTGGCTCAGAGACACTTCTGCTTGCAGAATTGAGCATGGGACACTTTGGCTACTGAATGGGGATGCATTTCTTTATCCCTGTCCTGCTCTGTGCTCCTCAGAGACCTCCTGTCTCAGCAGACAGCCATGTGGAAAGGGCTTTGCACAATTGATGAAGACAAGAGGGAAGAAGGGGATGGAAAGCTGGTGTAGATAAACACATCAGAGCAGGTCTTTGCTTCCATAAAAACATCCGTGTCCATGATGTATTCACAGTGAGGTCCTTAGCCTTGTCTTTTTTATACCCTGATCTCAGTGCTAACAGAAGAAGAAAAACAGAAGCAGGGAAGAACAGGCAAAGGGGAGCAGAGGAAGATGCCGTGTGTCAATAGCGATCCTGGCAAGCGTGGTGGCTCCCAGAGACAGTCCCCAGTGCTCACCATTCCCAAGGACATTGTTGCACCCCCAAGGGACCAGCAGCACCAGCCTGCCATCCTGCCCCCAGCAGCTCTCCTGCTGCATCGACTAGATCTCCAGCCAAGCCATTTGTGCAAAATATGTTGCAGGATAGAACGGGCTATGAAAAACAAGCCCTGAAAACCACAAGGGCCTCCTGACCCACTTGTATCTGGTTTCTGCCAAGTTCTTGTTACAGATCTTAAACAGAAAGAAAAACAATGTACGAGGGATGAAGGAACTGAAGGGGAATGAATATCCGTGTTGGAAGAGCAGTTGGCTGGGCTACGCTTGGGGATGTTTGTTTATTATCAGCAACGACTCATTGATTTTTATTTCAGCGGGTGCTTTCAGTGGTTTTTCACTCCCTCTGTATCACCAGCTGGATGACTGTGACTGCTGGGAGAGGGGGAAGTGGGACAGGGATGGAGGGATGGCACCTGAGCTGGAGAGGGCAGAGAAGCAGCTGTAGGTGAGGGTCAGGGCATCCCAAGTGCAGGGCTGCTGGCATAATGTGGCTTAGGGAAGCTGAGGCTGCTCCCACCTCCCTTTGTGGGGCACCACAAACACTGGTGGTGTGCCTGGATGCTCTTAGTCCTACCCATGCCAGAAGACCCCCATATTTTGGAGTCCTGTGAGCCGGTCCATGCAGGTAGGGGAGGGACATCTGTCCCTGGTCCTTATACCATGCTGCTGTGTGGTCATTTTATTTCCCTCTGTTTTGTCCCATCACATCAAAGCACAGCAGTGAGATCTTGGGTGAGACTTCCCACTGTCCCTATTGCATGTGCCTGCAAAGGGGTTAACTCTGCATGACAAATGCTGGACACAAGCCGAGCGAGGGTTTTGTGCATGCTGGTGGGAAGAGCCAAGGATCCATCAGGGTCCTTGACTACCTGTTGGACTGAGAAACTTAGGAACAACTTGCAACCACAAACACGCTTCAATCCCTATTTCATAATTTCCATTGTAATACCTCAGGAAAACCACAAAACAGGGAACAGATTAGCGTTTTACGACCATGATAACATGACCAGCAGCACGCACAAGGGCACTGAGACCTTGTCCTCATGCAGGGAAGACCTGAGAAATTCCCAGCAGCTCATGCTCCCGACAGCGTTCTGATATGGCCCACTTTCACTCCGGGTGTGAGGCAGAGACCTCAAGCCAAGGTACCTTCCAATTAACCCTTTGCTACCTGCACGTAATGATGACACGAAGCTGAAGGTGGGGATGAGGCCAGCATGTTGCACAATGTGTTGGCTGCCCAAAACACCTGCCCACATTCTCTCTGATCACTGCAAGAGCAGCCTGCCTTCCTCTGAGTGCAGGTGTACTCAGGACAGCAGGACAGAGCAGGACAGCAGTGGTTGCCCCATCCTGTGAATAACACTGGGTAAATGTGATGATGATAAAACAAGTGAACGTTGGCACCTTAAACCACAGCTACAGTGTGGAGCCCCTGTGGTGGGAGATAGAGGGGTTTAGGATGTTGCACAGCCTAGGAGGTGCTCTATGGGAGCCACGCTCAGGCACAGACTATTCTGGACCATGGCAGGAACAGTCCAAGGGAGCAAGCTGGATTGCTGTACACAGTCTCCTCTGAAGTCAACAGCCTCAGTTGCTTTAGGGTACAGCAAAGGGATATCTCAGAAGTGGTCACCTCGGGATGGCTTAGGAGAATGTGCCCCAGATACTGCAGCCACCTCCCTCACAGCAGCCAAACACACCACCAGGGCCAAAACCACCCCCTCCCAAGGCATGGTGGGGAGGAGGGGTTTCTCTCCTCCTCCACTCCCCTCTCCCCACAGCCCCAAGCCCCCTCCCTTGGTACCGCCATCTGTTTTTCTACTGATGGCAGGGGACGAGATGTTCCACTGGCCCTCGAAAGGCGAAGCGCGCTCGGCACTAACTCGTATTCCTGATGGGCTCCTGGAAGGGTTTGCAACCCTCCCTCCCTCCCTCCCTCGCCGAAATATGTGCCTCGCTGCTCTGGCACCGGGGAACTTGGCAAGGCACAGCGAGAGAGCAGGAGGCAGATGGACGACCAGATTAATGGAAAGAGAAGGGAGGTGGGGAGAGGAGTGAGAAGGATGAGCCGGCAGGCTGATCCACCACCAGTGTAGGATAAAGATGAGCGAGAGTCCCTCTAATGCCATTGCACAGTGACCTGGACTTTCCACTGTGAGGCAGAGCTCCAGCTGGGGCTGGGAAGGTTGAGTCTTGGCTACTGCTCCCATGCCCCGGCCTGAAGTGACTCCACCAGGGAGAGACGGTGTGAGCTGCCAGATGACCTGGATTTCTCTTAAGTAGGGTTGTTCCCCTCACTAAAGCATCCAGAAGAGAAAGCTTCCTGATCCAACAAACACTTGGCAGTCAATGAAGAGACAATGGAATCTCCAAGGGGTGACTCAGACCTGAGGTGACATGGACAGTCCATTGGAACAGCATTTCACTGCCCGCTGGATGGCAGACTCTGGGCTCTTAAAGGAGGTGTCTCCATTGTGGGATTCCTTTGAAATGAGGAGGAAACTGGGACTAAGATGTTCCGTGGGCATGGCCAGTGAAGCTGAACCATGAGTGGTGCGAGGCACCCTGTAGTAAGGATGGATTACAGGTTGGAGACCTGTCACTAGTGGGGCTCCCCAGGGCTCCTCCACCTTGGGCCCTGTGCTCTTCAACATCTTCACAAATGACTTGGACGCGGAACTGGAGGGGATACTGAGCAAGTGTGCAGATGACACACAACTTGGAGGAGCTGTTGACTCTCTTGAAGGCAGAGAGGCCCTGCAGAGAGACCTCAAACAAATCAGAGGGCCGGGCAGTCACCAACCATAGAAAGCTCAACAAGGGGAAGTGCCAGATTCTGCCCCTGGGATGGGGCAACTCAGGATGTACAGACAGACTGGGGAACGAGGTGTTAGAAAGCAGTGCCAGGAAAGGGCGCTGGGGGTCCTGGTTGGTGGTCAGTTGGCCATGAGTCAGCAGTGCCCTGGATCCAGGAGGGCCAACCCTGCCCTGGAAGGCATCAGGCCCAGCATCGCTGGCCGGGAGAGGGAGGGGATTGTCCTGCTCTGCTCTGCACTGGGGCGGCCTCAGCTGCAATAGTGGGACAGTTTGGGGCCGTGCAATATAAGAAAGATATTATGCCACTGGAGAGCGTTCAAAGGAGGGCAATGAAGATGATGAAGGGCCTTGAGGGGAAGCATGAGAGGAGCTGCTGAGGGCACTTGGTCTGTTCAGCTGGAGAAGAGGAGACTGAGGGGAGACGTCATTGAAGTACAACTTTCTTGGGAGGGGAAGGGGAGGGCCAGGCACTGATGTCTTCCCTGTGATGACCAGGGACAGGACCTGAGGGAATGCCCTGAAGTTGTCTCAGGGGAGGTTTACGTTGGATATTAGGAAAAGGTTCTTCACCCACAGGGTGGTTGGGCATTGAACAGGCTCCCCAGGGCAGAGGCTGCCAGGGTTCAAGAAGCATTTGGACAATACACTCAGGCACATGGTGGGACTCTTGGGGATGGGCCTGTGCAGAGCTGAGGGTTGGGCTTGACGTGGGTTGTGGGTCCATTCCAATTTGGCACATTGTGTGATATTCCATCTCTACTCTACTGCCCCTGTCTGATGCCTCCATATCCCCCAACAGTTTGGGTTCCAAGTGCAATGCCCCCTGAGAACTGCACTGCTTTTGGTCACAAGGATGGGGGCAGGAGAGGAATATGAAGGAAGATGAAAGGCAGCACAGATAAGATGGAAACAACATTCAGGGCATTTTCTGTGGTCAGATGGGGAGACTGGTAACAGCTTCTTTCTCCCCAGTGCCAAGTAGCAGCTCCCAGAGCAATACTTTGAACGAGACACTTTTGCTAAGAGTTATTCTTTATGACAAGACAATGACTACTGTAAAACACACCTTTAAAAAAAAAAACACGTTATCTAGGAGGATCTGGATTATTGGTCCAACCTTAACAACTTGCAGCACTGTAGGAGGAAACGCAATGAAAAGGGTAATCAAAGACATGATGTATGGGAGAGGTGAGGATGAGAACAGGGATGAAAAGGAGGCTGTGAGCTGTATCAAAAAGGAGAGAGCATCAGGGTGAAAGAAACTGAGGATGAATCTTCATTAGTGTTCCAGCAAGTGACTGTGACCTTAAAAATAGGCCTGCACTGATGAAACTGCTAACAAGGAAGAAGGCACTGTTCCACAGAGGGGATCAGGATATCTAACAAATAGTTAGATGACCTGAAGGACTAGAAAGAAGCAAGATGACATTCGCTTGTATAAAATTGAAGGGCAACCTCTTGTACTGATGGCAAAACATCTGCTGTTAGCTTGGCACTCATCAGTTGGAAACAATGGAGGTAGAGAAAGATCTGGGCGTACTTGCTGACCTCAGGATATCTGAGCTGCCAGACTGATGAAACTGCAGAAACAACAGATAGAGTCCTGTGTCCCATCAAAAGAGACATTACTAGCAAAAGGAAGCTTTGTGCAGGGCTTCGGTGAGACCTCACATGGAAGAGTATGTACTGACTGCTTGGTCATTCCTCATGAAACACTAATTGAAAGCAGAAAAAGCATTAAAAAGTCCACAGGGGTGATGGAGAGCATGGACTCTTCATCTTCTGGTGGGACACTGCAAGTTTTTGGCTTGCTTAACCTCCTGTATGCCAAGAGTGCTGCCTAGAATTGCTTTCTAGGAGCAGGAGGTGGCAAGCACACAGGAACAGAAAGGGGTCATGCTGGCCATGAGCACGTTTGGGTGGCTGATGAGAAGACAGTGACTATTACAGTGAGATGCTGGGACTTCAGGTAGTCGGTCTCTCTCACACACACACGCACACAAATAAGCTGGCATCTTTTATCATTCCCTACAGGATCTCTCGCTGAAGACACCCAAGGAGAGGTGCAGAAACCACAGAGGAGGAAACACTGGGGTGGGTCAGTCTGGTGTACCTGAGCCTAAGGAAGCAAGAGCTTTCTGTCCCCTGAGCCACATAGGAAGGGAAGAAGGAGCACCTCACACCCCATCTGCTTCTTTTTTTGTAAGAAACTTCCAGAGAGTACAAGGAGAAGTTCCTCCTTGCTAACAGAACCACCACAACCATCTGGACTGCTCTTCCACATAAGCCACACCACTTCAAATACATTACCCCAGATCTGAGCTAAAAGATGTGGTTTAGAAGACTTGGAGCTCCCAAAATGCTGGGGGATCCATCACTAACCTCTGGTACTCAATCACCAAACACCTCTCTAGCACACAGCACCTCATTCCCCTACTCCTTCTGCCTGGGTCTTGCAGCAGACACACACAACAGAGCCATGAGTTTGGAAAATGACTGCTACCCCTTCTGTAGGCCATAAGGTTTCCTTCCTGGGGACGTGCCCCCTGCAACATGGCCCTTTCTCCCACACTTCAGTCGACAAAGAGCTGAGCTAGGCAGAACCGGGGAGCAAAAGCAATCATTCGCATTAAAATGAGCACATAAAAAAATATAATCAGCAAAAACCAAAGCTATTTTTGGTGTGCAAACTCCATTTACATTTTCCTTTTTGGTAAAAATCCCAAATTTTCAGTGTACAACATTCCAAAATTCCCCCTCTTTTTCCTTTTATCCTCAATCATAATAACAACTAGTGCTTGACAGAGACAGTCTATTTTTAATTTCCTTTGCGAACTGACTCCAGGCTGCCTATGATTTTCTCCTGCCTGGTCATTATTCAAAGCAAAATGAGTGGCTAACCAATTTCTGCAAGGAATTCTTTGTCTGCAGATTCTTCAGGAGCAGTTTGTTTTGCATGTACAAGGCTGGAAATCCTGGTTGTTTGGGTTGGACGTGTGAGTCACACAGGGCTTTTCTGGACCCATGTTACTCTAGAACTGCGGTTCTGGTTAAGGAAATATTCCAGCTTGGAGTCAGCTCGGGCTTTTGGGGGATACCCCTTGCCAGTGAAATCCTTTTGCTAGAATATTCTTCCCGGGCTGGCTAAGAAGAAGCAGGCAAGCAAGGAAATGGGTTATTGTGCAGCTCTTGCTCCCCAGCATCGCCCTGGCTGTGGGGGACCGTACCCGAGGGTGCTTCCTCTGTTATCTCCACTCAGCCAGCAAGCCCTGGCCCAGCTCAGAGCAAACACGGGGGCAAAGCCATCTGTCTTTGTGCTGGAGCAAGTCTGCATTGCCAGGAGCTCTCCTGCAAGGAGCAGGCAGCTGGTGCTGGGGGCAGGGAGGGCTTACCTCGCATGACTGGATGCAGTGAATGACAGAGGGGTCCGGGTACCACCGCAGCCTGCCCGTGCACACGATGTTCTGGGAGGGAAGGACAAGAGAGCTGTCAGGAGAGGTGGCAGAGGGAGGGAAACAGCCAGCAGTGCTTTATGGAGCCAGGGGGGTCTGCTACAACACTGAGTTGCTCACTGGGGCAGAACAGCAGTGGCACCCCCAGGACCCTCCCTGCAGCCTTTGAGGCCCAACAAACCCAGGGCACCTGCACCTGGGTAACCCATAAACAAGGGTATGTTGTTTGAGGCAGAGGTCAGACACACACACACACACACACACACGCACACACGTGTGTGTGTGTCTATATGTAGATGTATATTGGATGGACTTGGTGATCTTGGAGGTATTTTCCAACTTTAAAGACTCTGTGATTCTATATTGATAAAAAACTGGAAAAGGACAAAGGGAGATGGCAGGAACCACCAGAGAAGTGGGTTTAGCTGGTAGTGTCACTACACAGTGTCTGACTAGGCCAGGAGCTGCTGCTGGGGGGAAGCAATGACAGGCTGGAGTCTGCCATCATCTCTCTGTGGGACGCTGGATTCATCAGCTTCTCACTCATACAGGATGGGGGCTCAGCCAGTCAACACTCCATGCCTGTGTCAATTGATCCACTGATGCCTGCTCAGGCTCCAAAAACCGCGTCCTGGAAGGACTCATCTCCCCAGACCTGACCTGAAGGAAAAAACCACCAGGCTCACGGTCACTCTGAGGTTACCTCTGGTATTTACAAGGCATGAACTCAGCTGTTGCAGCCAGATGGACACAAGAGCGAGATGTGAAGGGCTCAGTTTCATTGCCCTGGAACGCGCCGTCCCGCTCGTTGAGCTGGGGTTTGTGGGGAACACTCATGATTACACAGGGGGAAGAAAAGCCCCACCGCACATGCAATTTCCTCCTTGTAAAGCTCAGGCAAGCTTTGAAATCTGAGGCCCCATAAAACAGCGTCTGGCCTGTGAAAGCGTCCTAGGATGCCCTTTGCAGCATGGGAGTCACACAGAGGGGTAGGTATGTTTTCTCCCAGCCTCCTGTTTGGCATGTGCAGTGCCAGACAGACCAGCTCCAGCATTCCCAGGTGGCGTGTCAGCTACGGATGGGGCATCTCTGCCCACACAGACCTGCTGCAGGTCCTTCTGCTGCATCTTTGGTCAACACCGTGGTGGGGCTGGAGCAGGGTGAAGTGCTGGCCGTGCTCAGAAAGTGCAGGGAGGGCAGACCCAGAGGGAGGTGTCCCAGTGGGGTAGAGGCTGAGGGTGCTGGCTGAGCTCACTGATTCCCACTCAGCTCAGAGTATCTGTGCATCCCAACCTCACTGGGGTGTTTTGTACGTGGCTGTTGTGCAACTTGAATGCCATTTTAGCATACTCATATTAGTACACTCCTATTCCAGGCTGGGGAATTAGGGCAGAGGGACAAACCTGCTCGGATGTGGGATGCAGTGAATCAGACCTGAAAGCAAAACAGGACTGCGCCCTCCCTGAGCGGCCTCTGCAGCTCCCTGTGTTGTTCACCCCATCCTCTCCATCCCCTCAGGAGCATGGCAGCTCCCAGGACAGCAAACTGCTGGATACTTGGGGAACAAAACGGGGAGCAGAGACAGATGCCAGGGCAGAGAGGAAAACAAGATTGTCTAGGGAGAGAGCTCCTGGCAAGGGGCAATGCTGATTCTTAAAATAACGTCTCCTCTCCCTCCCCCCTCCTCTCTGCAAAATGCCTCCCTTGCACGAAAGCCCGCAGTGGTGGTGAAAGGGAAGCCGAACACCACTGCCTCGATGGGCCAAGCCATCCGATCCCTCAAAGGCAAGGACTCCTTCCAAGGCTCGTGCTTAACCATCCCACACACCCCAGGCATCCTTTCCCCCCCGGCAGCCGTCCGCCGAGGGTCTGATTCAAGGCGACGTACAGTAGTATCCACAGGCACAGTGCTGGGCCTCCTGCGGGTTCCCAGGAGGAGGGGAAAGCGTTTGGATGGGAGCACTGGCTCCTGGGAAGACTGTTTGCTTTTCTTTGTTCCACCTCCTTCCTTATGCATCTCGTTTTTATTTTAAGAAATATTACCCCGGCGGAGCTGCTTTTTGGGAAAGTCGTGCCATGAGGATCCAAACTATTTGAGCTATTTGAGCTGCTTTGCCTACAAAATGAGTAAGAGATGGGGAGGGAAAGGCTCCCCCGTTCCAGCAGCAGAGGCAACCGGCTGGCCAGCGGGTCCTGGCAGCTGGAGACACCTTTCAGCTGACAGTGCCCTGCCTCCTCCTTGGCAGGGGGATGCCTGCCTGGAGTTGCATCTCTGCTGCCAGGTAACTGAGGACCCAGGCTTATGCTGTGCCAGGGGCGGCTTTTGCTCTCCCAGCACACTGGCTGACAATAAACAGCAGCTTAGCAGGTTTAGGCACACAGCATGTCCTGAAAAATCAGTGGGATTCTTGCATTAAACTTCATTTATTGTGGTATCCTACAAGTCCTTGAAAGCTGTCTTGGCAGCTGGGAACTTATGCTGAACTTTGGTACGGGAGAGCAGGAGCCGCTGCAGCAGCATCCACTGCTTGTCTTTCCAAGTCTTACCCTTCTTCAGCCAAGAGATTTTGGGTTAAAACACAAGACAGAGAGGAAGGGGGCTCCCCTCTACGCTGCCAGTTAGAGGAATCCATCTCCCCTCTTACCTGGACTCTGGTGGGCTGCAGCCGGTGATCCATTGTCTCAGCAGTGACATTTTTGGGCAGTATGACGGGGTCACTGGGAGGGATGACACAGGAAGGTGTGCACACAGCACCTGCAGGAGGAGAGAGCCTTGAGGACCTCACCAGGAATCAGGGAGTGATGTTTTACAGGAGGGCTCCAAACCCAAATTTGTAGTCTCCTCACTGAGGGTACTGATAGACATAGAGGGGACCCTTTTGCTCCCAACCTGAAACAGCAATTCCTTCTCCAGACCCTGGACTATCCAAGGGCCTGCAGAAGCTGAGCCCAATTCCCTTCTCCCAGAGAGGAAAACTGAACACAGCCTAAGAGACAGATTCACACCTTGATGGCAGGACATGGGACCCAGCATGAAAATAAGTCTGGCCTGGATGCTGTGGGAGGTCTGTTGACATACTGGGAAGCATCTTTCATTGTTTTACTACCACACAGAATTCCCACTGCCTTCCCATGATCCCCGGAAGAAAAAAAGTTGCAAAAATCACATTGGAAAACCAGCTGGATCCCTATCCTAACCCAAGCCTCACACCAGGTTTGTCCAAAGCTTAACCTTAGCAGCCCCTGCCATTAGATAGACTGGCCCCAGCCTGGTTTGATCAGACTGGGATGACTGGTGTGTTTGACTTGGAGTGACGAGGCTTTGCTCGAGCATCCTGTCCAGGGGGATGCCAGAGGGGATGAAACGACTGTGGCTGAGTGTTGCAGCTTTTCCTGAAAGCACAAAGCAACCAAATCCTGCAGAAAGAAATGGATGATGTGGTCCCTCATCTGGTGAAAGTGCCCTGTTACACACAATTGTCACTGCAGCTTTTGTGGCTTTTATCTAGGACCTGTCAGATTAACCTTGCCACCAGCAGCAGTAGTAGCAAGTGGAGACACCTCAGGAGGAAAGGAGGGCTGCAGATCAGGAAAATTAATGCAAAGGGTTGCATTTGCCCTAGAGATGAGTCCCTGCTGCTTCTGAAAAGAGAGAGCTTATGCTGGAGCCAGCACTAACTTTCTGTCTTGCCCACGAGTACAATCAGGGCACGAACAAGGCTAAAGCAATCCCTGTTTAGAAAGAGGACTGAAGAGAAAACAGGATATTTGTCACAGATTTAATGGGGATTGGTAAAAGAAGAAGAGTCACTGTGACCTGCAGCTCTCTAGGAGCACTGAGTCAACATAAAGTTTGGTTTTCTGTTTGGGTTTCGTCTGCCCTCACCTATGCTGTGCCCCTGCTCACACTTGTACTCCACGAAGTTCAGCTCCGGGGGTGGTGGGCAGGTGCCCCGCAAGCTCTCGCACAGTTTGAACTCCTCTGTCCACGAGCCCTCCTTGGTGCAGACGATGGGAACCTGGAAAGCAGAGGGAGAGCAGGCAGGGTTAGTGCCAGCAGCAGCTGGGCTCAGCCTGCCCGGGCACTGCCCAGCTCTAGGGGAGCACAATACAAGGACACCCCTCCTACCAGGGCAGTCCAGAGGGAGGCTCCCCACGACAGCTGGATTGCAGCCATCTGGTCCAGCCTGTGTGCACTGACCAGAAAGCCAATTGTTTTCCAGCTGCTGCTCAACCCCACCAGAGGGATTTGACCACAATTCTTTTGACAAGATCCTTTCTGTGCATTGTATGAGATACCTGGGTGGAAGAGCTGGCAGGCAGCAGCCTCCATCCTCAGGGAAGCCCCTTGGGGAGCACATCTGTTGCAGCAAGGTTGCCCCTCATCCCAGGTGAATGCATTCACAGCAGCTCCTGATACCTGCTAGAGACCCTCTGCTTAAGCTTTCTGACTCTTTTCACCCAAGAGAAGCCAACATTCTTAGGACCACTGTTATCCAGATAGGTGCCCAGGGAGCAGAACAGCATCCCCAGGTAGTGGTGCACCCTGTGCCACGGCCAGCAAGAAAAGTTTTGGGCTTACAGGGCGCCTACTTTTTGGTGGTACAAAGGTGTTTGGTCTTGGGGATGGACAAGCAGCCACGGGGCCCCTCTGCACAGCAGGGCATAGGGAACCCTGTGTTTCCCAGGTGCTCTGTAACACAGGGTGTGGCTGATTTCAGCCTCCCCCCCCCAGACACTCACCTGCTGTCCCTGGGGCTCACAGTTGAGGACACACTGGCTGTCCAGCTCGAAGCCCTGGGTGCAGTTGTACATGCCCTCGAAGACGGGAGGCGGGGGCTCGCACACCACGGGAACGCAGTGACCCTCTTCCCACTGCCCACTCTCCAGGCACTGGACCTTCAGGAACTTCCTGGGGGAACACAGACACCAGACTGGGCTGCAGCATCACAAGACACCCCACCTGGGCTGTACCAAGCATCCACAGGTGTCAGGAGCAGCCGAAAGACTTTGCTGTTGGAGCACAAGCAGACCTGCCACGTGTGGGGCTTTCCCTCACCAAACCACGCCTCACCACAAGCAAGCCCTTCCAACAGGACAGTCCGTACTTAACAAGCACCTTTTCTTCTCCTTGTTGAGGGGGTTGCACTGATGTAGGAGCACTGGATGCTTTTGCCTTGCACACCCCCGCCCCCCCATTCCTCACTGCTTCTCAGGGTGCCCCTAAAACCAATCCTCTCTGCCCAGCAGCCCCTGCTGCTGCTTTGGTCCTGGGCTGCTTTGTCCCACAGCCAGTAGCTACATATTTTGCTGGATGGAGTTTGCCTGCACCAGTAAACCCTCTGGCCTGTGCCCAGCTGCTCCTGAGGCTCCTCTTTGTACTGCAGCCAGATCTGTCAATCCCACTCTCGCCGAGGGGCTGCCGTGCCGCAGCAGACCAACGCCATCCCGTGCTGCTAAAACAGCTCAGGCACAAACTACTTGCCAAGAAAAGAAAGAAAGAAAAAGTCCAGGAGTGGAGCCCACCCACTTTTCAGTCTCCCATCCTTGGCAGCAATAGAGACACCACATCTTTTACCCAGAGACATCAAAACTGGTGAGGCATCGGGCTGGCCAAGGACTGCTCTCTCAGCAGAGATGTCAGTGCCCTGATGGGCTTTAGCTGAGCCAGAGCCAATTGCTCCACTCTTAGTGAGACTTTTCCCCCACTCCTGTCCTTCTTTACTAGACAGCCTGCTCCAGCTGCCTGCCCCTGCCCTCTCCCACTGGAGGTGCCAGCAGGCCGGGCTCCAGGAGCCATGTTCAGGAGTTTATAGCATGCCACAGGTATGTGGAGGGGGGTAACCGGGTTAGAGAAACCCCTGGGGGGAAGAATTAAATTGCTCCTTGTTCTGAGAGGCAGCAGACAGTGTGTGGGGCCACCCGTGTGCCTCCCAACACACAGTGCAGGGTCACACAGCCTGAAGCATCAAGGGGACCCCACTCTGCACCCCACTGCCAGAGCCAGGGCAGGAACTTGTGGCCAATCCCATCACTTTTCTGCTGGATATTTCCTGGATGTGAAAGTTTTGAGCCTTTTTGAAACAGTCTCACATTTTAAAATATTTGCACCTCTTGGAGATTCCCCTTCTCCCTTCAGAAATTAGGGATCTGTTTTTCCTAAAGAGCGTATAACGGAATGGTGGGTTCCCGGCAAGGTGAATGCAGAGTCCAGCAGGTAACATGGAGGCAGGCAGGGCAGGGAGTGGGACACAGCAAGTCCATTGGCACAGAGCTCTGCACAAATGTCCCCACCAGGCCACACCAGGAGTGAGGATGACTGAGTGGTTATGAGCACCTGAGCAGTGAGGGGTGCTGAAATATCACCCTGACAGCAGTAGCCTTGAGTTGACTATGGAAACTGTAACTGTGTAGTATTTTAAAAGGCTGGTGAGGAGGAGCAACTCTGGATCCCTTTGTGGGCATTTGTGGTTTCAGTACATTCCTAATTTAACTTTCTTCTTTCCTTTGCACTTTCCATGGTGATCATAGTCATTGCCTTTCAAAGATGTCCCCATCAGACCTTGCCTCCTCCCATGTCTGTCTGAATGCTTTGCTCTGCCCAGCCTGAAACATGAGCAAAAGCACATCCCAAAAGGTACTAATCCATGTGGGATGTCCAGGCCCTTAAGACATTTTCCCCTTCTTGAACTTCCTAGTACACAGGGTGTGATCCGGCTGTATGACTTGCAAGGGGTAGATCACTGGGGGTTATGGACACAGGAGCAAACGGGTGATGTGAAGCCTCACTGCAACAAGTGATGCCTCAGGCACTGAGAGAAATCATTTACAAACCAGGAGCATCCCAAACACGCCCTGTTTCTCACTCCTTTGCTGACCACTGAGGTATAAGTAATGCAGCCACTGCATCTCCCTGTCGCTCTCCACACTGTGGCAGAGGCCCTTTGCCTGGGAAGACCTGAGCAGAAGGGCTGAGCGTGAGAGGACACACTGAGGGAGCTGCAGTTTGCACAGGTGCAGGCTGTGGTTTGCAGCCTCATCATCCTCACCGGGGCTCCTCGTTTTGATGTGGGGCTGGAGTGACCCAGCGCTGTGCACGGCCTCTCACACCTCTCCATGTCCTGCATCCCCTCCTAGACCACCTTGCTCCGGAGGCTCGCCCCACCCCCAGCATCCGTGCAGGGACTTCAAACACGGCTGGCCTGGGCTGACCCTGGGGTGGACGGTGCCATGTGGGCCTCTGCCACACCTATGAAGTGAGCAGTTCATATCGAGGCACGGAGAAGGGAAGGGAGAGGCTTTTAGAAAAAGTATGTACATAAATACACACAACTTCATAGGAGCTTGACATTTCCAGGGTCCCCCCACAAACTTCTTCTGATCTGGGTTAGTGGCATTTCTTGGGGATTAAAAAGGAAG
Organism: Acropternis orthonyx; assembly: GCA_035583155.1. Lineage (NCBI taxonomy): Eukaryota > Metazoa > Chordata > Aves > Passeriformes > Rhinocryptidae > Acropternis > Acropternis orthonyx. The sequence continues at coordinate 27,211,500 of JAWWEU010000005.1, read as the reverse complement.
CCAGGAAAACCGGAGTCAATGCTTTGCCCTCCAACCAGACACCTACTGGGCAGAAGAGGCAGGGCAGATGTCTGAGGCCAGCAAGGGCTGTACCTGAGGTGAAGGCAGAGCACTCACCTGGCTCCAGGAGCTGAGCATGCAGGAGCCTGTCAGGGATCCAGTCATCTTCTGAGGCAGCCAGCTTAGGGGACTGGGTTTGCTGCACAGGAATGGGGATAAATGAGCCTGAAGCCTCCTCTCCCATGGCAGGAGACTGATGGTTTCCAAAAGAATAGCAGGGAAGGAGGGAGATTTGTGAGTAAATTGAAAGAAAGCTACGCCAGCTTGTAGGACCCTCCAAACAGCCTGAGCAACCTGGGCTGTAAATGTTCATCAGAGCCCTTAGAGGTAGAAGGGACAGAGAAGCCCATCTGACAGCCTGTATTTTCTTTATCTGGTGTGCAGGTGTTTGCCTTTTATCTGGAAGGGGCCTGGTGTGGGCAGAGAAAGTGAGTGCCCCATGCCTTTGTGCCCACCACAGATGTGCCTGGTAAACTGGGATGCTCCTGGGTTAGGCTGTCCTGTTTAGCCTGCTGGGAACTTGGTTTTGTTTCCAGCCCCCAGTCTGCTAAATCCTTCCAGTCCCGTTTTCAACTCCACACTCTCCCACCTCCTCTTCCTCTTTCATGGTCTCTGTAGTCTTTGAACAGGGAGGGGGAGGCAGAGGGGCAGACATCACCGTGAAAGCTCATCAGGAGGCTATGCTGTGCTCCACTGATGTCTGGCCAAAATGCATGCTGAGACTTTAAATGCTGCCTCAAAGGACCTGGGTGTCAGATTTTTCTTTGCTTCATTCCCTCAAGCTAGAAGGGGCTCAGCCCCTCACAACGGCAGCTTTGAGATCCCCAAATCTCTTCTCTCCAGGGAATCATTCCACAATGGGCAAGGGAAATAAGTCCTCTGCAGGGTCTGACCTTTTTTGTCCCCAAATTGAGAGCATCCTCTTAGCATTAAAGTGCTCCTCTAAAGGATCTCCTAGATGTTATCACAGAATCATGGACTTCTTGTGGGTTGGAAGGGACCTTAAAGATCATCTTATTCCAAACCCCCTGCTATGGACATGGACACCTTCTATCTTCCAAGTTGCTCCAAACCCCATCTAACCTGGCTTTGTTCCTGTCAGAGACCTGCTTCAGATGGCACTTTATGGTGGAAGCAACAGCAAAGAACACTGTGAGAGTGATGCCCATTTCCTCCAAAGTACCTGACTCCTGACTTTCAGGCCAACACTTTGCAATGCTGCACCTGTGGATGACGCCAAATATTTCTCCTTGACAGTTCATGTCCTTGTGTGATCCACATGGTGGGTTGGTGCTGCCTTTGAACAGATCCTGCCTAAATCCAGAGAGCTCCCATCACAAAGCACAAATGCATACATTAAGTTCCCCTTGTTACCCTTACTTTGGGATTAGAAGTGAAATAGCTTGGCAGCTGGAAACCAGGCTGTTACGTGGCTTTTCCAGGCTGAAAACAGATTTCCTTTAACAAGAGTCAAAGAAGCTTTACCCTTCATGTCAGCATTGTCAGTTAGACTATCCTGGCAGCAGAAAGGCAGCGAATCTCTGGCAGGATCTTGATTACACAGTCAGTATTTCCTCAAGGATCTCTTGCTGACAAGCAGTGATTTCCCAGGGGCCCTTCCTCACCCAGGTTAATAGATAAAAGTATCTGTTCTGAGACAATGGATTTCTTCATTCCCTTTCTCTTCCATTTATGCTGTGGGAAGTGAATGTCAGCTATCATCTCAGCACCTTCTAAGCATCCCTACTGCATCTGCAGTAAAATTCAACTAACAAAACAGAAGTGAGGGAATTGCATGAACATCTGTGTCCAAGATCATCTTGGCTTGGACAGAGACAGCTGGATCCCAGCCATGATTCAGGCCTGCATAGGGTGGGCACTGCAGTGCTACCACATGAGGAGCAAAGCTAGAGCTAGAAGAATAATTCAAAGGCAGTCTGACTACATTTCCAAGTCTGAGCTAGTTAGTGGGTATGAGGAGTCTTCAGTATTGGTCATGTATCATGCCTAACTTCTGCCCAATTTATAGTACACAGAGTTTGGCTTCCCTGTGCCCATCAACACCTGTATGGGCACTAAATCCTTTAGCAAGGCTCATGCTTACTGGGTTGATAGACAACAGGGAGACAACAGACCAAAAACTCAGTTTTCTGAACCCAGAAAGACATCAGAAGACCCTAAACCCAAATCATCAGCTCAGCCCCTGCTTGCACACAAGCAACTTGCACCTCCACCAGTGCTGGTCGCTTACAGAGCTTTCCATCACCTCACTTTCTGCAAAACTGGCCTGATCAAAGAAAGAAACTTCTGACTCTGGCAGCTCCCAACCTCTCCCTGCCAGGGCTGAGACACCAGAAAGATTTCCAGCAATCCAGCAGCTGACTGGCCCACTCACTGGCTAGTAGCAACTCCACCATGCCAAGGGGTTTGTACTCATGCTGAGTGTACACACAGAGCTCCAGATCAGACTGTACAGTGACATTTACACTTCGAACAAAAGGTTTTTGCTCGGGATCAGGCCCCTCACATAGGGGTTAATCTGCATGATAAAAAAGCAATGCATTTTCTCTTTATGTGGGGTTTGTATTCCACCATCAGATATGTCAGATGAAACAGCAATAATAACAGCAAATGTGAAAATGCGATGTCAACAAGCATTCCTATGAAAATGCAAACCACTTCACACAATTTTCCTTGACTTGTCTCACAGGCTGCTCAGCCCCATAGGAAACTTACTCACACTCCAGAGGAGCCTCGGGATCTCCCAGAGGACATCCTTTTTACCAGCAGTTGCTGTAGCAGGACAGGGGTGGCACAACTTTGCAAGCTCAGTGGATCTGTTTGTGCGTCCAGTGCCTGAAGTGCCACAGGCACGCAAGCTGCTCTGCAGTTTGCAAGGCAGTCCATGTGATCACAGCCATAACCATCATTTGCTCAGCTCCCCTTGGCCCAAGAAATGCTCCTAACACTGTGAAAAGCTGTTTACAGAAACCACTTCCTTCATTACAAGGCAAGAAATTTGGCAACTGCTTCCCACTGCACAACAACCCTACCCCAGAGCAAAGTAGAGATGAAGTCTGCATCCAATTAAAACTGGAAGGGGGCATTAAACAATTAGCACATAATTACCTGATTTGGGCTAGAGTCAAGGCTCTGGGGAGGACCCTGGCCAGTGCCAGGGAATCTTTAGTGACCAAGCCCAATGGGGACTCCGGCTGGAAGCGCTGCAGACAAAATGCTGCTTTACCCCCCCGAGTCACGATACTGGCTGAGAGCAGGGCTAGTGAACCACCAGGAGTTTTTCCCCAAAGCATCGGGAAAAATCTTCTCCCATTGAAATGCCAGTGCTAGAGATTAAATTTAACCAAGATGCTCAGGGGGTAAAATGTTAACCCTGACAAAAGGCAGCCATTCATTCTTACAGTGCTTTGTTCTATATTTTGTCACTTTTAGGAAAGACAGGAGCTCTGGGAACATTCCAGCATCTTGTTACATCTACTTACCTGGGACTCTGCAAGCACTTAATCTGGTGCTTAATTTTCACCAAGGAACAAATATGTTGAGATGCACGGTAAAATTTGCATGTTTTGGGTTACGGCACTTAACACAAATAGGAGATCACACCTTGTTCCCACCTGGTTCACCTTAAGCAGGTAATGCCTTTTGTATTTCAAGAAATCTCTGTGATCAGAGCAAGTTGCTCTGCCTTCTACCTATCAATTCAGCTCTTCAAGACTGCCAAGTGCACCATCACCTGTGCTCCTTGCTCACACTGGGAGAAGAGGAGGAAGGGAACGGTGATAACAGACCTGCCACAGACTTACCTCTTAGGCTTGTCCACTGTGCCCTCGGCCACGTGGTACCCAGGCTTGCACTTGTAGCGACAGACTGACCCCACATCGTGGTTCCCCTGCAGGCACCGGGGGACCAGGAGCTTGGCGTTGGCCACGGCGGGAGGTGCGTCACACTCCAGCTTGCAGTAGGCTTCGGGGAGCGACCAGAGACCGTCCTCCAGGCAGGTCAGCCACTGGTTTGTTCCTGACCCCAACAGAGAAGAAGTTGGTGAGGTCACAGCTGAGCCAGCGGTGGAGTCCTGCTGAGGGGAGCTCAGAGTAACCCACAAAAGTCCTCGTGTTAGAGTGTACCCTGATACCAAAGGAGGCAACAAACATAAAGGCCCCAGGCTCCACTGCTAGGTCAGGCTGTGGCAGAAAATACGTGAATGCAGACAGAAGTAGGGAAGGGCCAGCTTCTAGGGGATGGAGAAAGGATCTTGGTTCTGCAAATCTCCACAAAACTTTCCCTCAAACTTCCCATCTCTGGTGATGCCTCAAGATAACTGTCAGTGGGCCAGGAGCTTTTGTGTAAGTCACCTACGTATATTGAATTCAGCCCATCTTCATTCTCCCCAAGTGCTTTTTGCAGCTTTGTCTTTACCTGCCCTTATCAAGCTGTCATACCTTACTACATGTGCAGTGTAAGATCATGGAACAGTTTGCGTTGGAAAGGACCTTTAAAGGCCACCTAGTCCAACACCCCCTGCCACGGGCAGGGACACCTGCTACTAGATCAGGTAGCTCAGAGCCCCACCCAACCTGACTTTGAACATTTCCAGGGATGGGGCTGCCACCACCTCTCTCAGCAACCCGAGAGTCAGGAAGGTGCAAAGTGCCAGGAGGACAGACATGGGAGGCTTCACTGGTGTGACTGGGAATTCAAACCACTCATCATGAAAGGTTTGGGTTGAGCATTACAGACCAGCTCCTTGTTGTCACTGGTAGACCCAACTAAATGGGTGGCCGAAACTGCACAGATGCCTGCAGGAAGTGTCCAGGACTGCATCACCCACATGGTGTGGATGATGGATGGCTCACTGGAAACTGCTGAGCAAGAAAAAAGCTGGACTGCAGTGAATGGGACTCTTCCTACTGAGAGGTTTGGATCAGCAAGTTCCTGGTGCAACCAGGCTGCTCCACAGTCCCTTCAAACAGTGCTTTCTTTTTACAGGATCACTGCTTTTGGATCAGAGGCAAGACCTTATCTTCACTCAGCGCTTGTGTTCCTGACAAGTCGGGGCTGCCAAGGGTTGTCCCCCACCTCCAAGTGTCTCACAGCCTTGTCATCCTCTCCTTGCCTATTCTTAGCATTTATTAGCCTTGAGAGCCTGCCCATACAGATATGAGCCTTTGGGGAGAGCAAGCATCGAACACGTCCCTGCCTGGGCAGCTCAGCTGGATCAGTCAGACCTCTCAGAGTTCACCCACATGGCTCGGCAGCCTTGGCCAAGCCGTCCAGCCATCCTGCTGGGAGTCACCCAGGGTGCTCCTCCGAGGGGACACCTTCCCACCGAGGGAGCCCCTGACAACCCTCCCAGTGACTTCAGTGGGAATAAGAGGCGGCTGTGAGCGAAAGATCAGATTAAAGTCTGCCCTCAGCTGACCCACCCAAGGCAATGGGCACCCGCTCCTGCAGAATTTGGGCTGTTGAGATGTCGACGCTACCCTTTGATCAGCTCGCACTGGGGATCTGCCACCATCCTCCCTGTCATGAAATGAGGCCTTAATTCCCTGCAGTTTTTGCTCCTCAGACTTAACTTTTTTTTTTTTTTAAAGAAGTAAATTATTCTCATACGTTTCAGCTATAAATGTCTCCATAAAATAGGGCACCCATTAAAATGATTTGTTGTATGTGATTGTTCAGAGCAAAGGCGTTGGTGGAAACTCAGAGAGTCCCAATGCTTGAAGCTGTCAAGGCAATTACCCCCAAAATCCCATCCAGCTCAGCCTTTGCACAGACAGGAACAGTAGCTCTCTTTCTCTAGCTTGGCGTGAAAACATTCCTGCGGCTATTGATGGAGTCGGCAGAATGAAAGCCAGGCCATGGTGTGTCTGGGGGACTGCTGTGTGTCTGGGTGGTGAACATCTCCCAGACTGCTCTGCAGCTGTGGACATCGGTCTCTATGGCTTTATACAGCCCCAGGCCCCCCAAACCACAGGCTTTCCCACAGCCACCAGGCACTGAGCCACTGCTGGCTCTCTGAAGTCCTGTCTGTCCACACTGGCTGCCTGCATGTTTCTTGTCTCCCTCATCCCAATAATACTTGAAGCTGCTGGGCCTCTCCAGCTATCAGGAGAAGACATCACTACACCCCAAGGTGGATGGACAAGGGCTGCCAGCCAGGGGATGGGAGTCAGAGGGAATTATCCCCACACTAGGGTGTCTCTGCTCAAGGAGGATGAATATCCACCATTTTTGGAAAGTATCTCAAGAGCCCACCTGGCTGGCAGAAGCCAGTATAAATGGGAAGTTCCAATTTTTTGAACAGCTTGGGACAGGTATGGCAAGGTGACATCCGTAAGGGTGGTTAAATCTCTCAGCACTCCAGACTGTACCTTGAAGCTTGGCTGGGTGGATGCAAGAGAAGGAGCATCTCTGCAGGTAGGTGGTCCCCATGGGGCAGGAGAACTCGGCATAGTACACGTGGGCCTGGCCAGGGACACCGCAGTCGACAGGGTCACAAGTCACAGATCTGTCCCACCGTCCCAAACTGCACATCAGCACCACCTCCTGCTGCAGAAAAAGCAAAGCTCCATCAGACTCCCGCAAGGGAGTTTTAATCTGCTGGTGTGCCACGACAGCAGAAAGGTCTGACCCAGGTTTCAGGACAAGGATGGCTCTCCAGTGCTTTTCCTCCTCGAATGTGCCCTTTTCTCCCCACTCTGGACATTGAGTCATGAAGCCCTTACCTGTTCATGGAGTGACATGTGGAGTGCGAAAGCAGCAAATGGCCCTTGGGGTAACACCTGAGCTAAGTTATTCCCAGCTCTGCACTGCAATTCTTTCCTACAAAAGATCAAGTCTTACTTCAGTTGTTGTCAGGCAGCTCTTCTGTTGATTGTTTTTCCCTAAATGTACCAATTCCCTGATGCCTCAGCCCACAGAACTCCCCTGAAATCAGAGGCTCATATAACCTCATTTACTAATCCTAATTTGCACGGCCCCTCTTACACAGCTGGGGGACTGCATGAGAATATAAACCCCTGTGGTCCCACCACTAAACATGGTCAAAACGTGCCATCAACTTCATTGAAACTGAGTGGTGGATGAGGGTTTGCCATAAGCAACCTGGTCTAGTGGAAGCCATGAGAAGGTAATTGGACTAGGTGATCTTTCAAAGGTCCCTTCCAACCCCAGCTATTGATTTCCACTCCCAGACTGCTCACTGCTATCCAGCAGCCCTCAGCCAGGGGCTGAGGACCAAAGAGGCATCTCTCAACTACTCCTATGGCCCTTCACTGGCTGGGCACAACCACGCTGCTCATACAGCCAAACGTGGGACCTGTCCTCCCAGTCAGCATGTTTTTATTGAACCTGGGGGTGGTGGCCCCGAAGGACATCACTAAACTTGGGTCTGGTACTCTCAGGTGTGCAGCAGGATAATAGCGCAGCTGAACGAGGTGACGAGGGTGCTTAGAAGAGATGCGTGCATTCTCCCAAAACGCCTCGAGATGAGTAGGGTCACAGCCAGACCAGTAACATCACTGGGGGGCTCAGGGCAAGGCATTTGCAAGCTGCCATCTGCTGTGACAGCCACATGGTGAAGCTCTGTTCAGAAGTTTCCCAGCTCGTTGCCAAACTCAGGAAAACTGTCACCCGAGGCAGATTTATTTTGTGCGGTTACATTTCAGAGAACGGGAACATTCTGTTTTCCCTGGGCATGCCTGGGCCCACGGAGCCGTGTGGCCATGTAATTAATAACCTCCCAGTGACAAGGGGCTGAGCAGTGCATCCCCAGCTGCCCTACTGCCCTTTCCAGGGCTCACCTCTCCTCTGGCCAATGCCAATGGCTGTAGCACAGGAAACCTGCCTGCCAGGTGTCACAAGCACTTGCAGATCTCTCAAGAGAGGAAAGGTACACCCTGATAACATGGCCCAACTCACCTCCATCTGTCCACACAAGTTCACACTCTCACTCAGTCTGCAAGGGGAACCACCTCAGCCCTGGAGACTCCTGTTCCCCTCCTGGAACATCCTAAGGACAGGACATGCTGTGCCTACAGCCCTGCCAAGGTGACTGCCTGGATCCAAGGCAGCTCAGCTCCCAAGGACCCATCAGTCCCAGGTCTCCTCTGTCAATAGCTAAGAGCTGTGCTGGCATGTGCCTTTTACAAGGCATCCCCCAGCCCTCTGCAAAGTGGGACAAACTCTTTCATGGTGACTTCTGTGCTGCCCTGCTGGCGTGGGCAGCGTTACTGCAGTGCAATACAAAGGAAGAAAAGCTCTCCATACTCTCAGCTGCCGCTAAATATAGTTGCTCTGCAATGACTTCATTTTTTCCTGAGCCACTAACTTCAGCTTTAAGGGAGGAAACATCCCAGGGATGTTTAACCCTCCCAGCAGTGCCCATCTGGAGAACAGAAATGCCTACCTCTCCCCCTCTGCGGGAGTGCATCACCCTGGCTTGGGACATCCCCCGCAGTGCCTTTCGGCCTGGCAGAGCTGTGGTCTGCAGGCAGCACTGGGCTGCGAGAACCAGGACTGCAGCAAGGGAAGGAGATGGATCTCCAGAGCAGGACCACCATGGCCATGAGCATAGAGGTCCAGCACCGCAGCAACACTAGGTTGGAATTTATTGGAAAGGAAGCAAGAAGGTCGGAGCTGGAGGAAAAAGGTGTTCTGGGGTCACTCCAACCGCTGCGGGGTGGTTAAATCTCTCTTGACTAGGTCTTGGTCCAACAGGCCATGATGTCACCCTCACCCTGAGGTCCACTCACCTGCATGGAGCCCAGGCTCTTCCCGTTGCTGGAGCGGAGGACGAAGCCCCTTCGGCAGGTGACGGTGCACACCATGTGCCCCGGGCCATCCGAGGTACAGTTCAGGCTGGCAGTGTGAGCAAGCAGTGGCTGCGTGCAGCTTCCTGATCCCACACAGGCACCATGGGCACAGCTTGGGAGGAGAAGAGAGAAAGGATCAACCAGTGGATGTCAGGACTCCTTCAGCAAGGAAGGGGTCTCTCCAGGTTTCCCCTGAATGGAATGGAACACTCAGCAGGTCACTGATGCCTAGAGATGCACACCTATCCCTCAGTCCCAACTTCTTTCAGGCTTGAAGTCAATCCTGTCAGGAGGGTACTTTTCCCCAGCTGTGTCTTGGCTGGACCTTATCCCAGTCCCAGCTCACATCTTCCTGCCAATCATCGTACCCTTTCAGGCTGACGAAAAGAGGCAGAGCCTAACAATATTCCTCCAAAATCCACACTGCCTGGTGAGGCTACTCCAGCTCCTCTGCCCCAGGGTGTGCAGGATGCATGGCACAGAGCCTGCACATGGCCTGGCACCAAAGGGGCTCGTTGCATGTGGACCAAGAGAACAAAAAGAGGGAGGTGACAAGGAGGGAAGAGGCAGAAAGGTATGTTTTTGTATAACTTTTGAATCCACACCTCCATTTCTGTCAGCCTTAGCACAGGATAAGATAAAACCTGCAGAAACAGATGGTCAGGAAGAAAAGAGGAAGAGGCCTTTTTAAAGCCTTTGCTAACAGAAGGGTGTTGGGGTATTAGAAATAAAAGAATCCACAGAGAATTCTCCAACTGCAAGGAAAGGTTTAGCTAGAAAAGAAACTCCTGCAGATATTAGGGAACAATCCATAACATATTCTTCAGACGATGTGCAGTTCCCCTTCATGTCCAACACAGCTACACCACAGGCTGTGGTGGAAGGGAGAAGCTGGACATGAAATTGGTTCCTCCACCCCACTCTTTTCGCCTTCCCGCTCTGCTGTGATGGTCTTCTGCACCTCTGCTCTTTCCACAGGTCCACACAGCATTTCAAGCTCGTGCAGCTGATGCCAGACGTTTTGGGATCGAGACCATCCCAGCACGTACCTGTGGCCCTAAGGTGAGATGGAGCTAAAGGGAGGAATAACCCTCCCCTGGGCACCACTGAGTTACAAGAGGTCCCAGGAAAGTTTGCAATGCGTCACCCATCCCTTGGAAATAAACAGACTCCTCCTCCTCCTCACTGCAGCAGCTTCCCACTGAGGACCAGTCATTAGGAACTGATTATTTAAGCATCACAAAAAATCCCATACTGAAGAGCAGTGTTGTCCAAAGGACTATGATCTCTATCAGCAAAGTGCAGCCAGCAGGTTAATTACCTGGGATGGAATGGGGACAAAACACAGGGTAGACACAAATTGCTCTGGTTATCCAACAGTCTGGGCTTTATCTGTTACCAAACGGCGGAGGTGCAAAAACTGACCTCAGCCCTCCTCAACCAGGGGCAGGGGTGCTGCAGCTCCAAGCAAAAAGTGGGGAGAGAAGGGAAGGAGTTGTACCCAAACACCTCTCTCCCCTCTGCTCCCTGCTTTGCACAGGGCTCCCGGCCATTTCCATGGGCTGCCTTCCTCGCAGCGAGGCAGAGGCGAGCCTCTGCCTCTTGCCTTCACTCACCCTCTCCAGCCAAGGATGCACAGCTAGAAATACCACAAATGACACACAAAAAAGAAAAAAAAAAACAAAAAAACCACCCAAAATACAAATCGGTGCCGACACAGACGTTAAGGGAACACAATGTGCTGTTGACTCTGGACAAGTCCACCGAGCCAAAGACACGGTGGAAACCTGCAGGCCACAGCCCTGAAAGCCGGTGGGCACAGGAGGGGACCACAAAGGAGAACAAGAAGAAAGGGGCTGTTTTTTCAATGCAGACCTGTTTATGAAGTGAGAAATGGTTTCAGGGCAGCTGCTGCAAATTCTTTCACTAGCTTATATTTCCATTTGCTTCCTTTTTAAAGAATTTGTTTTATGAGCACAGCGTTTGTCAGGTCATTAGCTTCTGAGGGCATCTGGTACCAATTGTAGCCCTCTCCCTTCCCTCCCCTCCCGCAGTCACCTTCTCCGGGCGGATGCTTTGCTCCCTTGCATGTGCCCCCGGCACACACACATCCTCCCATCCCAAACTCCACCTCCCTGTGATGGAGCTGCTGTCCTACATTTCCTCATGTGCATGTCTCTACAGGAGAGGAACATCTCCTCTTTCCAGTCTTGCTTCTGCATCTCATCCCCTTCCACACCCGTCACGGGTATGCACGAAGATGCACCTTCCACCAGCCCAGGTTGCTCCAAGCCTCGTCCAACCTGGCCTTGAACACTTCCAGGGACGGGGCAGCCGCAGCTTCTCTGCCCAACCTGTGCCAGGGCCTGCCCACCCACACAGTAAATGCTGATGGTCACGATGTTGAGTTACAGAGTGTGTGCTCGTCACAGCACAGGATCAAGGGTGGGTGTTGGCACCCTCCGGACACATCCAGGCCAAGGGCTTAGTTGGATCAGCTCTGCTGGTGCTGGTGGAGGGACAGCACATCATCTGGGGCAGCCTCAGCAGCTGGGGCAATGCTGTTATTGAGTAACAACTACCAAAACACTGATCCTTTTCAGCACCACTGGGCACATCTTGGTTTTCCACCAGTTCAGAAACATAACTGGCAATGGGCTATAAAGTAAATCAAGAGATCAGAAAATTCTTTATGTGTTATAAATACAAAATCTTATATAGAATAGTAATACATAAGAAATTGATAATTACAGGTCATAATACTTCTTTTTCTATACTTAACATATATATACTCCTGCACACGCTCTGTATGTGCCTGTAGATACGTTTTAGAAATCACAGAATAATAGAAAGTTTGGGGTTCATATAACTACCTTTCTCTTTGTCCCAAAAGACTATTAGCTTAGCACTTTTCTCTGTGATTAACAACGCCCCTAATCCCAGCAATACCCACTTGATTTTATTTTGGAATGATCTGAGACCGATCAGCTCAAGTTCTGAGAAGCTGTTCTCATCCTACACTTAGCTTTGAAGTCTGGTGTTGCTATTCCAGACCTGAAGAGGGGCTCACGTCACTGAAAGCTGCCTGATTTTCTCACATATATCCCTAAGCTTAAAAAAATAAGTATCAATTCTACCTGCAAACTTTTGCCTTGGTTACTTCCTTTGTCCTTATCAGTGTCACTATCGCTACCGCTGCTTTACTCAGGCCAGGACACTCTCGAGCCTGGTGGTGCACAAGTGCAGGTCAAAACAGCAGAAAGCCCTGTGACCTGGCCCCATCATGATCCACATGCCTTACAAGGGCTCGGGTAAAGGGATGGAATAGCTCACGGCTCCCAGCCCCTGGAACACCCTAGCGAAGGCTGGACAAGGAAATGCTGCAGTTAGCCCAGTTCTGATCTCAGCATGAAGGAGCTCTTTCTGCTTTTGATGATAAATGAAATTCCTGTATCGCAGCTGCAAACTCCTGACTTCTGCCCATTTCTGATTCAGGCCATATAAGATGTGGGATGAGCCAATTTATTTTTTTTTTTTTCTGCCTGAAACATCCAAAAAAATTTCCACTTCTACCCCAGCATCTTTTGAAGCTCAAAGTAATGATTTGTCAACAACATTTTTACAAAATACCAAGGTTTTTCTTCTAACTTGTTCCATGTCAGCACAAGCCTGCACAGTTTTCTGGGCTCACCAAGTCCCATAACTCACACATCAAAGGAAGTTTCAGATCTGGAGATCTGTGAAATTCTGTCTAGCAATGGCCCGAACTGCTCCGGAACGGTAAGAGCTTTGTTCTGCAGTGGGAACAATTCTAAAAACCAGAGCAAAACTTTTCCTTCAGGATCCTTCATCCTTCTAGAATAAAAGCCAGTGCCAATAATGGAGCATGTTGAGCCAGTGGTGGCAAGGCTGGTAGGGAGACATTGCTTTGTTGTGACAAATCCCAAATTCTTAAAACCTGAAATTTCATGTTTTACAGCAGTTATTTCACGAAACACAGAAAATACTGATGGATTTACCCACACCAAGCTAAGCCAAGTCAAATGCAGTGCAGCTGCCTAAAGTGTAATAAATCATCTGTATGTTGCTGTAGCATCTACCCAAGCTTTCAACCCAGAGATTGCTGCTAAAACATCCCTTATCATCAAGCTCCGACTCTTCATGGGGGAAACTTGTAAATCCTTCTCATGGTGTAAATTTCTGGGGAGAGGGGGTTACAGGAGATGTTGACAGAAAGGTAAATGCTTCAGCCAAATCTCCTGAAGTTAAGAGTCGTCACTGCACGTACGCTGGTGGAGCCTGGATTGCAGCACTCAACATCAATGAGATAAAAGATGTTTACCCCAATGTGGTCTAGCAAAAGAGAATAGCTAGGAAATGAGGAAAGGTGTTTTGGAAACACTTGGGAATGTCTCCCTTCAGGCGTGTTTCCCGTGAAGGTGAAAGGTCTCTCTTTTCCAGTAAATCTGATGGCAACCACCCTTGTGGGAGCAGGCTACGTGTACAGACCCAACGGTGCTGAGGCTTCTTGATTGCAATCTGCACTGAGGTTGCCATCTCCAGAAAAGGTGTTTGCTTCTCTACGTGACTCTCAAAGAAACTTGGCAAAAAAACCCCATTCCCGTGAGTCATTCCACTGTCATCTACCTCAGAGACAGAGGAAGGACAACAAATGACCTGTTGGCCCCACCACAGCCATAGTGGCAAAGGGGAAAGAAGAAAGAAGCAAGAGTAAAACAACTTAATGTGTTTCCAGAGAGTTCCTTTCCACAATGGATTTTCTGTTGTTGTTGTTTGCTACACCAAAATAGACATACAGAAGCACAGAAGGGAAGTTGAATGGGATGTCAGGTTTGGTCTAGTCATCTTCCCAACCTGAGCCACGACAGACCGTACTTAAAGAACATCTTTATCCGTATTCAATCCCCACAGGAACACACTGTACCTCATTTTCTCACCTTATCCAGAGGAATTCACTTCTGATCCACATCTACCGCCATGATAGACATAGAAATAGCAAAAAGATTTCAAAAGGGGAGCTGCAAGCAGAAGCCATAGCTGGGCTGCAAAAAGATGCTGTAAGATTTAAGGAGGAAAAAAACGTTTATCATGACAGAGGGGAGATAGTGAGAGGATCTGATGGCTCTGCACAGACACATACACACAGAAAAGTCAGCTGTGGCAGGAGGTATTGAGACATTTCTGACAAGGATGGAGCAAAAGCAACAACTTTCATCTTGAAATCAGAGGCACTTTCTCAGCAGAGAAGGTTACTGCATATGAGAATAGCTCAGCAGGGGAAATGGAGGACTCATCACCTCCTGTAGCTTGTGACAGAAGAAAAGAAAACCTTCTGAAGGACGAGTTTAATCCAGTTCCTGTGAAAAATCCCTGTGCCTGTACATGACATGAGGGAAGGCAGGGCAGAACGGGGGAGGCTGCCTGCACTGGTACACTGAGGGCTCTGCAGGCAAACCTCAGGGTTTTCCAGTGCTTTTTCCTTCTCCACAGGACATGGGATGGACAGAAGGCTTTGCATGATTCACATAAGATCCATACTGGGAAGGGAATAAGGAATCAAGATCAAGCTCCAGGGTATCACCAGGAGCTGTGCTACAGCCAGAAAGGAAAGCTGCCCTGCACCTCACACAACTGCTCTGTGTTGTAATTCACCTCCCCTTGATGTGTCAGGGGCTGGCCCTGCTTGGAACAAGTTTATTGGGCTGGGTGGCCCTTTCCATGAGGTGGCACCAAGCACACTGCTTTGCGGCTGTTCAGCTGCTGTGTTTGACTCAAGATCAAACTGGTGAAAAACTTCTGTTGGGAGATACTTTTTCCAAGGCAAGACTGGCTAGTATCAGGGAAAGGCAGAAGACATCTTGAGCATCCTAAAAAAAGCCCATATAGAAAGCATTGAAACTCAATAAGCTGAATAGGCAGCAGAGAGTGAACAGAATGGGGCTGTCCATGAAAATGGTCCGTGTCCCTCCAGGGGTTACCCTTGACAGGGAAGCCACTGGTTGAAGTGAATGATCAAGTCCTGCAGTAGAGCCTTGGCCATCGCTGCCCATCAGCCAGGCAGGGACCCACAAGAGAAGTGCCAGAGATCAACAGGCTTTGATGCTGGAGGAGAAGCATCTTTAGAGGTCTCAAAGGCTGAGGTGAGCCCATGTCCCAGGAAAGGTGATCATCAGGAGCCCAGAATCATACAATCATTTAGGCTGGAGAAGCCCTCTAAGGTCAAGTCCAACCCTTAATCCAGCACTGCCAGGGCCACCACAAAACTATGCCCCCAAGTGCCACATTTACACATCTTTTAAATCCCTCCAGGGGTGGTAACTCCATCCATGGGGCACCGTAGGACAGAGGGAAGTAATCATGATCTTTATGGTCCCTTTCTACCCAAACCATTCTACAGTTCTATGAAATAAGATACCAGCATCCCTACCCGGGGTCCCCATAAATCTTCACAACAGTAGAGACACAGTTCATAAATTGACCCTGCATAAATTTGGTGCCTGGAAGAAAGAAAACAAGCCAAATAAAACCTGTTTGGGAAACACCCCTCTCTGCTGAATAAAGTTTACAAACTGACAATAAGCAAACAAACCCCTCCCTCCCTCTGATTTTCTCTCCACGACATCCACTTTCTATACAAAAGGAATTCAAACCAGACTCTCATTGGGATCTTATACCCACTTTTGGGGAAGCAGAGAAGGGCACCTTTCCTGTGAACTCATCCAGGCATTTCCCAGCATATGCTAACATGAAATAAAACACACTAAAAATAAAACCAAGCTAAAAATAAACATAATGGAGGAAATGAAAAATGTTTCCCTGGTTCAGGGTATAGCCTGTACCAAGGAAAACAGGAGGGTCTGTGGCTCACTTTGAAAATGTTTTGAGTCTTCTGGGTGGAAACTTGTTAGAAGTCTGATCTCTGCTTGACTTTATAAGGTTGTGATTGGGTACAGAAAGCAAAGATGACCCCTGAGCTGCTGGCAGAGACAGCAGAGAGGGGTCCCTGGTGATGGCAGCAGTGTGTGACGGATGGACACCACACTGCTCTGGTCTGCAAGTACTCTGCCAACCTTCAGCACCTCGAGTGGCTCCGAAAGCAGAAGGTGGCTCTTGCTGCAAAACAAGGATGCACTTTGCTAGTACCAAAGGCCTGCTGCATCCTGACCTGGAGAAGGCTGCCTTTCATCAGCATAATCTCTGTTTGCCCCAGCCCTCAAAGCACTGCGAGATCCTTCAAGATGAGAGATGCTACAGTAATACCAAGCTGTCATATATTTATTATTTTGGCAACAAGCATTTCTAGGCTGAAGTCAGGAAACCTCATTTCTTTGTTGCTTTTGTTACTGTCCCTTTCTGGGGTTATTTTGGGAAAGCACTGGCATGCACGTACTGTGTGTGTGAGGCTGGGTGCGTGCAAACGGTCAGTTCAACTCCGTACGGGGAGAACACGGATCTTCTGTGATCTTTCGCAGTTGAATGTCTCTCAGCCTCCCAAGATTTTCTATTCCTGGATTTTTATAGAGGTTTTTTTTTTTTTTTCTCTCCCAGAGTCTTTCTGCCTTATATGAAATGAATTGTTAGCCTTTAAAAATAAAAGTACTGCTATACGTTAATTTTGGAGATGTAACAGATTTTTAAAATATAATGGGGGGGGGAGGATACTCGGCTGTTTCCTGATTTAACAGAGGAAAATCCTTTATTATTACTGTAGCTACTGGAGGCTGCAAGCCTAAACCCCCTCTAAATATTCAAGCCTTTAAGTCCAGAAAATCAATACTATAAATAGCATTTCCTCCTCTGAAAACTCTGGGAATCTGATTTACTCTGAGTATTTGCTAAGGGCACGTGTGTATCCTGCAATTCAGCATATTGCTGCTAAGCCAAGGCCATGGGGAGCCTGTGGGATGGCAGGGAAGGGTTGAGGAGACACAAGGACCCTGCTGTGCCCAGGCAAAGGGGACAGCACATAGCTCAGTGTGCCTTGCTGATATGGGAACTGGCCTGTGCTTCAGATGTAATGAGACTTTTAAGAGAAAAACATGTATTTTCCTCTCTATTTGCCCCTATATGGGCATCTCCCAGTCACTAGTCGAGGCTCAGCTGGGTCCAGTCAGTCTGTTCCTCCTTTCAGTCACTTCTGAGGGGGAGGGGAAAGCTCTCAAGCAACGAGAATGCAGAATTATTTTAAGGGATGAGAAAATGTAATTGAAAAACCACATCAGTTGGCCAGGGTCTTAGAAGCATGTGGGTACATAGCTGTAAAAGCTACCAGGAGGAAACGTACTGCATTTCAGGTGGACACTGATCCTTTAATGTAAGGCTGAGAATAATATTTACATGCTGACTCACTAAGATTTATGTTTCTGTATAAATCACACATGCACTTAAAAAAAAAAAGTGGGGGAAAAAAAAAAAGAGAAAGTAAAAAGCAACTTCAGTATATTCATGGCTTCCAGAACTCTACATAAATCAATTGTACCACAGTCCCACAGGCTTTTAGACAAACACACGCACACTGATTTGTTATCAGGGATGTTCGTCCATCCGGGGCCATCAACAGGAGAAACACAACAGTAGCAGCAATGCGATGACCCTGGCCAAAGGTCTTCCGTGCTTAACACCCCCGCAGCTCCAGCAAAGCTTGACTCAAAAATCAGTATTCCCAGTGGTGTGGGCTGAAGTAACTGGCTGAACCGGAGCCCTGGATCAGCACACGCGCGTAACTTCAGGGAGCCTGGGAGCCAAAAGCAAAGCCAGACTTGGCAGGTCGGGCTGTCGTCAGCCCTGCCACCCCTCTAGGACACCATCCCTTCGCTCCTCCTTAGGGCTGTGCCTCTGCTCGGCACAATCCTACAGCCTTGTTTATTTAGTCTATTTTGGACACTAGTCCTTCCCCATCCTTTTGCCAGCACGACCCGCTTCGGAGAGCAGCACCCCTTCTGCAAACACCGCCTCCCACTTGCTGCTTTGGGAAGGCAGACATAATAATAAATCAATGAATTACAGTGCTGATTGCCACCATTAGTGTTATCACCGTGTTATGACGGGGACAGCGTGAGGCTTGGCCAGGATCCTGGGATAGGCTGGGAGCGAGCACAGAGAGGAGGAGGAGAGCTTCATCCCCACCTTCCAAAGCTGGGAAGACTGGAATGGATGGAGATGGAGCTTGTAGAGCATATGCTGAAGGAGCCAACTTCAGTTTTAGCAACCACACTCAGTGATAACTTCTCAGCTGAGGGAGTTTGCTTTTCCCACCAGGAAACAGTCCTTTAATGCAGTTTTGTGCAGTTGCACAGGCCGTGCACAAAATCTGCTTTTCTGCCTTCCCCCGCACAGCAAGAAAAGCAAATCAAGACTCATTACATCAGATTTTCCCAACGGAACCTCAAAAGCTACCTGGGAATAGCTCAGAAATAAAACCTCCAGAACTCCAGCACAAACCCCCAGAGGAGAGAGGTGACCCTGGGTGCCCACTGGGACACGCCCTGAGGAGACTGTACCTGTAGCACTGATGGCCACACCCCTCCTCGTGCTGCAGGAGGCAGGTGGTGGGGCCAGAGGAGCCAGGCTGAGCTGAGGTCCGCAAGGCCACGGCTGCAACACCCACAAGAGGGGAGGAGAAGTTGAGAAGCACGGAAGCAACCGGGTGGGATGGGTCCTCCTGGCCGTGCGTCACGTTGATGATGAGGGGGTTGTGCTGGCATGACAGCTCATACATCCCTGCGAGATGGGCAAAGAAAGAAGCTTCTAGCTCAGCTCCAGGGTGCTGCTTTTAATTTACCTCATCTGCTCCCACCCACATCCCAAGAGACCAGCTTGAGAGGCAGAAAGTGACACAAGGAGGGATAGGGGACGGCTGCACCCAATGCAGTGAGAGATCACAGCCATGGTGGGGGCTCCTCCAGCGGTCCCTCTTGGTGTCACAGCCCATAGGTTGCTCACCCAGAGAGCGGTTCCATCCATCTGTGTCAGTCAGCTGGACAGTGACCATTGGCTTGTGCTGCTGGCTTGGAAGAGTGCCAGAGGAGGCCAGGAAGACCAGGAGGGAGGTGGGCACCGCAGGTCTCTCAAAGCAAACCTGGGAAGGAGGGCAGGAGAGACCCTGAGAGCAGGCATACAAAATACAGCTTTTCTGATCCCATACGTGTGAGAGAGGGAGAAAGAGGGAGTACGGTGAGAGAGCATGAGCAAATGGTCAGAGACTGCAGAGATGCCAGGCAGCAAATGGGTGGGAAGAGAGAGGGGGAAGGAAGGGAACGGGAACATGGTCCTTACCCTCCTAACTCCCATTCTCTTTTTACTAGTCTTCATGTGTATCAGTCCCACCTTGCTGTAAATTTCACAGCGTCCACATCTGCTGCTCTTAAAACTGAGAAAAGTCCTGGGTAAGCCCTTTTCTGCCCTTTCTTCACCAGGCTTCAACTCCCACCCCACACAGTGCTGGCCAGGCAAGTGGGGCACCCAGAGAACACAGCCACCAGCCTTGCCTCCAAAATACTTCCAGTAAGAAATCCCCAAACAAGTCCAAGGAATGTCCCCAGTACCCACAGTGACTGCAAACTGTCCGTCAGCCAACACATGGAAAGATCTGTGGGAAGAAGCCCTGCCAGCGAGGAGAACTGACAACTCGCCACTTGCCTGCAGCCCCCAAGGCTACAGGAGGCAGCTGAGAGACTCATGGCATCAATCATGGCAGGGCAGATGTTCTTTGGAAGTAAGAGGACAGAAATGTTTTCCTCCCCCACCCTGGTACTCCCCCCACCCAGTGCCGAGGTGTGTTTTGATCGGGATCCGCCCAATAGAGTGTTTGTGTTGAGCAGTGGTGTGGAGGAAGCTCAGAAATCCAGGGCGAAGGTGTATCTGGAAGGAGGACAAGTCCCGGCTGGCCGGGCACAGCCCAAGGAGCCGACTGTGGGAGCGGAGGGGACAACCACGCGGTTTGTGGTGGCAGCCCAGCCTCGGGGGGGGTTTGGGCCACGTCAGGCGTTGTTCATGCACGGGAACAGGAGAAAATCTTGGGCTTCAGCCCAGGGGTCCCACCCTGCAGGGAGGTGCTCAGCAGCAAACACCCCACAAGCGAGTCCCCACTGCTGTCTGTTTGCTCCCTGAGCCAGGGTTTGCTCTGCTGCAGATCTGGCCTGGCTGCAATGAGTGGACCAGAGGGCTCAAACATTTTTATTTGGTACATTCCCACTGCTTCCCTTGGTGAGACAAGCAGGGGGAGGAAGGGAAAAAAAAAAACAGGAAAGCAAGAAGGGAGCAAAAGAAAGCAGGAAGAGCCAGCAGTGCTCAGTCAGCTCCAAGGAGCCTCCCAGGATAGAGCTACAGCTGGAAAGTGCCATGGAGCCAGCCAGTTTTAACCCACCACCCTACTCCTCCAAGTGTGGTTCCTCAAGGAAGGAGAGATGGTCAGAGAAGTCAGGTGAGGCTTTCCCTGGTCTACACACCTTGAGGTGGAGAGTTTAGTCCTTCCCTTCCTACAGTGCATCTACATGAGGGTAAAGGACACTGGCCCCAAATTAGACCAGCAGCAGCTGACTTTCCAATACCTATTATGTGCATGGCCACAGCAGGCTATCTTCCTAATTTTTCTCCCTTCCTCTCCCCCTTTCTGTTTAATTTCCTGCACGGTACACATCCTGCCTTGCTTACAAGTGATTTTGATGACTATCCTCATCAGATGTATTAAAAACTGAGAACAAAGCATGGCTGGAGATCCGCGAATCGTAACGATTCCCATCTGCAGACAGACCCACGGGGCCTGGCAGATGCTTTGTTAGGTGGTACAGACACACACATCTCTTGTTCCCAGCCTACTTACAGCGTGGTAAAGCACTGGCACAGGTTGCCCAAAGCAGCTGGGGAACCCTGGAAACATTCAAGGTCAGGCTGGACAGGCTTCTGAGCAACCTGGTCTAGAGGAAGGTATCCCTGCCCAGGGCAAGGGGTTGAACTAGAGGGTCTTTAAGTTCTCTTCCAACCCAAAACATTCTATGATCCTTTGACCCAGCCTTTCCCTTGCTCATTGGTGCCACCTCTTGAGAAACACTGTAGGAAGCAATTCCTGCCATGCAGTGAGTTTTGTGGTGCAGCTCTAACCTGGGTGACACAGGTGCAACAGCTTTAAAATGGCCACGGGAGTTGGTGGCCACAAAACACTGCGTGCACGTGGGTACACATGTGCAACAACAGCACCATTCCTGCCCAGGCAGGCAGCTGTGCTAGGCAAAATTGTCAACAAAAAGCTGTCTTTCCTAACCCAATATGTTACCAATCAGGCCAACTCTATTAAAAAAAAAAAAAAAGAAAAAAAGAAAAAAAAAAAAGGGCATATTTATTACTAGTCCATAAATAATTTTATGGGCGGAAAATAATAGCACTCCTAGAGAGAGCACAGAGAACCAGTAATGAAAGTCTTTAATATAAACATCCATAGAGGAAGAGAACTGACCACAAGCTCCAATAAAACTGGAACATGCTTTAACCCCTGGTGAGAAGTGGAAGGCAAGCTTTCATCTAGGTAGGGCAGAGGGGGAGGATTGCTGCTTTCTCACTAGCAAAGGAAGAAAGGAAGAAAGGAGGCACATTTGTCATGGCCAGAGATTGAAGCCAGAAAGTGGGTTGTGAACACACAGAAAAGGAAGTGAGGGAAAAAGTGAAAAAAAAAAAAAAAAAGTTAAAAGAAGTTTTTTTGAGAGACAGAGGACCTCAGAGCAATACCCATGTTTACTGACTCAGGTTTGACAATTCACCAAGTCATCTGAGCATCTTGGGAAGAGTCCTCTATAGAGAACCTCGAACAAAACAGGGCAAGATGCCCCTCAGACTGCAGAGGGAGCAATATGCCAGAGCCTGGCTTTCCAGAAACACCAGGCAGCAGCCACAAAACCTCTAAGCTGTGCCTGTGGTCACAAACCCAACGCTGTAAAAGCACTGCTGCCTAACCCTCGGCTCTCCTCTGTCCTGCTCCTTTGCTCGTTGGGGCAGAGAGGTTTGATACTCCCAAAGGCAGCTCCTAAGCCCCTGTTGGGCTGCATCTTGGGGCACAAAAGCGTCACCTTTGGTCTGGAGTCACCAGAAGGACCTGCGTGGCACAGCTGACTGCTGTGGTGCTCAGGACCCCTCAGGATGACAGAGTACCTCCAGATACCCTCTGCTGCTCTTCACAGCCCCGGGGGAGAAAGGCAAATAGGGACTTAAACACAGCCTGTGCCCACCCTTTGTGGGTGTTGAAACACTGCTTGAATGCAGGGCAGAGTCAGGAGCAAGTTGTTGCTCAGCCTCAAGGCATTTCTGTGGGATTTTGGTTTCATGCACCAGCCTTCTCCTGGCAATCTGCCCCAGGACGGGTCTGCTGTTTGCAGTGAGAATGGGGCAACTACAGCAGGCACAGGCATTTGGTTTTTGCAAAGAGGCCTGTCTGAGTCATTTTTAAGGTTGCTGTAGCTCCTACAGGACAGAAAAGGATGGGTTTGTCACCAAAGTGCTGGATAAACACAAATAAATCCTCTGTGCCTGACCACACATCCACACTTACCTTGAGCCAGACTCCCTCATTGCCCATGGGCATCTTCTCCTCATCTGGATCCTGAGCATTCTCTTGGCTGGGAGCACAAGGGACCCAAGCAGCCCGCAAAAGGTCCTTTGGCACATCATGAAGGTGGGATTTACATACCTGAAATGAGAGATTTATTTCAACTCAGAAAGTTGCAAGAAAAGCAAGAGAAAAAGCCTACAAAATCCCAAGAAAGACCCAACAAGGTGGTTTCCAGCGTAAAGACAGTTAGGATGTGGTTTCCTAAGGGATAGTTCACTGCCCACACATATGCACAGGAGGCCTTTGCCATTATGGAGAGCTGTAAATATGCTGTTTAAGCACCTCATGGTGTCTGTGGTACTAAGAAAGAATGAGCCAAGCTGTGAACTGGTAGGTGAGACCATAGCATCCTGAATTTGGCTGGACTCACGAGACACAACGGTGTGATTCATTTGCCTGAATACCAGCCTTCTGCTCCATTTGATGCCCTGTGGTATTCCAGACATCCCCATAAGCCTGGCAGACAAAACCCAGGAGATACGTGTGTCATTGCAGAGGAGCAGACACCTGATCCCAGGGCACCTCATTAGACATGTACATCTGGGCAACTTCATCATGCTGCAGGTTCTCAGGACTGTTCCTTATATCAAGTCAGTGGAAACACATGTATAAGGGGCTAAATACGATCTCTTTACATATTTCTTGCCCTTCTTCAGCTTGCTAGGAAAGAACATACACACCACGTTAACGCCGATCAGGCGAAATCCCCTCCAGGCTCTGCTCCAAAGCCCATATGAAAGATGGGAATTCTCCCATTGATTTTTCCTTGGCTTCAGATCAGAGGGCTTGAGAGCGGCACAGATGCTGATGTGTGTGTGATTTCATCCTTTCAGGCCCTGACCTTATAAGGTATTAGACTTACAGGATTTTTTTTAAGCCACCAGTGGGACAAGTCACATGCTCCAAGTTGTGCATTTGGCTGGTGGGACAGGGGTGCTCACAGGGGAGGTGCTCCCTGCCTTGATGTAACACCCCTCTATGAAATGCAGTTTCTGGGCTTAGGGACTGATCAAAGTGGGGTGTGGAAAATGCCAAGGTCTTCCACTGGCTCCCTGTGAGGGAATATGGTAATCAAGTAAAGCTTCCAGAGCTGTCCTGAAGGTTTTGTTTGTGCTCTTGCAGCAGTGACTTCCCCAGCATGGGCTTTACTAGAAAACACATATTTTGACCATGCCTTCACTCACCTTCAAAACAGGTTCTCCCGTGACCAAGGAAGCAGGGCAGGACTTCACATCCTGATGGGAGGCATAGGCTTTTAGTGCCCAGAGATCCACATAGCCATCAGGAGTGTAGGGACCACAGTCCAGGATACTGCTTGTCCTCTCAAAAGGCTCACACACACCGTCCCCATCATGCACATAGCACAGGCTTGGTTCCCCTGCAGGGAGAGCAGGGATGCATTGCTTACAAACCAGGCTCCAGGCACACACACCTCCTCCTGCCCCAGGAGGTTTGCTGGCTGTTTAGCCTGGAGTTTTTCCACCACAAGGGCCTGACAAGACCCATGGACTACAAACCCAGGCCTTCTTGCTATGAGGTACATCACCCTCTGCTCTAAGAAAGGGTGTGAATAATGTACAGGCTTGACTCTTGCCTCAAAATGAGTCAAATCATTTGGATCCCCATCTCAATCCAACTGGACTCACCAACACAATTGAAGCCTTCTTCCTTTTTACACTTCCTTGAACAGCCATCTCCATCCAGCAAGTCCCCATCATCACATTCCTCCTCCAGGCTCCTGAGAGGACAACAACCAGGTATATTAAAGCCACCTTTGACTCAACGCTCCTGTGCTTCTGCTCAGCCACATCTTGGTTCCAGTTCCACAGAAGCAGGGAGAAGAGGAAGAACCACAAGGGGAGTAAGGTAGAAAAGGGGGGGAAAAAGCTTGCTGGGGATAAAGAGAGGTTGAGTCACAGCACATGGGAGAAGACATGACTATACCGTGACTTTCCTATAAGGCCTGAGGCAAGAACTATGGAAGAATGGAGGAAATAGAGAACCAAAGCATCAGAAAAACTTTCTGCTGGAGAAAACAAGTGTTGGAGAGGGCAGGAGGTTCTGAGATATGACTGGTGCTTCAGTGGGAGCTGGAGAAGAGGCAGGAGAAAGGAGAGAGAAGGTTCCTTTCCCTTTTTTCACACTGTTAAGAAAGCATTTCCAAAGGAAAGTGATTCTGAGTAACCTAGAGGTTAAAGTCTGAAAAAGCTAAAATATGGAAATTTGGCATAATTATCCCCTAGGCAAAGGATTGGGGTCTCTCAGTGTAGGAACACGGTGCATCCCTCATCATTTGGGGTCTCTGAGCAGAGAGCTCTCTGAAGACATGACACTGCATGGGACTGTGCTTGTTGCAGAACCTACTTCTGCAGGGCCCTGTGCAAAAAGTTGTACTGCCCAGTTCCAAAGGCAGATCCCTCTGTGACAGTTCACTGGGATGGGTCAGAATTCAAGCACTGCAGTCAAGCACGAAGGAGGTTCAGGCTGGACCCCTCATCCAGACCCTGCCTCTCAAAAGACCATCCCCTGTGCACACAGCATTTTACAAAACACAAGCTCTATGGCCCAGTCTGCTGGAGGGATTCAGTGCAGCACCTTCAGCCAAGCACCCATGGGTGGAGGACCAACCCTCTGCTTCCCTTTGGGGCAGGATGACCTGACAGCTTAAAGAACCTCGGCTCAGAGCTTGACTTACGTGGTCACCTTCCCATCCCCACAGTAGGGTGCTCCGTGGACATGGACAAGCGGTGGGGATGCTTCTCCTGAGGTTGTCCCAGACAATACCTGCACCTGGTAGTGGTACACCTGCCCAGGTGTGACTTCCCTGCAGGAACAGAGAGAGTTTGAGGGAACAGCAACATCTGCAACAGATTTGCTCACCACAACTACAGATATCACGTGTGTGCCTGTGCACCATGTGTCTTCCTACTCTGCCAGAGGCAGAGACTGTGGGAAGAAGCTCTCTCCTAGGTCATGCAGAGGGGTCTGCTGCTTATTTCCCAGAGATCTGAGCTGTGGAGAAGTGGCATTATCTCAAGAAATCATTTTACTGGTTGTAGTGTTGGAGAAATGGTCATTTTACTGATTGTATTGTTGGGGAAGATATTTCTGGGTTTAATAAGCTCCTTCTAGTTAGCCTGGGCTCATGGGCAAAGGATGTGGTGGGTCTGCAACACGCTTCCTCAATGGCACTGGATGCAGTAATTCCTGGAGGAGGGGAAAACAACCCAAAACACAAGCAAAACCATGAAAGGATTTAAAGAGGTGGGACCTGAGGCCACCAAATCTGTCCCAGCCACCCCCCGAGCCTAAACTGGAGCAGCCTGGTCACTCACGTGTCGATGAACTGGCGATGCAGCTGCATGGGGGCAGCAGGGGACCCGTTTGCAAAGGGGGGATCACGGAGCACTCGGTACTGGACCAGCTTGCAGGAGGAGCAGAGGGAGCTGTGGGGCATGGAGGTCAGCAGGGCCGTGTCTATCTCCATCCTCTCGTCAAAGGTGTAGATTTTGACTCCGGACATCTTTTTAGGGATGTTGAGCTTCACGGTAAAGGGGACATCACAGAAGGTGTCCAGGGGGCCCAGGTGGATGGACTCCCCCTGCTCTGTCAGGATTTCAATGTCAGACAGAGCCTTGGGAGAGCCCGTGGAGAGGTACGTGGTCCAGAGGGTGAGGGAGTCGGGGTAGACGGGGTGCAGGAAGCGCAGTTCCAGGATGCAGCCGTCGGGCTGGGGACACGGCACAGTCATGTTCATGTCGTACAGGTGGAGCTCTGGACTCCAGGCCTGCAGGCTGGGCCCACAGGGCTGATCCACATCTGGGGGGCCTGGGCAGAAGGGGCAAGGAGGGAAGCTGGTGAGAACCAGGAGCCAGCTGACCTCACAAGGGACCCAGAGCGACAATCCTCCCTGTAGGTGCTTACACATCTCTGCACACCCATATGGTTTTGCCTGTCCCAGAGCTGGTGACATCTGTCTTAACATCCTGGAAAGCAATAAGCACCACTGAACTCCCAGCTCCTGGGTATATGCTTACAAGCACAAGGCTTGGTGGATCTGGTGTCTCACAGCCCTCTCAAACAGGGACAACAGTATCCACACTGCAGCGGGATGGAGTGTCAGACTCTAGAGACAGCCTGGACACAGCTTGCTCTGTAGCGTCATGGCTGCAGAAAGCCTGCCAAGGGGACCTGAATGCTCCAGGCAGAGCAGAGACCAAAGCTTTCCACAGACACATGTTGGAACAAGCCACAGGCAGAGACCCACCAGGTCCAAAGCAGGGAAGCAGTTCTGGAAGGTTGTTGTTCCACCAGAACCTCCAGGAGAGTGCCCAGGCTGACCTCAGAACCCCAGCCTGATGGTGGATTAGCACTCAGCAAAAGAAATGTGGTGTTGGGTTTTCAGACTCAGAAAGCATCATCAGAATTTATCCTCTTGTAGTAGAAATACCCTGATCCTCATTACCCACTGGAAGCATTTCTTAAGGCCCAGCACAAATTCGAAGCCTGCATCCATTTAATACAAGTCTAAAAGTTCCTAAAAAAACCCACAAAATCTCTCTTTTCCACCAGAATGAACACACATTTACTGTAGATGCACAGAACAACCAGAACCACGTGGACCCAGAGGATCAACAGCAGCACATGCCCATGGGATCATTTCACCTGGCCTCCTGTCTCCTCTGCCTTGCTCTTGGAGGAGTTCAGGCAGCATGAAAAGCCCAAGCAGCTCCTGGGGCAGCCCGGTGACCCTGAAAGTCACCACCATGCCCACAAGGTGGGTCTCTAAACCAGCATCTGGGCTTCAGCACAAGTTTTAACGCCCTGCTGCTGTTCACTCTGCCAGGGAGGAATGGCATCCAACCCACACTGCCCAGAGCTCAGCACAGACTCGGTGAGATCAGCACGGAGCTTCTCTTGCTCCCTTGGGACAAGGCTGCATTGAAGCCTGTGAATGCCCCTGAGGTTTTGGAATGAGGCCCCAAGTTTTAAGACTTTTATGTCAGTGAAATTGCCCCTCCCTTTGGCCAGTATCTCTCAAGAACACCTGTCTGAACAATGATTTGGGTTAATATTGGGGTGTCAGTAGGTTTGCCCTAAGCCCGCTGGCCATTACCAGGTATCTCCTGGGCACCAAGACGTTCTTCCTGAACTACAGAGCGCCTCCAAAGGGAAGACAACTGATTATTCTTCTTGTCCCAACAAGATCTCATCTCTTTCTGAGGATTCACAGAGAGGAAAAGAGAGGAGATACATACCTTCTGCTTCTTCTGGGGTCCAGTAGCCAGAGGAATCGCAGACGCGAGGGGAAGAGGCCTCGTGCACATACTGACGGAAGGTGCCATCCTCTGCACAGCTGTCACAGAGCGTGTCCTGCTCCCTGCTGACAGGAGACACACACTGGCACCTCTAATCATGACCAGTTAATTTTCCATCCGTGTTTGTCCAGGTGGGATCAGATGGGAACTTGGAAAAGCTAAGATAAGCTACCAGAAAACCCCTGGGCATATCGTCCTGCTTGGAAAATGCTTCTTCAAAGACAGGGAAATAAAAGGGGCCATGGGAGGCTGGATTTAATCCCTCTTCTTCTCCATGCCCTCTGGCTAGTCTTGGATGAATAACCTGTCCCCTACCCACCAGTCAGAGCTAACAGACCCCCCACTTCCCTAGGAAATGCCTCTGGAGTTGGGTGGGTGCACCTGGGGCTGTCTCTGCTAAACCCAGAGTCAGGTTTTGGCTTTCAGCACTACTGTAATACAAACCAGTGACAATAATGTCAATCAAAGGAGGTCCCACTGTGCTCTCCAGGAAAGAAAAAGGCAATTTTCTGTGATAAGGTCCAGCCTCGGCCTCTTTCCTTGACTAGTTCATCTCAGGGGATGCAGAATCCCCACCATAAATCAGCTGCTGAGCCAGTTATGAATGAGAACTTGAGACGGTTCCAAAGACCCAGTGCCTCCCTTCTAGGGCCACATTCTCTTGCTTCCAAACCATTTAATTCCCCACCAAAGCAGTTTGTTTGGATGAGTTGAGGCCACCCAGACTCAGAGCCTCTCATGCCTGGGGTGACATGCATGTGCTCTTACTATCCCTGAGCAAAAGGTTCACTGTGGAGAGCAGAAGCTCTTTGAAAAGGCAGCAAACACTGACCCAGGAGTGTCCCAGCTACCATCAAACAGCACTTCCCTTTGAATTACAAGAGACAGCTTTGTTAAGCAGCTTCAAAACAAATTCAAGCTACTATGTGCTCGTGGTACCATAAGATAAAAAAAAATACTGTCCCACCACCTAAAGCCTGGTGCAAACCAAAATATTTTTGTAAGAGATGCTGCTGAACTGAGGCACTGGTGGTGCATCCAGGTCTTGGTGGCTCCCAGACACTGGGGAGAAGACAGGCAGCCACCCAACACTCATAGCCACTTACTGCTCTCCAGCCAAACAACTCTGGTTCCTTGGCATGGTTTCTCTGGTTTGAAAAGTTCCCTGACTTACCCCCAGTCCGCTGCACTGCGAGTCCGTGACAGCACTGGGAACGAAACCCAGCTCCTGTGGTTCGAGCTCCCTGCCTTAACCACAAGGCTGCATTTCCTCCTGGTAAATAGCTACTTTATACAATAAGTGCTAAATGAAGCTCATTTTTCATTCCCTGATTGCACTCTGGGGTTTAAGAGCTGGCTTTGCCTCCTGATGCTCTTTGGCTTTCCCTCCCGGCACCCCGACAGCAGAAAGCCTGTGGGAGAGCCCATCTGCCAGCAGGGCCATGGCAGCAGCCTGGCTCCTGCGTCTGAGGGGGAAAGGGACGAGGAGTCCACACCACAGAGATGCCTTGACCCTTCCAGCAGGCTCCTGTGAAAGCCCAAGACCCAGAGAGCAGATCCCTCACCTCTCATGGATGACACCGCTGATGGGAGGCAGCCAGTAGATGCTGAGGGAGTCCTGTGCCTGCCCTGTGACCATGGGAGGGATCGGGATGGGCGCTGGCTTCTCGCTGTGTCCCCAGCGCTGGTACACCAGGTCCAGGTAGCAATGCATTCGGGCCACTTGGTTGGGGGTGAAGGAGTTGGTGCAGTCATCATCTATGCGGGAAAAAGAGGCCAGGATGAGGGCGGTGGGGATCAGCCAGTGGGAGACGGCAAAAAGGCACCTTCTTCATGGCCAAACTGTTTAGGGGACTTCTAGGGAGAGCCGGGAGGCACCAGCGCGTGGAGTCTCTCCTGCCGGGACTGTGTGGTGTCGTGTGTCCCCAAAGCCACAAGATGGCACTGCCTCAGCAGCTCCACATCCCTGCACCTGCTCAGCACCAGCTCGGCCAGCTCTGACACCTGGGAAGGGCCACCGTCCGCCTGGGGCTGGCGGTGGGTCGAGCAAGGGGCGACGGAATTGCTCCTCAGGCTTTGGTCCTGCTGGAATGCCAGGAGGAACGCCAGCCCTCTGCAGCATGCCCTTGGGAACCAGGCCAAAAGGGTTCAGGGTCGTTGTTGTTGATGATAACAATAATAGCAATAATAATAACAAAACCAGTAACAATAATATCAGGAATAAGAATAATAGCAACTTCAGGACTGGAGAGTAAAGTTACACCACCATGCAGACAAGAATGGCTTCATACGTGTTCAATGACACACGGGCAGGGAGGGATGGAAATAGCCTGAAGCAAGAAGGGGGTTAAGAAGCTACTTGCAAGCACTGCCTGCCACATCCCAGTGCACCAGGAGGGGCCTCATAGGTTAGGGAATAAGGGAAGGGACTACTGATGGAGGTGGAAGGGAGAGAAAGCCAAGTGAAGGTGACCCCTTACAGCTCCTAACGATGATTACTCGTTACCTGTGTAACTCATGTAGTTGTTGAAGGGTGTGCCTGTGAAATGTGTCTGGCCGCAGGTGTCATTGGCAGGGTCTGGATCCCGACAGAGTTTACTCTTTGGGGTGGGGGCAGTGTCAGCACAGAGGTCTCCTGTCTCCATGGATGGAGTTGTCTCCCTGCAGGGATCGTCACAAGATTCCCGCTCGCTCACTCCCTTGAAGACGTGGTACAGCCCCAGGACATGTCCCACTTCGTGGATCATGGTGTTGGTGTGGCCATGCATGCCGTAGTAGGCAGGGTTGAGGACAACTCCACCTGGGATTGCAAGTACAGAGAACATCACCCCAGGAAAGAAACAGCAGGCAGCTGCCATTACTCACCTGTGAGAGGTAAAACTCCTCTCATTGTGTTTCCAGGTGCCAGATGGAGACCTGAAGATGGACATATTCACCCTCTTGGAGGATGGGAAGATGCTCCTTTGCCCTCTTGGATTGAAATGGGGTAGGTGGTTTTTCTTCCACTTCTGACCACATTATTCCCTCCCTCAGCATCTTCAATCATTTCAGCTGCCATTTCCCTCAGTGTCTTTTTGCATGTTTATAATTCAGTGTCTGCTTTGGATCACACTCGCAACTCTAATGAGGTTTGGAGCCAGGGCACCAAACCAAGCCACGATGCAACTTTACAGGGCTCATCTTTTGAGCCAGACACCAGAAGTCCTTCCTCAGCCTAGGCAGGTGGCTTTGGCATTCCAGCTCCCTTGGCAACTGAGAACAACAAGGTGCTGAAGTCCCAACACCCTTGGCTGTGCGAGCCAGAAGCCACCTTCAGCACAAGTCCCTATGGAGATTCAAATGCACTGCCTCTGGCCCCTGATGAGGCATCATCCATGATCTATTGCTTCAACCTCCAAACTAGACCCTGAGGGGCAAACTAAATCTCTCACGAGGTTCTGTTGCAATCCACTAAGCTTCTACCACCAACCTGACCCAAATTTAGTGTATCTTAGAATGGGATTTCCCAAAACACAGCTTCTGAAGATCCCATCATCCCCTTCAAAGAGGTTTGTGTGTGGCAATTAATGAGGCAGGATCCCCCCACCCATCACAAACCTACTCCTCTTCACTGGGGCACCCCAACCCCTGGCTCCAGGGGGCACAAAGGGGCAGTTCATCACCAAGCCAGCCTGGTGCAGGTTCAGCTGTTAAAGATATTGGAGCAAGGGAACAGATGAAGTCCCCCAGAAACTACCCAGCACTTCCTCCTCACACTGACAACAACAGCATGGAGCTGGGCAGGACCCACGATGGTCCTGCCCTAAACTTCCCTGTGGCTGCAGGACAAGTTGCTTTTCCCCTCCTGCAGGCCTGCCTGTGATGGGAAGAGCAAGGATTAAGGATGCTGAGGAAAGCCACTAGGAGCAGAGCCTGTCCTTTGCTCACTGTCAGCCTCTCCAGCTCCTGAACTGGCATGCAGACCCTGCACTGACACCTCTGTACACATCTGTTGGGAAACTGTCCACAGAAGATGCTCAAGAACAAAAAAAACCCTACTTCTCTGTCCTTCTATTTGGCTCCTTTCTTTTGTCCAGATTAAAATGTCTTTGAAATCTCTGCATTTTATTCCATGCTTTGATGCTTTTTGCTGGCCATTTCCTCCCTTTTGCTTCTCTCATTTTCATGCTCCATCCACTTTTCCATGCTGTCTTATAGTGGAGGAACAAGGGCTAGGGAGTATCAGCAAGACAAGTGAACCAAAAGCAGACCCCAGCATGTGCCCAGGCTGACTCCAGACAACACCTTTGTGGCTTGGGAGGCTGTTTTTACACAACCGCTTTTAACCCAGACAGCTTGGATGGCAGCGTGGCAAATAGTTGGCTCTGGCACAGCTTGCTCCCTCCTTTGCAGGGCCCTGGAGGATTTACTGTGCCAGCTACCTCACAGCAGAGTCTCTGCCATTGCATCTCTGCTGATGATCACTGCCCCTGCCAGCAAAGCTAGAGCTGGCAGGGGGCCACGGTGTGATCTTGTCTCCAGCCACATAGACTGTTTGAAATCAGCTCCGTGCGCTACCGGAATACCTCATGTCCTCGAGTACAGGGCATTCCTTCCCAGAGAGGGTTTTCTTTGGAGCACAGTGTCCCTGGCAGGACACCAGCAGGTCTGTGACTCCTCTAGGGGAGCCAGGCTGGGTGAACACTGCATTTGGGGCTGGAAAGGGACCTTCAGAGATGCCCTCAGCAATTCTCTTGAGCCCTTGCAATAGGGTTGCAAGAGGGTGAAGAAATAAGGGTGGCATCTTCTGTGGATCATCCTCTGTGTGTGGCCCATGGCAGGGCTGAGATATCACTGACCTTCAAGTAGCACTACTTCTTAGCTCAAAATTCATGTTTATTGCCCTTCCTTCCCACAGCGTGGGTCTTCTGCCCAGGGCTTGAGGCAAGTCACAAAGTAGCTGCATTCTCTTTCTCCCTAGTTGTGAAAAAACAGAGCAAAGGACTTTGCATTCCGTCAGTCAGCTCTTGACCCTTTAGTTGCCTAGAGATGAGCCAGAAGAAGGTAGAGGTGTTGAAAAATCCTTTTGGGACCTTCGCGTTGTGCCCTGTCAACTATGAGGTTTGTGGAGGCCACCTCCCTCTCAATTACCACCCTGGTAAACTCTACAGATAGCAAAGGGCATCCCATTGATGGAGAACCCAGTGGGCACATTAAAAAAAAAAAAAAAAAAAAAAAAAGCTGCTTCTCATTTGAATCAAACCAGGGCATGAGAGAAGAGAGAATAGAAAGAAAAGGCATCTCTGCAGCCAAACCCAAGCCTGAGCAAGGCAGGGGGCTGCCTGCCCAAAGGTCTGAAAGGAGGAATGTGCACACAGAAAGAAAACAGTGTTCATAAACAAGTAAATGGGATGTGAAAGCCCTGCACACATCCTGCAACTCTAACCACAGGGAAAGGGGCTGAGCACCAGGGCACGGGGGGCCTTGTGACCAAGCAGCCTCCTCCCAGCAGAAACCCAACACTCTTCCCAGGCGGTGGAATAAATGGGATTCCGGTACAGGGAGGGAGAAAACTGTCACAGGGGAGGGATGCCAAGGCTGGGATACCCTGTCCCTCCCCTCCTCTCTATTGGCTTCCCCTATCCCATTCCTCCCACACACTCCACAAGGACGATCATATTTTTAGTACTTTTCTTAACAACTAATTAAATGGCAGTATTAGAAACAGCATGAGAACACTGCCTTCCTTCCAGAACATCCCTATCCCTTCATTCCGTGTCCCCACAGCTCCCTGATGAGTTGGGAAAGCTCCCAGCTTTGGACCAGGAAGTTCTATTTCCCTCTGCAGGATCCTGGCTGTGAAGGCACGATGTGGAAAAGTTCATAACATCCCAACAGGACCTGCCTTCCCTCTCTCTCTCCTCTGCAGATCTGGCATTCCTTCTCACCTCTGCCTCCTCATGCCCTGGGAAATGGGCTAATTGAGCTTTAAGTGCCTGAGAACCAGCTCAAGGAGGTTCCCAAGGTCAGCATTTACACAACAAAGCTAAAATCTTCCATGTCCCTGTAATATCAAGGGGGTCCAGCACTCCAAGGCAGGTGAACCAGAGACTTCTTTGGACTTGCACACCCAACCAAGCCCAGGTTGCTGGAAAGCTCCAGGTCTGACCTCACAACACCTCATCCCTCCAGACCAGACCTACCAGCTGCAGAGCTGGTAACATCCCCAAGGCCAAGCCTCCACTTTGATCAAGGAACAAAAGATGCCCAGTCCACCAGTCCAGAGAATGATTAGCACTGGTGTGGACCCCACTGCTCCTCACACATCCCTGGAAGCTCACACTCCCAGGATATACTCTGCTTCTAGCCACGAGCAGTGGCAATGCCGAAAGACTCTGCTCCATTCCAGCCCCCAAGAAGCCAACCTGTTCCTGTGTCAGGCCTGTCCCAGAAGACATTCTGAGCAACCATGGGAGCCTTTAAGCAGCAAACCACAAAGCTGAACCTGCATCTCAGGGCCAGTGTTGCCCAAACACTGAGTCACAGCAGTTAATGGAACAAGCGCATGACAGTTAGTCAGACAGGAAGATGGCCATTGCCTGAGGTACCTTTGATGGAAGGGCTGGCCCTCCTTCAGGATCCACCGGCCTCTGCCAGATATATGAGCTGGCCTCAGCTTATATAACTGCAGAAAGTATTTATAACATCAAATGTTCACAATTCCACATCAAATGTTCACAATTCCCCTGCCTTCCGACCAGGTTTATGAAGCTCACATGCAGCTACACATGTGCATTATTACACTGCTGGGGCTTTTGAACAAGGCTTTGCACCGCCAAAAGCTCAGGGCTTTTTAAAGGAAGTTCTTTGACTACTTCTGTTCTGTAGTTAAAAAGATTTACTTCTAAGTTCTCAGAAAACTCACTTCAGACTCCAAGAACTTTGAATTTCAGAGGAACTCACTGTGATGATGGTGGAAAGACTGAGACAGACAGTATGGTCACAGGGAGTGGTGCAAATAGACCTGAGCCTTTCTACCTCTGCTGCTGGCCGGCTGCAAGTTGTCTCTGTCTAGGAGCTCCACAGCAGTAGAAACACTGTCTATAGAAATTTCATAGACCATTTCACCCTGTCCAAGTCAGTAATTATCTTTTATGCTTCAATGAAAGTGGTTGCTGTTGGCTGTGTTTTTGGTAAGTCATTCCTAAGCCTTCAGAAAGTCTGCCTGAAAATCAAATTTACTCAGGAAAAAAAGTCTGGAAGAGAGCAATAGAACTACGAGTCACCAGCATAGAAACAGTCACATAACTTCTGGTAGCCCCAAAGGAGCACCGTGAAGTGGATAAAACCAAAATTCACTGAAGACTTTCAGAAGATGAAGATGCCAACAGGAAGGTGAGGAGGACCCTCTTGAAAAACACATTCAAAGGTCATGAAAGAATGTTTTCTAAGGAGCTCAAAGTCCAGATAGCAGATCAAACAACTTCTTGAGAAGAACTGATGGAGGACAGTTTGGAAACAGTAAGTCTTTGCCCTGAGGCAAAGTGTTAAAATAGGAGAAGGGAAAGGCAGTTAGAGAGGAAAAAGTCTCGTGGTGCTTGTCTTGAAAGCATCTAAGAAAGTCCAGTTCAGGGAAACAGAGCAAATCTGACCAAAGCTCTCTGGAGCCAATAGGCAGCTGGTTTTCTTGGAGAAGTCAAGTCAAACTCAAGGAACCAATTTGATTCATGCAGGGAATCAAAGCATGAGAGGGTCTGTTTGTGTGTGTGGAAAATCAGCGTGGCATTCCTGCTGCGTGGGAGCAGACACTGGCCAGGGGGGAGCAGGGCCTTTGTGCTGACCATAATATTTTAAGGTCAGAATAGACAGGAGATTAGCAAGATGCAGTGCAAGGGAAGCAGTGTGTCTTTTTTGAGACAGACTCCCTTCTTGTCTATAGACCTGTCTCCACCCCTGGCCATTATTAGGTCCTTAAAGCCCAGGAATTTTTTTTTTTCAAACTGCAATTCGCTCCTACCAAAGTTTTCCTTGCTCTTTTCCTCACTGCTGTACTTCCGCATCTGCTCAGATTATCGAGTAGCCTTTTGCGAGAGGTTTTGTCAAAAGCCACATATTCATGGCCTCCTCAGTCCTAAGTTTCTGCTGTGCTGGACAATAATATACATTGTGCACGGTACAAAACACATGATGATGATGTGGTGGAGCTCACTGTTTACAGAGAACAGAGTCTGCCGCCTGCCCTCCAGAGCTCATTAAACCTCAAACCAAGGACAGCCTTGAACCAAAGTCTCCAGTCAGTGCCAGAGCCTCAAAGAAGTTAAGATCCAGCTTCATACTTCACAGCTCTGGCACCAGGGCCAAGACAACACCCCTTTTCCCCTGAACCTCCACGCTAAAACCCTGATCCAACATTTCCAGGTGGTACCATCTCTCGTGTCCCTGGCTGGACACAAGCTCTGAGACCGGAGCTGAATGCAGCCTTTTGATGAGACCAATCATCCCAATTACCCCTCTGTGCAACCTCTTGCG
>JAWWEU010000005.1:27141105-27175062 GCA_035583155.1 Acropternis orthonyx | reverse complement strand
AGCTCTGAGACCGGAGCTGAATGCAGCCTTTTGATGAGACCAATCATCCCAATTACCCCTCTGTGCAACCTCTTGCGGGGTCTGAAGAGAACGTGTGTGGCTGAAGCACTTGCTGTAGTCAGATGATTGTCAAGCTGAGCCTTGGAAGTGATTT
Organism: Acropternis orthonyx; assembly: GCA_035583155.1. Lineage (NCBI taxonomy): Eukaryota > Metazoa > Chordata > Aves > Passeriformes > Rhinocryptidae > Acropternis > Acropternis orthonyx. Next base: position 27,174,908 of record JAWWEU010000005.1, on the reverse strand, counting down.
CTGGAAGCTGATAGAATAAATTTCATGGAGATTTGCCTTCCTCAACAAGCGACTGGAGCAAGACACTATTGAAAAAACAGCCCTGAAACTCATTGAGGGAGGAAAACTGGCAAAAAGGAACTTTAAAACAGGTCTTTAACAGCAGTGTAAAACTTTTAAGAGTTGAACATCACGCACTTGTAAAAGCAGAAGGTCTAGGTCTGCTGTGCAGGTGTCAGGAGTAATTATTTCCAGTTACTTATTGAGAAACACTTTAGACATTTTGACTGCAAAGCATAAAGGGCTTTGCCAGAAAGCTCCAAAATTAAAGAGGTGAAGGGAGACGCAGGAAAAAGAGGAACAGCAGAAATAGCAGAAAACACACAATACAGCCACATTCTAGGGAACCAGTTGTCGTTTTGGCTGTTTTGTAGGCCTACGAGGACTGATGACCTTAAGGGTCTGCCTTGAATCCACTGAAGCCAAGGAGAACCTTGCCTCCAGCAGGTAGCAAGCCAAGTTGTAAAAACATGGTAAAATTTGATAGTTATTCTCACACTTGCAGCTGGATTCGGAAGTGGCCAGTGCTGGCTGCCTGGTGAGCCCTGGAGTCAGCTCAGATCTGGAGTCTCGGCTCTCAAAACACTGACGCTCCTGGTTTATCTGTTTGTTATTACATGCTGCAAAGCCAAGTTCACTGTTTCCAGAATCCTAGAAGATAGACCCGGAAGGTCCCAGAGAAGCCAAATACGAGTGTAAAACTCTCTCCAGAGCCTGCACTGATAGTGAACCTGCAGTTCTACCCAAGCTCTCTGTCCCACTGTCTCAGTGCCTTCACCATTAACAGCTTCTCGTAACCTGGAAGTCCCTTGTCAGTGTGTAACCTCAGCATCTTATCCACATGAACATGGAACATGCAGCTCCCTTTCTTACAGCAGCAGCTGTTGGTACACTCAAACCCTGCTATTGAGACCTTCTTATTAAACATTCCCAGTGTTGAGCCACATCACACACGGCTCTTTGCCAAGACAATGAAAAAAGAGGAAAACCCACAATCCTGAGACCCCATGAGTGGCATAACTGACTTACCCAGGTGACTAAGGGCCTCTTTATCCCATGGCCAAGTGGCAGCACCAGCCAACTCTTCCCTCACCGAACTGGCAAAGTAAACGTTGAGGAAGTGGGTGCTGTTCAGCTGCAGTGCCTCCTTCAGCTCCTTCACACTCATGTACGCCCTGCAAGGACAAGAGAGGCGAGATAGTCAGCACAGACTCCAACAGAGCAAACAGGAGAAGCGGGAGCCACCCCAGATATCCTACAAAAGGGTGCAGCAGACCTGGAGACCCATCCTCAACTCTGAAACCGGCGGTGTTTTGTAAAGTGTGGCAAAATTCAGCATTTCAACAGGATATTCCATGACACTACTTACTCTGCTCTGTAAGGTGTAAGTTCTGCCAGCAAGGAGTTTGGGTGGAAGGCAGTCATGCAAGTCTGAAGAAGTTTTGCTAATTAGAGTACATTTGTTGATGAGTTCTACTCTTAAAGAAGGTTTTCCAGTAACAGTGACAGAAGAGGCAACAAAGAATAAGATAAAAGGAGACAGAATGTGAGAAGAAATAATGAGAGAACAAAGGAAATTCAGAGGTTGGTCCTGCTAAACAAGAGAGAAGGAGCTTGGCATCAGAAAAGTGGAATTTGATGTGGGAGAAAAGCGAGTTTTCCTCAAGGTGTGAGGAGAGAGAAAGGAATCCAGAACTCCAAGTGCTTCCAACAATGAGTTTACAGGGCAGGAAGGGACATCAAACCTTACTCTTAAGAGAAGGTTTGCCAAGAAGTCTCTTCTCCAACTTCTCTAGTCTATCCAGAGTAGCTCATGACCATGGCCCCCCACTCTCTCCTTTTCCCCAGGAAAACCAGCATGCCAGAGATGGCAGTGCACGGCAAGGACAAGGGTATCCCTACAGTGCAGTCACATCACACGTGGACAAACTCACTGCCTCACCCCCATCCCGGTGCACTGCACGTGGAAGCGCACAAACAAGAGGTGGTCTCTCAGAACATGCTCCAAGAAATCTCTCTTCCATCTCTGCTCAAAATGGACCTCGGAGAAGAATGTGCCTGGGCCTCCCCAGCACACCCCAACAGCAGGGCCCTCTTCACATCAATCTGTCCCTCTGCGCATGATCTGCGTCCTCTCTGGGATGTCTGCAGGAGCCAGCAGCGAAACACAGGAGCTCTCAAAATAAGCTTAATGGGGAGAGAGGGTCATCTCTGGAGTCAGATCCATTAAACAGGGGGGAAAGCCCCCTGACAACACTGCTGGCTGTCTCTTCTCCCATCTCCATCTTCAGAGCTGGGAATACAAAGTTGACAGAGCAGGAAAAATTACTGGAATGGGGACATCCAAGATGACCATTTCCAAAGGGCAAAGGAAAGTAATAGTGTGGGAGAGGTGGGTAGGCAATAGACATTGCAGCAGAGCAGTAACACCCAGGGGTATATCTGAGTGCCCATGAAGTGATTCTCCCAAGGTAACATATCTCTCTGCACTTGGAGGAAAAAGCAGCAGTCAGGAAATTTAGGTTTTACTCTTCCCTCTGTGTGACTGTTTCTGCACAGGTCAAAAGTCTGTATCCCATTCACCAGTACACCAACAGTCCAGCACTGGTCTTTAGGGAGTTCATGTCCTCAGCTGTGAAAAACAGTGAGAATCTAACCTAATAAAAACAATAATAATTCCAATAATAATAGCAGTGGAATTACAGGGCCTTGGGTTGTGCTGCAAATGCCAGGTACTCTTTTAAATGGACTTTAATGATCCTTGTGGGTCCCTTCCATCTCAGGCTATTCTTCAATTCTACAAATCAAGTACTACCATTTCCACTGTCAGTGCCATTTACCTCACGGGCTGAGACAGGATTAGGACAGGTAGCAGATACTGCCTCTATATTTCTACAACTTGTTTCTAAAACCAACCTGAAGACCCTGGCCAAGGTTTGTGAAGCCATCAATTTAAGAGATTCTAAGCAGGGGAGAGAAAAAAAAAAACCAAACCAAAAAACAGTTCATGGAAAGGCTTCAAATACATCACTGTGGAATGATGATGGAAACGCACCATTGTGGAAATATGTCATAAGAATGACTAAACCTGCAGCATAAGGCCAACAGCAACATTAAGGTGGTGGAAAGCATTTCACTTATTCCCATGCTTCCAGGAGCAATTGGCATCTTCGAGCTGCATGAGGAGATTATGAAGGGAGTACCGTCATTTCCTTACACTGGCCTTGCCATGAAGGCACAGCAGCTCTGTTTGAACAAGCAGCTTCTGCAGAGGTGGTGTCCATCAGTGCAAGGAAGGAAGGACAAAAAGCTGAGCATGGGCTAAAGGGGAAAAGTCACATTCTCATCAGAGATGTGAATTGAGAAAGAAAATCAACGAAATGTGCAAATACGCTGTTTGAAATGGCAAGATCCCTAGTCAAGTTACTACACCCACAGGCTTATTTAGAAAGAGGGAGTTTGCTACAGCAAATTGAAGCAGGAAAAAGTGGAAAAATAGAGGATTCCAGAAATAAACTAGAGCAGGATGGCATGTGGAACAGAGCTGGATAAACTCAAGGGCCGCTTCCCTGGATCTAAATTAGCAGAGATTTTCAGAAGCCATTGCTGACTTGGGAGGTGTCAGATAATCAAGATCTGCTGACTGCCTCCCCCCTACCAGTCAGCCCCAAAAGACCATCCTGGGCTGGAGGCATCTCACCCACCTTCCCATCAGCTCTGAAGCTTCAGTTACTTTAGAAAAATCTTGGCTGGACTATGTGGCGAGATGAGATGACCAGCTTGTCTTCACCAGGCCCTGAGATCTCCCACCACAAAGCAGCATTCCCAGAACACTTTCCCCAGCCACATCAGCTTGCAGAGAGAAAACTCTCCCAACCGGAAAGGACAAATTAGGAGAACATGATCTCTTGCCTGTGATGTCTCGCCTGAGCATCCCAGACACGCGCCACGCTGACGCCATCCCTCCAACCCAACCAAGACGGGAGCAGGCCGAGAGGAATAGATAGGGAGAAGGATAAACAAACCTGAAGGACATATTTGTGGCATGACTCAGAAGAAAAAGAAGCAAAAATTTCATAGAAATAGAGCATAAGGAGCAGGGAGGGGGAAAGAAAGTCTCCTTCACTCATCAGAGCTGCTCGGGGGACATAGACTTAAAAATAACATCAATTCCTGACTTATGATATCTCGGAAAAATAGCCCCAAACCCTTCCAGGCTGTCTAAATTCCAAGAGCCGACGTCAGCCCTATTCAGAGGGATATTCCTGCTGCCCCTCTTCTGGAGACATGATGTTTTTCTGGCTGTCGCCTGCCGGTCCCTTGACATTAGCAACATTTTTTGTCAAGCTTTAATTATAAATAACTGTAATTTCCTCCATTGAGAGATTTGGATGGTTCAGGGATGTGTCAGGGTTAGAGGGAGCAGTTCCAGCCCTGAGATGCTCAGATGATTTGGATGGACAAGGAGCGGAAAGGACCCACATTTCACCCACTATGGCATGGAAAGCACAAATATCCAACGTCCCCAAAGATACGAGCTAGACCAAAACAACCCTAGAATGGGCAACTCCAATTCCCCTCAATCCACATTTCCCACTGGCATCCTTAGGTTAGACTAGGAGCATGCAACTGGCGTCTGAGCCTTTTGCTTAGTGCCAAAGGTTAAGCTCTCCCTCTTCTCCCGCGCTTCTGTGATTTTCCCTGGGGAGAAGGCAGAGCAGCCTTCGGTCTCCACAAACAGCCTAAAGTGACAGCCCTCTCCTCCGCTCCCCAAATAGTTTTCCAATGCCTACAAGACCAGAGCATTCCAAACTAGATGGTATTTTCAGCACAGTGGGCACTGCAAGCCAACATGGAAACACAAGGAAGGACAGAAGGATACATGAAGGCACAGACACCAGCCGAGGAGTAAAATCCAAACAAAACCCAAAGAGTAGGGCAGAGGATAGAAGAGAGATGGAATAGGGACAACAGGTTTGCCAGATTCAAAGCAAAGGTTTTTCCAAAAGCATCCAAAACTCATTGGTGAGCAGCCAGCTGCATGATGATACCACCTTGACCTGGGGAGCACTTGCACCCCTGGGAGAGCGGAGCTTGCAAGAAGAGCATGTGCAACAGTAGAGAGATTTGGGATGGGAGGGCTGTGTACTGCCACTATTAGGCATGAGCAGGGGCATGAACACCTTCAGAAATGGTAGCATTTGAAGGAACAAGTCCAGACATGATGGATATGACACATGATAGCATTGGCTTAAAGTTCTGCTGAATGACACTAGTTGATGACCTGGCTCTAGGTCAGGCTTCAGCACCACAGTGCATCCTGCTTTACTTGTATGGGACAGCTGCCATCATGTGGCACTTCTTGCTATCAAAAAAAAAGACAGGAAGATGATGTCCAGCAGCTTCAGTGACTGATTCCATGATTTGATGGTGACACAGACTCAATTGCAGATGGATTTCCACAGATCATTCTGATCCCCTTGTTCAAAACAGGTATGATTAGATCAGGTTGTTCAAGGTCATGTCCACTTACAAGGACAGAGGTTTCTCAACCTCTCTGGGCAACCTATTCTAGTATTTAACCATCCTCAAGGTAAAAAAAAATTCCTAAAGCCCAATCCAAATTTCCCACATTCCCAGTTGTGTCCATTGATTTCTGTCTTCTTGGAGTCCTGCACCACCTTCTCCATGTCACCCCATTATATGAAAGGGGAAAGTCATTCAGTGACTCTAACTTTGCATGGTCTTTTTGGACTAGACCTTACCTGATTAAAATCTAAAGACCCAAAGCCTCCTTTCTGAGCAGTCAAAACATCACTCTCATCCCTGATGTCAGACCTCCCTTCGAAACCCTCACATCCTTTTCTCGTGCTTTTTCTTAGGCAATTTTATCCTAACCCATGGGGGAGACAGCATCTTCCTAACCATGGTTGTAAGTCAGGCTCTGGGCTGGCTTGGTCAAAGGAGAAGACTTGACGTACCCTGGGGAGGCAGAGCTGTTGTTGCTTCTCCAGCAGAAATTTCTGGCAGCAACAGGACCACTGGTGGTGCACAGATGGGAGAGAGGAGAGAATCTGCTGATCTGTGGGGCAGCAGAACATACAATCAAGCTGTAGCACAAGCCTGATGTGGTTCATGGTGGGATAAGAGGAGCAAGGGTGGCAGTTTTTAGTGACAGCCATATCATAACAGGAAGCCTTGAGGCCACAAAGTGGCCATGACCACTGAAAGGCAAAAGATGGCACCTCCAAATGAAAAGCAAGGCCAGTGCGTATCCTGTGCAGTGCCATAAATCACACTGAATTCTCTGGGTACTGCGAAGGATGCAGTGTGTAATGCCACAGGAATTCCACTGCAATTCAAAAATAGGAGTCTTTTCCCTGTAGACATTGCAGAGGGGATGTGGGAGTGGGGCTAGGTGGAAGCTATCCAAGTGCCCTCCATGGACAACTGGAAAATACTTGAGACCCTGCCAGCTCCAGCTAACCATACAGCCTAATGAAGTCACAGGGGATTCCTGGCTCTGCTTTCATGTTCTTCAACCACCGCAAGGAAATTCCTCTTCCTACTCCCCCCAAGCAGAGAGGCTCCCTTTTCCCCCAAACCTCTGCTTGACAAATGAGGAATCCCTCAGACTTCCCAGAAATGAGCACTAGTCAGCCAATAACATTTTTAGCGTGTGGGTAACACATTTCTCCGAGGCCGCAAAGGGTTAATGCAACACACAGCAACCTTGTCTCTGAGGCAGCAGCCACAAGCCCAGGAGCCACAGCTCAAACCATGAAGGCAGGTGCTGATTCAAGTGGCATGAACATTTTTGGAGAGCAGACTCGAAATTCTTCATGCCCTCCATGCAGGGAGACACTCCTCCAGATGGTGAGCCAAAGTGATTATCTTCCAATTCACCCCACCAAAGGGCTCATCTCCATGGTAGCTCTTTAGCAGGAGGGTCTGAAGAGATAAATCCTCCAGTCCTGGGCTCTCTGCTTGCATAGGTCAATCTTCCTTGCTATGAATTTGTGAGCCCTCATCCCTGCTCCCATTACAGCTCAGCCTTGCCTCCCTTCTCCCCTGGCACAGACAAAGGCCACCACTGCAACATAAACATGGTACCACCTTGGCACAGCACACAAACCCAGACAGGTTACTTGGGCTGCCTCCAGACTAGGCTGACGGTGGTTCTTTGCACCTGAAGTTGCCTCACGCTTCAGGTTTACCTGCCCCGAAATTTCTGACGTTAATTCTGCCAGGAGGATGATGTATTTTTAAGTCCTTCTGCACTTAGTAAGACTTCTTGCATCCCCATGACCACGGTCTAGGAGCTCTGACTCCAGTCCAGCACTATGCCGGTATGCCACAAACATCGTTGCCAGCATCATGACAACTTGACAAGGCAGCAGCATCCAAATGGCTCTCATCTGGACAGGCTTTGGTAACACGGCCAGATACAAAACACATGCAAGATGGGAAGGGAAGGCTGAGAAACAGCCAGACATTCCCCTGGGATCACAGGAAGCACAACACTGCTGGAATAACACCCCTTGGTAGTGCTCAGGAGTCTTTCATCAGCTTCACTGGGTGTTGGACTTCTGCCAAAGAGCATTTGAGTCCACAGGGGATGAGGACATCACACAGCTCTTGGCCATGCCTGGAAAAACCCACCTCTGAGACACTGAGAGCATGAGTAGAACAGCAGCCCAGGAAGCAGCCATCACTGGCAGCATGGTTTAAACTTGGCACGAGTGCCTGAGTATCAAGGTTTCAAAGAGGGTGACAGGGTAAAAGAGCATCCCTCAGGATCAGGAGGTTTCCTCATGCATGAGCAATTCCTGTTGGACTCAGAGTTAACCCTCAATCTCCATGTGTGAGCAGGATTTGGCTTTGGGACCGAAGCAGATACTGCAGGGTCAGGGAGCTGGACTAGCAAAGCTGCAGATGGGATCAAAAAGACACAGTGTGGTTCAAGGCTGTGACCCTTCCATATAGATTTACTAGGGAAGGCTGTGGAGCACTAGCACACAGCAGGCAAGCTCCCAGTTACAGCCGAGGGTAGGGCGCAACTTCTTGAGGTCAGACTTGGGAAAGACAGACAATAACATTAGTGTTAGACCAGAAAGCCTGCAGGGCATTTTGCCCTAAGATAGGCTGAAGAATAAATGCTGCTAACAATGGCATGGCCCAGATATTCCTGGAAGTGTTGGCTAAATGTTATTCACTAAATCATCACTGAATCAGCCAGAGGCAGTGCTATTTTAGACCTGGTTTTGGTAAGCATTGTAGAAATTATGGAAGAGCAGATGAGAGAAAGAAAACTTGGCCTGAACTAATAATAAGTTGATTCAGATCTACTTAAACTGAGGGATGAACACAGGTCTTGAATTAAGAACTGAGAACCAGGACTGACCAGCAGACACTGCTGCATCTGAAATGACAGGGAGAACAGGGTGAAGTGGGAATTCCCTGCAATCAAGCTGACTCCAGTGAAAACAAAGAGGAAAAGACCTATTCAGATATCAAAAGGGCAAAAGAAGGAAGAATCAAATTTGCGGAGCAGGGAAGCTGAAGCTCTGCATAATTAAGATGCATACCTGGACAAAATTACAGTATGGCCTCCACCCTTATCTGAGATTAAACACCTGGTAGGGGATCAAAGCTCGAGATAAAGGAAAGGAAATAAAAAGGTGGCAGCAGCTGGATGAAGGCTGAAGTGCCATCTGGACTGGGTGGGAGGGAAGATGAACCTCTGGGGAGGTGGCAAGTCCCAACTCTGAAAGTGTGGGATGTAGGGATACAGAACAGGAGGGAAAAAAGGAAGAGGGAAGAGTGCAGAAATAGAAACATTTACAGATAAACAAAACTCTGTGGATGTAATACATTGGCAGGGGAAATGCCATCCCAGATTCAGAAAGACTGACCACAGGACATGACTGGAGAACAACTGATATGGTACATGCAATGATGTCTGAAGGGGTGAACAAAGATCACAAGAAGACAGGCTGATCTTGTTGTCCTCTCTCTGACAGACCTTAAATCCACACAAAAATTTCCACAGACTTTCAGTATAAAGGTATCCACATTATTACTTTCACCTTCCTGCCTCATCTTTCAAAAACGTAATGGAAATGCTTAAACACAGGGACTGATGCAGATGTGATCACCTGAAAGGTCAGTGAAGGACATGCAATGCCTTCTCTGGGCAAACTCTGAATAATACTGCCAAGGATGCCAAATTTTTAACCAACCCCCTGCACTGAGAGATCCCAAATCCTTCCAGTGGGAATGCAGGCAAAGGTGTGCTGCACTTGCACGGAATCAGAGTACCAGGTTGGAAGGGATCTCAAGGATTATCTGGTCCAACCTTTTTTGGCAAAAGCAGCCTAGACAAGACAGCCCAGCAGCCTGCATCTTCATCCAACTGAATCTTAGACACGTTCAATGTCAGGGAATCCACCATTTCCTTGGGGAGATTATTCCAATGGCTGATTGTTATTGTGAAAAATTTTACCCTTTCTTCTAGTTTTTCATACCTGTGGCCCATTTCAATTCAAGCTGAGCTTCTGCTTTTCTAAATGTATCACTGCATACCTTGGCAATGCCCCTGTAGTTCTCAACAGGTATTTGTCCATGTTTCCATCTCTGGTATGCTTCTCTTCTGGATTTGAGCAGACTCAGAAGCTCACGTTAAGCTAAGGGTATCTCTTTCTACACCTGGTTCCCCTACCTTTAAGTGGGATGTACTGGTTTTGGCCTTCCAGGAGAAAGTCCTTGGAAAATTCCCAGCACGCGCTAGCTCCGTTATCCTCCGTGGAAGTGAATCCCTCGCAACTGAGCTCTGAGCAAGCTGAAATTCACTCTTCTAAAATCCAAAACACATCTTAGAACTAACCACCACCATCTCAGCATGTTCCCAAGCCAAGGCTACCACTAGCCAAGATATTATAAACCAGGTTTGCGAGTGGCAAGTCCTGCAGTGCCTCACTCCTGGTTGGCACATCCAACACTTGGATGAGGAAGCAGTCCTCTACACGCTCCACGAACTTTACGGATGACCTGCGAGCTGCTATATAATTCTTCCAAACAAACATCTAGGTCGTAAGAACCAGGTTCTGTTGACTCAGTTTAAATGACTCAAATATTGCTTCTCTGGCCTTCTCATCTTGGTTTGGAGGCCAACAGCAGATCCCTACAGTAAGATCTCCCTTGAAGGTGACCCCTCTGGTGATAACTCAGAGGTATTCCACGATCACCACAGCTGGCTTCTGTACAGTCAAGGTTCTCCTTAACATAGAGCAAAGCCACAGTCAGGCATCAAGGACTTGCCTTTGCCTCAGATAGGGCACCTGACTTTAGGAAAGCCACGTTAATTCCTCCCCATCAGCCTGCTCAGACACTTTGCTTTTCAGCCACATGCTGCTTTCCTCTCTGGATCCTGTTACAGCTCTGTTGACAGCCCATGTGCAGGAAAAGGGGGCAGGGGCCAGTTTTAAGGCTGGCTGCATGTGGCACACTGGTACTACTCATGGTTTGGGGGTTGACCTGAGGACAGTCCCCCACTTGTGTTGAATCCATGAGAATAAGCCTCAGGAGAGGTTTACCCCCAGCTGTGCACTCACAGCATGGTGGGCACCCTCAGGACACCCATGCCAATGGGGTGCACATGTACATCAGATGCTTGGATTGTGGAAAAACACTGGTTTTGGGATGTTTGCACCCTGAGGACAAAGCTGGCTCACTGTCTCACTCAGCTACTGGCTACCATGCCTGTGGTGGGCACCACAGTCCATCCAAGGGCCTCCTGGGATGGCTCTGCTGGGAATCCCAGCACATCTCCATGTGCCTTTGTAGGCTTCCTGGCTACAAATGAGGTCCCTCCAGCCCTAGAACACCTTAGAAGGAGGCAAGCGTTTTGAGAAACACTCACGTGGACCCAGGCACCAGCATTTTGTCCAAGCTGCATTTCAGTTTCCAAAAAATAAAAATTCTGAGGGTTATGGGTATTTGATAGACCTATAGTATCTCCTGAGCTCCTGGAGGAGCCAATCCTGCACTGCAGGAAGCACCAAGACCAAGCACCGACAATCCCAAATGGTCAAGTGGTTCTGATGCCTGACACAGAGCCCACTACATTACAATTCCATGAGAAAGTCCCACAACATTAGTTCTAGGGATAATTGTCTACTCTCTCCCCAGGAACAAGGATCCACTCATTCCTCTCCAACTGCCTCAAATTCCCTTAAGGAGGAGCGGACCAATTCACCACATATTCATCCAACATCACCACATTTCTGGAGGGGAAGGGCATCTTTTCACAGTGGCCTCACAGAGAAGGCACCTAGACATAGCCCCATAGCACAGACACAATCCAACAGCAAGAAAGGGCTTGGAGAGGCGATGGCAGCAGGAAGAGGGATGGGGGGGTCAGGATCAGGCATACACACAACAGAGAAGTGCAGGGCTGTGGGAGGGAGCAGAGGGCTGTGGTGAGGCTGATTGAAGGAGGCATGAAGGGAGACAAACAAGGGAAGCGTGGCCTCTGGCTCGGCAGGGACTACCTGACCTCTCCTCCATGGGGGCACAGCAGCTTTGGGCTGACGCCGGCAGCCTGCCCGCGTCCTGAGAGCTGCTGCCGTCTGACAGAGATGGGAACTGCAAAGCCCTAATCGGAGAGGACAGCTGGACTGCAAAGCTCCCTGTGGCTTCTCCGCCAAGCCAAGACATGGAAGCAGGGGCTGGAACACCTTTCTTCTGCACTGCTCTTGCCCCATCCTGAAAACTGAAGCCTGCTCTCAGGGAGAGCACAATACCTACACCGATGGGTCCCAGCCCTTCAGGTCACCTCCTGGGGTGGACCTGCCGGAGCTGTAACCCTCCATCCCCAGTGCTCAGCATGGACACACGGGCTCTCTCTGCTCCAGTTTTAGGATAGGCACAGGTCTCTCCTCCCATGCATGGAAAGAAGTGTGACCAGCAGGACAAGGGAGTGGATTCTTCCCCTCTACTCTGCTCTTGTGAGACCCACAACTGCAGTGGTCCAAAGCTGAGGGTCCCACAGCTGCAGCGTCGAACTATTAGGCCACCAGCGTAAGGAAAACATGGACCTGTTGGAGCAAGTTCAGAGGCAGGCACAGAGGTGATCAGAATGCTGGAGCATCTCTGCTATGGAGACCTACCCAACACAGGAAACCCTGTGCCACCAAGAACCGACCTGCAAATTTAGCATTTCTTACAGCCTTTCAGCCCTAAAGCATCATTTGGTTCTGCCAAACAACCAAAGCCTGTACACAGCTGAAATTTAATACAAAACAAGCCCAATGCTTCCCAAAAGGCTCCTGCAGGAGCCTGGCTTTGAGCTTGTGATAGCAGAGGTGATTTAACCCATGAGCCTTCCTTTTCACCCCCTCAGGGAGGACAAATCCATGCAAGTCCCATAAACTTCCTGCCTTATGTGACAATCCTCATGCTGCTTAAGCATAATGGGCCATCAACTTTCCCCTGGGATAAATTTGTCCTGGCAAACTGTCTTTTAGTGCTCTACATCTTGGGGGAGTTGATAGCATTTGGGGTTTATTTTAATGGGAGTCAGTAGCCATGATCAATTGTAAAAGCTCTATTTCCACGGAAATGGGAATTTAATAGATTTTTGAAAACGGTGGTTATTGACCCAATGGGCCTTAATGGCTTAAAAACCATCTGATTGTAGTGTGTATGAGTAAATGCATATGATTTTCAAATGAATACTGGAATAGGTAGTAAAAACCCATTTAAATTGCCGGGACCAGGTCAATAGGGAGTTTCCATTTGCTTGTTTGGCTTTTCTATTTCTATCTGAGTGAATCATGGCCATCTCTTCCTCAGAGAGGCTCACCATTTCCTCACGGCTGAGATCATCTTAACACACACAACCCATCTGAGCCCCATCAGGGAGCAGGGATGTCTTTCATTAGACATCAGGGCGGGCTTTCAGATGCTCCCACCGTGGGAGCACGGTACACATGGACCATCTCTCATGGATGATGCACCCCTCTTGCTCACAGGGAGCTGAAAAGACACATGTGCCTCAGACCCCTGGGTTTAAACTCAGCCTACAGGCTTGCAGTTGATGATCCTACACGGAAAGTTCTCAGACAAAATTCTTGGTTGGTCTGGGGTTAACACATACCGAAAACATCAATAGGAGTGAACTCCAAAGGAATGTACTAATTACTAAGCAGTAATCCAGGAAGCAATGGACAGAGTAAGCCCTGATATTTACTCCATAGAGTCTGTGAGCACTGACTGAAGACCCCCTGCCCCAACTAGGGCAGGTACTTAGGGTTATCACCCCTACCAGCTCTCTAAGCTCTACCAAGGCTCAGCACAAGGCTGACTATTCCCCCCTTTTCCCACTACAGGGGCAGCTTTCCTCTCCTGGCTGCCTTTTTCATGAACCTGCAGGAAGAAGATTCTTATCTGTTTGAAACCAAATTGTGGGTTCAGCCACTGCAAAGAGGAGAGTCAAAGCCATGTGTGTGTAGGACAGCAAGGCCGGGTGAGTGTCATAGCCATACAACAAGGCAAAAGGAAAAAAAAACACCTACAAAACAAAACAAAAGGACCCAAAAACTCTGAAATTTCAAAAAGGGCATCTATCCTCCTGCTCTCTCTTACATTCTCCTTCAAAAACCCAGCATAGCAGGAATTAGAGAGTTCTGAGTGACAGCCTGTTGCTTCTCATCATCAGTAGAATAAGCAAGAGACAAATATTGCAGGTCAGCATCTGCTTCCACCCCAGAAATGGGTCTCCCACTTTCATGCCCAACTATCATGGATTAGTTTGGGTTGGAAGAGACCTTAAAGATCACCTTGTTCCAAACCCCCTGCCATGGGCTGGGACACCCTCCACCAGACCAGGTTGCTCCAAGCTCTGTCCAACCAGGCCTTGGACACTCTCAGGGATGGGACATCCACAACTTCTCTGAGACATCAACCCTGAAAACAGTGAAAGAGCAGTAGTTGTGGGGAGTTAATCAAAATAATTCAAAAGAAATAGTTAAAAATCCAGTTTGGAACCATTTAGGAGATGATAAAGAATCCTGCCAGGGAGAAAGGCAGTGAAGCAGCAGCTCAGGGAAGGAGGGGAGCCCAGTGTTGTCCTCTGAAGCCCAGCACAGGCAGCATCCCAGCTCCAGCACCCACCAACAGACTTGGGAAAGGCTCACTATCCACAGCCCAGGGTAAGCACTCTCCTTTTTTTTGACAATGTTGATGCTGGCTGGCGTTACACAGAACATGTGTGAGAGAGGGCGAGTGAGAAGCGCCAGGGGAAATGGAGAAATATGTTTGCAGCCCCTTGCGGTTTTGGGAGGCAGAACTCAACAGTGGCAAGTTATTCTAGAGCAGGTTCCAAGCTAAACAAAGCCAGGTATGGTTCCCTTTCTGCCTGGATTGTTTGTTTCACAGCAAAATTAAAAAAAACATCCCAGGCCAGGACCAAGTTTTACAGCACTTTTTGCCTGTCCTAGGCTGCAGAGATCAGCCCTGTCCCACCTAACCTACAAGAATAGATCTGTGAACCAGTTTTCTCTTACTTTTTATCTGCAATAAAAACATGAAGCAACATTCCAGGTTTTGGAAGGTCTTAAGATCTCTGAACACAAGTCACGGTTCCCCAGGAGCCCAGGTTTCACTGCCAAATTTACAGTGCAGTTCACAACCTGCTGAGGGAAGGCAAAGGGGATAACACCAGTGGGTGCAGTGCTCCTGGTCTCCCTCAGCACTGAGTGGGCCTCACATGGCTGAGCAGAGTCTCGGGGCCAGGAGGCTCAGCAAAGCACTGCAGACAAAGGGAAGCTGCATAGTTTTTGGCCTTGCATTCGTTCAGTCATGAGCAGCTTCATCCCCCTTCATTAAATGCCTCTCATCCCCACCCAGGGACAGGAGGCCAGGTGGCAGCACCTCACTGCTTCACAGCTGCGGCGGGGGAAGATGTACAAGACTTCTGTGCCTTAATTTCCCTTGCCCACAGCACAAGCAGGAGTTTGGAAACATATTAGAACTTGTGATCTCTGCTGTGCAGGGTTTTCCAGGGAGCTCAGAAAATTGAAGCTCCCACATCCTACTGCTGTTCAATGGAAAGCAAGTGTCCAGCTCTTAACCAGGTGCTTCCTCCTCTCCCACCCATCTCCCAGAGCACTGCGAGAAGAAGGACCCTTTAACAGGTCTGACAACAGTGGATCAATTTGTTGAGAAGGGATGATGCTCCCAGGGCAATGAGCCAACAGCTCCTAGTTCATCTGCAAGGGGAATCACACAGCCCTGTGGTCAATAACCCCGTCCTGAGGCACTCTTCACCACAATGGCTATGTCCAGTCTTCCCAAAAGATCCAAAACTTTGCTACATTCACATTAAACTGCTCACTGAAGGGCAAAAACTTGTAGCCTTCACATCGGTCAGTAAAGGGACCAAGAAGAAAATAAATCTATTAAAGCCAAATATCTCTCCCTTGCTTTTTATATATATATTTTTTTTAAAAGGGTAAAACTAAGTCCCAAGCCTCCTACTTATTTTTAGACTCAGGCAATTGGGTGCCCCAGCCAGAGCATGGAGTGCACAAGCCAGCATTCTAAAAATGCCTCCTCACAGATATAAAAAGGACACAAGATAATTTATTGGGGGAATTCTGTAATGTAATGATCATACATTAACTGCAAACAAAACAAACAAACAAAAACCCCAAAGCTGCCTCTGATCCCCAGCACAGCCCTTGAGAGGCAACAGTCAAAAGGATTCAGCATCCTCATCCTTCCAAAAGCCTCCAAAACACATCCTCTGCCTTGCACTGTCTTGGTGAGTTTGGGTGATGCTGGACTCATTCCCTCTCACCCCATCACCCTCTGAAAAGGGGCAATTTGATTTCCTAAATAACAGTAGAGGCTGGGCCAAGGAAAACTAAAAGCAGTATGTTCACTTAAGGACTCCAGTGGCCACAGCTCAGCCTGCCAACCCAACGCGGATTAAATCACCCCAGAGACCCCATCAACGCCCAGCCAACGCTGTCCCACCAGACATCCCAGCAAGGATGGCTGCTGAGCTCCTGCCACTTCAGTTCCTGGGGTCTTGCCAGCCTGGCCAGGGTCTCAGCCAGCATCCTCCACCCACAGCAGCGTACAGTGGGATGAGGAGGAGTCCTGGGGAGGGCTGACAAAGAGCGACCCCTCCCAGCCATTGGACACACGCTGTTCCTTCACAATTGCCATCCTGATACAATCGGCTCCCCTCAAATGAGCCCCCGAGTCAGTGGTGTTCACTAGAACAATAGCTCACATCTGGGACAGCTGTTTTCCCCGAAAGCACCCAGGCTGCCTACAGCCACTGGGCAGGGGTCCTGTGCCCTCACTCACACGCAGATCGTGTTCTCCCTCTCCCGTGGAGATGTGGTCACCCCTGGGGGCGGACCTGGCAGGTTCCTTGAGGAACACACTGCCAGGCAGCTCACAGGAAAGCTTGCGGGACTGAGTGAGACTCATCCTTCAGCAGAGGCTTGTTGGAAATTAACCCCTGAGCCTTCTACCTTGGCAAGGAAAGGAGTGCATTACTGTGAATTTATTTCCTACTTTTAGCACTCAAAAAAAAAAAAAAGCAGGGAAGAACATGAACAAGCTGCTTGGCTAGACCCAAAGCCAGGGACTGGGAATCACTCCTTGGACCTGGACACCTCTACAGGCTCGTGCTCCTCTTGCAGCCCCACTCCTCTGCAACCTGGGCTAACAGAGCCCTGTCCCCACCAGAAGCCAGTATGATATGGAGCCCTCTGCCTCTGGACATTGTTCCCAAGATCTTGCACGGCTCCTTGGACAATGCTTAGTTCTTTACTCCTAGAAAGAAGTCACTCCCCCAGTCCTGCTGGCCTGAAGTCACGATGGAAGGGGCTGACCCAGACGCTGTTTTGCCACACATAGCTTTAGATTGAATCTCCACGCTGGAGCTCCCACCACCACCTCCTCTGCCACAGCAATGCAGTGTTTCACCATCTCAAGTCTTCCCTCTTGGGAGCAAAATCCCACTGCTGGGCTCGCGTCACTAAGAACATGCCCAATACTCTCCAATGAGAGAATATCCCTCTCCATAATCCCTAATAACTAGAGAAGGTAAAAAGCAAATTTGGGGTCTTCACCCCTAAGCAAGGGCTCTGGGTGAACAGGGGCACATTCACATGGATGTAGCCTCCAAGTCCCACCATGAGCAAACAGCTTGATGGACAATCTGATTCAATGGGCTCTACCAAGGAAATTCCTGTCTTTGAAAAGGTTTGAAATGATTAATACATGGGAAAGCTCAGAGCGTGGGGGCTTTCCTACAAGGAAAGAGTAAGTTTTCCAATGAGCTCAAATTCAGCCACTCTCATGACATTTTTAAGCACCCACTAACAAACCATCAGGCACCAACAAAAAGTCCTGCACCCTCTAGTCCCAGCAGATCTAGTAGAGAAGACAAGCAACAAGCTGAGAAGCCACTGCCACCTTTGGTGTTCCCAAAGCACCCATCTCTTCACCACTTACAAGCAGTAAGAGGTGAAGTCCAGCAGTAAGTCCAGCACCGAGGCTTTGTTCTTTGGGAACACCAGGACAATATTTGGGTACAGGCCAATAGGACTCCAGGACGTGCCAGAAGGAGCTCAGAGGCAGAGTTCAGGTCCTGAGCAGTGGACCTCCTAACCAGGCTTTCCTGATGGGACTATCATAGCCTCTTCTACTTCACACTTCGCAGACATGAAAATCCCTGAAAACACTCCCTCCATCCACCCTTCAAGCGACCAACCACCACAAGCAGCAGATACCTAACACCATCAAAATGACTCTATGCTCTCCAAAGTGTTGGTCACCTCAAGTTGTGCTCAAATCTTCTAATTTTAGAATAACATTACATATACCTGACCTCTTTCACAGCAAGACAGGCTTCTTACAGCAAGGGGAAGAGGAAAAGGAAGCAAGCAGCTAATTTGAATGTTGTTTTACCAGCTGATTGGGATTAAGGTCTGAGCAGGTCATCTGTGGCCCTAAAAATGCCATCATTGCCCCACCTGCTGTCAATTTGACAACCTTTTTGCACTCAGTTCCAACTGCTTTCAGCTGAACATCTCCTGACATCAGGCTGCTCAAGTGCCAGGGAATAGGTCGGAGTGATTCTTTCATCTTTCCGGGGTTGTCCACCAGAGACATTTAGTGAGGTTAATCTGAATCGGCTTTTGAAGACAAGGCTTAAACAGCGGGAGGTTCCCAAGCAGCCTTAACCCAATTAAGCACCCTTCCCTTAGGACGGGAGGCCAGCTAAGCTTGCATTAAAAACCATCAAGTGTCTTGCTAATCAGGTAGGCTTCAACATCACAGCCATGGTCATCCCAGCGGAGGCCACCAAGGCTGGAGACACCTCGTCATTTTTCACCTCCTTTTGTCACTTTGGTTATTTCTGCCATTACTTTGGGCAGCGAGATGAAAGGCCCAGCAGCTCAGTCCTTACCCACTTTGCTCTCCAGACTCCCCTCTGGTTTTTCTTTTCACATTAACTGTGTCACACACCAGACTCTCATTGACTAACTGCCCGAGGGGGACCCTCGCTGAGTGTTAATTGCAGTTAATGAGCTGTTGCTGCTTTCCTTCCAACAGCACCAATTACAGCAGCACTCAGGCTCTGCAAGAAGATGCGAGTCTGCAGAAAATCAAGGCAAATTTTACTTCTACCTTTGACACTGCACTGCTAGAAGCTCCTGGAAAAAGCTTTAAAACTCGGGATGATACTGGGTGGAGGATGACAGTCCTATCCCCTTGTTCCTCATGTGGTGGGTCCCTGACTTGCTTCCCATGGGTCCTGTTGGGATGCCTTGCAGGGATGTCTATACAAAGTTCTACACCTGAGCTCTTGCTCAAGTCTCCCTCCAGCCAGGAGGGCACAGTCCCACTGGTAGGTTTTACACGTGGGTGGTGGCCCAGCTGGCTCAGAGCACAGCAGGAATTGTCTTGTCCCATGTGCTACCAGAGGAGGTACAGGAAGAGCTTGGCAAGAAGCCTCCATGACCACTGCCATCATTTCAGCATCGTCCCCAACCCCAGAGCTGGGGGCAGCCCCTGCCTCACCCACAGTTGGCTCCATCCCCACCAGAGATTTTACAGAATCTTAGAATGGTTTGGGCTGGAAGGGACCTTAAAGTTCATCTTGTTCCACTCCCCTGCTATGGGTAGGGACACCTTCCACTACTCAAAGCCCCATCCAACGCAGCCTTGAACACTTATAGGGATGGGGCAGGCAGAGATTCTCTGGGCAATCTGTGCCAGGGTCTCAACACCCTCACAGGGAAGAATTTCTTCCTATCTACTCTAAACCTGCCCTCCTTTAGCTTAAAGCCATTTCCCCTTGTCCTGTCACTACATTTCTTTGTAATAAAAAAAATAACAACAATCCTTTCCAAAACTCATTTCTCTCCCCTGCTAAGCATGGGTGAGGGTATATGCCAGCACCAGGTGTGGCCATGGAAGTATACTGAGATGTCCACCAGCTAAGAAGCACCAGAGCCATCACTGTCCCTCAGGCTTTTCCCTCCGATTTGCCTCTCTCTAAGCTGCAGCCCAGGGGAAGGGAATTTTAAATGAGGGATGTGTTAAGATGGTAAAAGCTTTTGCATGAATGCTTAAGGTTGTTCGAGTCAAGAGAAGGTATTGAGACCCTTCACAAAACTGGACTAAATCTGTCTACAGTGCTGGTAAGAATTTACCCAGTGTCTCGCTCTGACTTTCTCATTTTGATTATTTTTGGCCATATTAAGAAACACTCAAATCCAAACCACTCTTTGTGAGAGCCTTGAAATGAAATAAAGACACGATTTAGTTCATGAAAAAAGATCCTAAGATTTTTGTCTTACCACCTCCATCTGAAAGGAGATGCAGAGAGCACCTCCTGCAGCGGGGGGTTCCCTCTCCCCCAGCTCTCCCAAAGCCACAGCTCCCTCCTGGACTCTGGCACAGGTTTGAAAAAGCAGAGAGGTCTTGGGGAGCAGCAGCCAGCTCGCTTGCTTGCTCTCCTCCAGTTACAGACCCAAAGCTGTTGTTCCCATCAAAGCACCTGGCTCCTATTGTGCCGCCTTTCCGCAGTTTGTTAAATTTTATTTCGCGTTATTTCTCCCGTTTTGGCTTCCAGTCTAAAAATCCTTCTGTAACTTCGCCAGCTGCCCCGCTCCTCATAAATGTTCATTTAAGTATAATACCTTACAGCAAACGCAGCAGAGCTCGCTCAGCAGGAGCTCTGCCTCAACAAAACCCCTCGGGCTGAGGTCTGCTGTATCTTGGGGTTCATCCACCAACTTTGAGGGAACGCCAAGGAGCCTGGCCATGCTCTTGGGCTCATCCTGGTTATTCCCAAACACAGTTTCCCAGTGGTTTTCCCACAAATACATATATTTTTCCCCAGGCAGGATAACAAGGGTACCCTCAGCAGAGATGAGCCCAGGGAAGGTGGATGTCCACCAGCATGACCAGTTTGGACGATGCTTTGAGCAACCTGGTCTGGTGGGAGGTGTCTGTCCATGGCAGGAGGGGTGGAAAGAGATGATCTTTAAGGTCCCTTCCTGCCCAAACCATTCTGTGACTCCTTTATTCTGTGATCTCTGAAGAGGTCAGCCCAAGGCAGCTCAGAAAGTTCAGTGGCAGCAGGATTCAACTCATGCCCCCACATTTCCCAAATGCCAGGCACATCAGATCTCGTTTTTCAGAGCTTAGCCTACAAACAGTCAATCTTGTCTTCTGCACAGACCAATGAGGTCTGTGGAAAGAAAATTGCAAAAGATTTGTTATTTCCCTAGTGTTCCCATTTTCCCATTCCTTTCCCACAGAAGCAAGGTTTTTGTTTTGTTTTGTTTTGTTTTGTTTCCCAACTTTCAGGGGAAAATCCTGACAAATGGAAGCCCTGATTCATACCAGCAAAAATTTGGCCTTTTTTAATTTAAGGTGGAGCCCTTCTTGTCTGAGGATGAAAACATTGCTCTAACTGTACACAGAGGGCAAGGACTGAGCCTTTGCCCTTCCAGAGCCAAGGCCAAGTGATGTTGGGTGCTGATGGCCACCCTGAGTGGAGAGTTGTTGTGCAGGCAGGAGGGCTGCTCATCTCCATGCTCAGGAAAGCACTGCTGTGCTGGCTCACAGGATGGGAAACAAGGGGACAGGCAGGCACAAGGTGGCCATGGTGGCTGTCCCCAGACAGACTTCCAGAGGTGGAAAAACATCCTCTGGGGTTGTTGTTCAGGCAGGGACACAGTGCGATGCCTTGCTCTGTGGCTGGAATGCATTGTAAGAAAGGAGCCCCATCCTCCTATGTTTTCTCAGGCAACTGAAGGATGGGTGAAAAAGGCTTCAGAAAGGGAGGAGAGGGAAGTTCTGCTCCTCTCCATCACCACCACCCAAGCAGAGACACCTGCTTGCTTCCTTACACCATGTCCTGCCCAGAAGGAAGCAGAGAGAAGAAGCAGGTTTGGAGAAAAGGGATGAACGGTCACAGCCTACCTGCTCCCACAGCACAGGGAAAGAAAAGTGAAGGAGAAAGAAGATCAAAGGAGCACTGTGTCCCTAAAACCCTCCCTTGCAGCTTTTCTCCATAGATGCTGCCATCTGCACTGCACCGCTCCCGCTCCGGTGGGCACCTCCACCCGGCACCGGGAGCCGGCAGCAGGGAATGAGCAATTTTCTCTGACACCGAGACAGAAACAGCTTTGAAAAAACAAAAACAAAAAAAGGAAAAGCCATGACTTTTTTTCCCTTCCCCATCTCCGGCCAGAAAGCACATTTGGCAGAGCCCCGAGTGCTGGAAGCTGTCAGCGGGGCTGTCGGCAGGTCAGAGGCTCCAGCGAGGAGGGCAGGTGTGCACAAGCCACCGACTGCACCGAGGGCACTGTCCCCAACACCCCGGGGTCTCCCATCATGTGCGGGGGTTCCCTTCTCTATCCCACCCCAGCTGCTGCCTCCAGAGGGCCCTGAGGAGGGCAAGGGTTCCCTAACGCCACATGTTGATGCTCTGCGAGTTTTGCTCCATGTGGATTTTGCAAGGTACTTTGCACCTGCAGCACACAGTAAAGACACATGTCCTGTTCCAACCACGGGAATCTCCCCGTGGGCATCACTCCCCAGGGCAAGATTTGGGGAGGCCCATATCCACCCACCCCTTTGCAATTCCTGCACCTAACATCTAGCACCACAACCTCCTTCTGCCCTCTCCAGCATTCAGGGAAGGCATTTTGAACACAAATTAATAAATCAGACTTCAGGCACATCCAGGGAAGCTGGGGAAGGGGCAGAAATGACCCCACCATATCCAGTGCAGGGGATCAGGGTGTCCTTCGCACAGGGCCGCTCTGCCCACCCAGGGATGCCCACAGTCCCACTGGCACGTAGCCACAGGCTGGCAGCTCTGCACTGGGAATCCCACTGTGGGGGTTTTCCCCATGACCCCTGACTCATTTTAGGGGTGGGAGGGAAACACTTAATGACAGGGCTTCCCAGAGGGAGTGCCATGTCACGTCGTAGGATTTACTCCTTTGATGACAAGCACACCCATCCCACAGGAAGAAAAACCCTCTGCCTTCCCACACTGGAAAGCCACCAGTCAGAAGCGACACCCAGGTGCAGAGCAGGTGCTGGGGAGGGGCTGCATCCCATCCCTTGCCATATAAACCCCCCATAAGCCCCACACCTACCGATGGGGCGAGTCAGGGTCGAAGCAGGTCCTGGCCACGTCAGTGGCCCACGGGTCACAGCAGTCGCCGTCATCGAAGTCGTCCAACACGTTATTGCACTCCATGTGGCAGACGCCGTCGCGGCGCTTCCAGGAGAAGCAGCGGCCGGGCCGCCGGCAGTCCCCGCCGTCGTAGCCGGTGAGGGGGTGCTCACATTCGGGGTCACAGCGCTCATTGCCCACCTTGCTGGGCTCGCAGCCCAGGAGGACGGCGCGGCGGCGCAGCGAGGAGTTGCGCACCTCCAGCAGGCTGAGCTGCCAGGAGATGTTGTAGGGCCGGAAGGCTTCGCTCAGTGCCCGGTGCTGCCGCCAGACCTGGTCCCAGCTGACCGTCGGCCGCCCGCCGTCATCCTCCGCCAGGTTCACCACCCGGTACCGCACCACCTTCCAGCTCCGCAGCGGCCAGTGCTGGTTGTAGTGGGAGACCAGCTCCACGTTATCGCAGGCAGTCTGCCCGCAGGCAGGGGGGCCCAGCGGCCGCAGGACCGGGGGTGGGGGGGGCAGCAGCACCCACTGCTGGGGGAAGGCGCCCTCCCGAAAGGGCACCCAGTGTTCCTCCGGGGTGGCAAAGCCAGCGGCCAGAGCCAGCCCTGCCGCTCCCTCTGCCACCTCCTCTAGGAAGGGACGCTGGAGGTGGGATTGCGACAGGGCACCGCGCCACAGGGCTAGCCCGGCCACGTGTCCCCGGAAAGTGTGCGCGGTCCCCCAGGCGTCCCCCCCCAGCAGCAGCGTGCGGCAGGAGGACATGAAGGCGCTGTGCAGGGGTCCCTCCTGCCCTCCGGCGCGGCCGACCCGCACCCCGTCCACATAGAGGGCCACCCATCGCCCATCGTAGCTGGCAGCCAGGTGTGTCCATGCCTTGGGGCGGTAGCGGTGGTAGGAGGTCACCTCGGTGGCAGCGGCCGCCCGGTCCGTGCGGAGGGAGAAGAAGAAGCGGGCATCCTTCTTTCCACCGAGCTGCAGGGCACGGACGCCCAGTGCCCAGCCCTTATCGCTGGCCGTGTGCGAGCAGTTGTCAAAGATGCCTGTAGTGGGTCAGGGAAGGGAGTGGAGAGAGAGAAGAGCTGGTGAGGACTGGAGAGCATTGTCACTCCTCCCCGGAGCGCGAGTTGGGTCCTCAGTGACAGATAAATGAAGGTGGCCTGAGGCTGGGCAGTGAGTGCTGCACCAGGGGGACACTGTAGCCCCCATTCAAAATCATTTGGATGCGTAGGTGGAGTAGTCAGGAGAGATGGCAGAGACAGAGAATTGGGATGGAAAGGAGAGGAAGAGCATGGATGGGAGGAGAGGCTGAAGAGCAAGGTGTTTCTGAGCTGCTCTCCATAGGAGTGCTCTGCTGGGATGGGATTAGAGGCTAAGCTTTTTATCTGTGGGCCAAAGCTTTTAAGAATTAGAGCACAGCAACCCAAAGCAAAACAGCCTCCTCCAGGGACTGCTTCCCCAACAGCTTCCAGGCAGATTTACAGCTCTCCTTTACGCTCCAGTTTCCCTCCCAGTCATGCATTCAGCGGAGGCAGGAGAGGGTCGGAGGGAGATGTGCTGCCTTCAACCTGGCGGGTACACTCCTCAGCCCCTAAAGTCACCTGAACATAAATCCATTTCCAGGAATAGCTCAGTCTCTCCCTGTGCACCCAAGCATATTGCCAACCTGTTTTAGGCTGGGCAAGACCTGGAGCCGTGCTGACTTTCCCCCAGACTCAGGCTGCTGAGTGTCAACAGCCAAGAACCAGAGACTTGCAGGCACTGAGTGCCCTTGGGAATTGGTGGCCATAAGACACTTCAATATTGGCAAGGGCAAATGGACCACTCACCGCTTGAAATAAATGCCTCTGGGCTCCTAAACCACCACCACCACCAGTTCATGCAGTCATTGGCTGAGGTGAATGAGCTTGAAGTCACTCTTTGAGTCCCAACAGTGGCATCTTCTGAGAGCCCCCTGCTCTCCTGCTCATCACCCCAACAAGCGTCCCAACGCTGACAAAACCTGCTGCCATGTCCAGAGACCCTTTTTATACTCCTGCTGTGGTATTTTTTACTCTCCATCCTGTTTTTCCTTGCTGCATGTGTTCTCCTGCCCCTCACTGTACCATTCCCATAGCATGCACTGTCTGCCCACCTCCATGGCATCAGGGCATCGTGGGGCAAAATAAAGCACTCCTGTCCTGTTCCACTGTCTCACCTGTCCCTGAGAAGGCTCAACACGACACCATGGGGAAACTGTAACTGCTGCCAGGATTACAAAGAAGCCAGCAGAGAGAGGAAGAGATGCAGAGGAGTACGAGCTCCAGGAGGAGCAGGATCTCCTGGCTCTCATCCAGGGGATGTGACTGAAGCCAGGTTACCATGACCCTTTGTCTCCCTCGCCAGCCCTCATAAACGTGGCTGGCAAAGGTCACGTCAAGCCCTGCTGCACCCCAGGAAGCTGCACCCCTCCCTCCATCCATCACTTTCACTGAGGGCGAGATGGGTGGTGGCCTCTAAACCATCCCACGGTTGTAACCACCCCAGGCACAGATCCCTGCCACTGCTCACTACAAAGGCAGCCACGCACAAAGCCTCCGTGGGCGGATGAGCTTTGGCCAACTCTTGTTTTCCTGTGGATTGTGAAAGGGAAGCAGAAAGACCAGGGGAAGCTGAGACAGGGAGAAGCCAAAAAGCAGGAGGCAAATAAAGGAGCCTTGCAGGAGTGAGAAGGCAAAGCTGGAGAGTACTCTTGGGTTGGGTGCTGGCTGAAAGGTGCTGACACCTGCATGTTCCAAAGCCATCTTTTGGTCCTCGCTGGGGCTGAGGAGACAGTGCTTGGTACTTACTCTCTAAGGAAAACTCATGCATTTCACCTTGAAATGATTCAGACTGCTCCAAATTTGATTAAACACTAAGGAAAAAATGGGACAACCAGCATCAGGGGTGGAACAGCCTGTGGGTTGAGTGTGAGCTATCATCCTCACAAACCAGTGCTGGAATCAAGCCACACCTGGCAGTGCCTGGTGATTTCAACACTGGTCAAAAGAAACTGTAGTGAGCCTAAAACAAAGGATGAGGACTTCATCAACATCCTCAAAGAGACTTCATCAAAGTGATGTAAGTAAGGCCAAGGTCAGTCCTACATAAGGGTCTGTAAAGCCAGTACAGCAGCCACTGGTGCTTACTAGACATGGTCAGGGATGGTATCTCCACTGCAGCAGAGGCAAAGGAGTGTCCACAGCTGGGAGCCACTGCAGAATACCACCATGTCCTGACATCTCCCCAGGACCTCCATGAGAAATGATCAGGGGAGTAGGTTCAAGACCCCAGAATTTGCCAAGGGGCTTGGTATTTTTATTCTTTACAGAGAGAATAATCAGGCATTGGAATGGCCTGCCCAGAGAGGTGGTGGATTCACCATCCCTGGAGGTTTTTAAACTGAGATTGGACGTGGCACTGAGTGCCATGATCTAGTAAACAGACAGGAGTTGGATGAAGGGTTGGACTCGATGATCTCTGAGGTCTTTTCCAACCCAATTGATTCTATGATTTTATGATTTGTCCTGGGGCAAACCACCAGGAAGGGCAAGAGCCATTTGTAAAGGAGTTGCAAGGTATCTCCTCAGCACCTGTAAATGCAACTCTGTCTCCAATCCCTCGGGTGGGGAAAAGGGGAGCTCTGACCTGGTTTGTGCTGTTCACCAGTACCTTAGGGTGATTACTTTGGGGTTTGAAACAAAAGCTGTTGGCAACAGCACAAAAAAAAGTTGAAGAGAAAGGTATCTGTCACATAAGGTGTCCCATGGAGAAAAAGCCTTCAAAGAGATCAAATGTGCTGCTTTGTAAGGACCACACTCCAAGCAGCCTCTCCCACTGGGGCCAGGAGCTTTGCAGCACAAGGAGTAGCTTTCAGCTATGCCTTGAAACTCAGATACTGGAGGAAATTGACTGCTAAAGCTCTGGAGGGTGCGACATAGATCAGGAGCCCCTGACAGCGGTCACCCCTTGGGGCATGCAGTGGGAATCAGCTCAGGGACCCAAGAAGGACATCTGGGTTTAAACAGAGCATAAGTTTAGAACAGCCTTTGGTGAGGGATCTCCTGACCCAATAAAACTATCTGTGATCTGAGTGAAAACAAACCTCAGCCTAGCATAAAGGGAAATTCCTTGGCATTCACCAGAATCAGAGCAGGTGTTGATGGAGGGGAGACAAAAAAGGTGGGAAAAGAAATGGCATCACATGAAAGACCTCTCATCTGCTGCCCTAAATTAAAAGGACATGGAAGAACAACCACGCTCCTTTCCTGACAGTGTCTGTGGCAGTGTGCTGAGGTTATACCCCAGCAGAAATCCCCCCATGCAGGAGGAGCTAAGCCAGGTGAACAGTCCCATCCAGCGTGGCCCTGTGTCAAAATGTGGCACATACAGGGAAAAAAAAACACCAACCCTGAATCTTCAATCCAGGCAGCAGCCACACTAGCTGACAGCTTGCTTTCCATGGTCAGAGCTGCTCAGCCTGGTCTTACTTCCCAGGCACTGATGCTGAGAGATACTTAGCTCTGCCCTGCTTTCCTCCTGCCCTCCTTACACACGGTCACCTGAAGCATCTCCAGCTCCTCCACCGCTTGGGATCACCTCACACTCAGTCCCCTCTCTCCCAACAGAGCAGGAGCAGCAGATCAGGAGCAGACTCAGGCACCTGCCGCAGGGCTGGCAGCTGCTCGCATCACCTGCTCACACAAAACGCCAGCAGCACTGGCCTGTCTCCCTTGGCCACCGCTCCCGGTCCCAGCTGCAGGGACACAGTGGGAAACGCACAGTGACTCAGACAGCCGGAGGTGCCTGGGGCTGACTCAAGCCCTGGAGCAAGGAAGCTGGGGGATATTACCCAAGTGAATGCCAGGGCTCACGGGTGGTGCTTTCAGCGCTAACAACTGTCCCACCCTTCACAAGGAAATTAAAAAAAGAAAGAATAAAAAATAATGATTAAAAAATAGAAATCTAAAACCCAACACCTGCAGGCCAGACCTCCAGATGCAAGCATCTGTGCTGCTGATGTGATGTCTGGGAAGTGCACTCCCTGCATCCCAAGCTGCTGCCTGCTGGCAGGGAGGCAGCAGGGACCCAGGTAGGAAGGCAGACAGCAATGTGGACACTAAGCAGTTTGGTAGTTTCCTGGTACACAGCTGATTTTCCCCTCTTCCACCAGCCTTGAGGCCCACCCCTCCTACCTCTTCCACAGCACAGGTTCCATTATCACCCTATAACTGAGGAGATATATCAATGAAAGGGGATAGGCAAAGCAGAGAGAGATTCAGTGGAGTGATCGCAAGTGAAGGGAGAGCTTGGATAGAGAGGGATTCCCCAGCCACTCGGTCTGGCTGGGGCAACAGAGCAGCCCCCACTGTGGGGACCCCAGACAGCCCATGGGACCAGTACATCTTGGCGGTGCCATCTGTTCTCAGCCCTTCCCAGCATCCCTGCACTGCCCTGCCGTGCCTGTACCCAGGCACAAACACCTATCCTGGCAGGACAGCACGGAGCAGCACTGCAGGAGGCACTCCGTGCCTGCGTGCCAGTCTGTCTCCTCAGGCTCTCCATAGGATCGTTTAGGTTGGAAAGGGCTTTTAAGATCAGGTCCAACAGTTAACCCAGCACTGCCAAGCCCACAACTAAACCACGTCCCTAAGCACCACATCTATACATTTTCTTAACACTTCCAGGGATGCAATTCCACCATTTCCCTGGGCAGCCTGTTCCAGTGGCTGACAACCCTTTCACTGAAGAAATTTTTCGCGATATCGAATCTAAACATGCCCTGGCACAACTTGAGGTAATTTCCTCTTGTCCTATCGCTTGTTCCTTGGGAGAAGAGACAGACAACCGCTACAACCTCCTTTCAGGGAGTTGTGGAGAGCGAGAAGTTCCCTCCCTTTAACCTCGTTTCCTCCAGGCTGAGCCCCCTCCCAGCTCCCTCAGTCGCTCCTCATAGAACTCGCTCGTCACACTCCTGTTTCTTAGTTTGTGGGGGCGAGGGGGCAATCCCCGGCAGAAGGAGCCCCCGGAGCCGCCCCACGCCCCACTGTGGCTGCGCGGAGCCCTCGGGGGGCCGTGCCGGGCCGTGCGTGCGGCGCGGCTGCCACCGTGCGGCCACCGCCCCGGGGACCCGCCGGGAGCCACGGACAGCCCCGGCGTGCCCGGAGCCCCGCGAGGAGACACTGAGGGGCTGGAGGGGCATCAGGGGGAGCGTGTCACCCACAGGGACCTTCCAGGTCCCGGCGAGGGGAGAGGGAGAAACTAGATGGGAGCCGGGGCGGGGATGGGGGGGAGGCGGGCTGGGACGACGGGGCGGGTGGGAACAGAGGGGAGGGGATGGTTTAGGGTTTGGTCTCAAGAGAAGGAGATTCCACGCCCGCGGTGCTGAGGACACGGGTGTGGTCGCGGGGTGTCACCTGCCAGAGCGGGGAAGGCAGGGAGCCCCGCCGTGGGGAGGGTGGAGCGGGGGTCGCGGGCTTGTCGGGTCCCCATCCCTCCCTGCCGGAGTTTACCTGCGATGATGGCCGGGTTGCTCTGTCCGCCCTCCGCCTTCACCCACAGCTCCAGGGTGAACTCGTCCCGCGGGACGGCGGGCAGCGCCTCCGCCCGCGCCGCCAGCTGCTCCCGGCCGCCCGAGAAGTACAGGGCGGGCAGCGGCCGCTCCCGGGGGGAGCCCGGCACCTGCGGCTCCCGGCCCCGCCGCCTCGCCCCCCGGCCCCGGGTCCGGCCCCGGCCGCCCGCCTCGCCCCGCAGCTCCTCTCCGCCCGCCCCGGCTCCTCGCGGTCTCCGGCCCCGCGGGGGTGCAGCGCCGAGCGCCCCGTGCTCGGCGGGACCCTGCGGGTACAGCCCGTAGGGGTGATGCGGGGGCGCGGCGCGGCGGCTCGGAGCCTCCGTCCCGCACCCCGACACCGGCGGGGCGTCCCCGTGGGCCAGGCTGAGCGCCGCCAGCAGCAGCGCGGCCAGGGGGGCCCCGCCGCGCAGCATCCTCCTTGGGGACGAAGTTTGGGGGGCGGGAGGTGGGGGGCGAGTGGCTCCGGGGGAGATGGGGGCGCTCAGGGGGGCGGCGGGCGGCAGCGCCGGGGCATAATCCCCCGGCCCCCGCCGCAGCCGCTGCCCCCAACTTTTCCCCGGCACCGCTCTCCTCCCCTCTGCTCCTGCGGGAGGAGGAGGAGGAAGAGGAGGAGGAGAAGGAGGGCGAGAGCACCGCGGTGGGGACCCCCCTTCTGCCTGCTGCCGGGGTTCCCGGGGCACGGCGGACCCTGCGCGGCTCTCGGCGCTGGCCGGCTCTGCCTGCGGGAGCGGGGGATGCGTTAGTCGCCCTTATCTAGAAAGCCCCGAGGCGCTCCGCTCCCCCCCCAACCCTAAGGAGGGGTGTGGAGGGGGGGGCTGCCCTTATTTAAAGATGATTATGTCCAATCTAATAAACCCCGAGCGAAGCATCGCCCTCCCTTCCCTCCGCCCTCCCGGGCGCTGCCCAGGATGCTGGCGGGGAGGGGATGCAGAGGGGACTCAATGCCCGGAGGGCGTTGGGTCCCCTCCGCATCCCCTCCTCGTCCCCGGGGTTTTGGGACAGCACCTGCGCTGTCTCTGACCGTGTTTTCGCCTGTTGTAGCTCCCACCTCGCCTCCATCCTCCATCTCCATCACCTAGAGGGGAAGAAAGGAAGGTGAAAGGAGGGGATACCCTCCCTCAGCCCTACCCCGGGTGAGTGGAGAGGTGGTCTTGGGCTCAGGGTCCCTCCTCAGGCAGAGATTTTTTCTGCTTTTTCTCTCTTTTATTCTGTTTTTCCTTTCCCAAACAACGATCGCATCTGTTTGACACGTGCAGAAAGGTGGGCTGGAGGTGCCATATCCGAGCAAATCACATACGAAAGCCAAACCCCCCCCTGTGAATGCACCAAGGGAGTGGGCAGTGCTGTGAGAAGCATCTCACCCACCACCCTGTCAGAGGGCATGGCACTGACACTGCTGGGGAGAGCTTCTCAAAGTATACAAGTGGGAAAACAAGCCCCCAAAGTTGCCTCTCAGTTCCCAGGACTCCCTTGCACTGGCACACAGCATGGGAGACTAGGAAAACTTTAGCAAGGAGATTCTGCGAGAAGTTTTTTTATCCTTTCTTTAAATTATTATTGTTTTATATATTACTTTTTTCACTCCCAAACACTATCTGTGGCGGTCAGTCTGAAGCAGGGTTGCCAGCGAAAGCTGGGAGGCCCCTTCCAGGGTACAGGCTTTCAAACCAGCGAGGCAGGAGGGAAGGGATTTAAGAACAAACAGCAGGAGCTGGCTGTGTGGGGTTGGGGTCAGGGTTTTTTTGTCTTCCCAAGGTGGGAGAGTGATGGGAGGAGGTTGGGTGTGCTGATGCTTTTAGTGGGGGGAGATAGAAAAATAGCGTTGGAAAACGTTGAGGGTTAGGAGGGGTGAGCACAGGGCTTCTCCAGACCCCCAGGAAGAAGGGAGGTGGGTGTGAGCAGTCAGAGAGGTGAGGGCATGGCAAGGCTGTGCTGGCAGTGTGTGGAGAGGAAGGGAGGACACGCAGGGAGCGAGCAAGGCCAGGCAGAGCAAGGATGGCTCATGCAAAGCTGTTCAAGCAGCTCCCCAAGGACATTTGGGGCGTGAACCACATCCAAGCACAACACCAACACCCATTGCTCACAGAGAGGTGGTGAGAAGAGGTCTGCAGCTCTCCTGCCTTCTCCAACTGCACCAGTGCCCATCCAGGGGCAGTGCGGGTATGGAGACTGCCCAGCTCATTGGCAAGGTGGCCCAGCAAGGGTTGTCCTGGGGCCAACAGCAGCAAGCTCTGCTTACAGCGTGTATTCATTCAGGAATGAAACAAAGTCCTGATAGCCTTGTCTACCGGGGTCTGATAAGAGAGGATCCCACAGGATGGCTAATTCTGAATGGTGGTGACCTTATTAAGTGGTTATTAATCACCTTGTCACATAACACCCTGCCCCAGGTACTCCAAAGAAGCAAGACCACAAGACCCTCGGCAGCGTATGCTGCTATCCAAGAGGTTCAGCAGCACTCCGTCCTCAGGGACAGCCTGGCTGAGATGAAGCCAATATCAGAGCAATAAAACCCTCAAAAAATGCACCCAGGCAAGGACTCTATATATAGGCTCTGGCCTGCGCTAAGCCACACTCTTGACAAAATGACATCCGCAAACAAGCAGCTCTGATGTCTGCAGGGTTGAGTTGCAGCAGTAGCTGCAAAGCCCACCAAGGAGCCCACTCTTTGAAGTGAAGATGGGTGACAGCAGAGGAAGGCTTCCTGCCACACCAAGCCCCTGGCTTCTCCTGCTCTGCCTGCCCAAGCCTGAGTCCAGATTTAGGAACCATTGGAGCAGGCAGCTGAGATCATGAATCATTACCCTGCTCTGGCTCCAGCACACTCTCCATCCACACCCAGACAGGTTCCTCTGGCAGCCTCTGCCAAGGTGGCACTTGGAGGAGGCTGGCGAGGATGAGGAGGGCAGGACCATGGGGGCACCTCACTGGGCTGGCTCAGTATCTGGGAAGCAGAGACTCTGGAATGCTGTTCCTATCCCAGTACCACTGTGGGCTGCAGAATAAATCCCTGCCATTTGGGTAAGCTTTTGGCTTTCCAAAAAAAAAAAAGGAAGACACAGGTGATTAATTTGACCAATGTGATAATTCTGCCACCTGTGAGGCAAAGAGCAGTCCTGTGGATAAGGCAAGGGATTCCAGGATGGCAGGAGCAGCAGCAATGCACCCTCAGCATGTTTTCTGTCTCTCAGGAAAGAAGGGAGATCCCAGGCCAGAGCCAAGATATCTTGGCTGGGGAATGCAGCAGCCCTGCATCTTCCAGAGATCCCTACATACAGCATCTGGGTGGAGATGCTCCTCCCAGGCAGCGTCCAGCTGCAGTTCAAATCTACTGATGATGCTCAGGAGCAAGAGAAAGGATGCTGGGTGGGAGGAAGGAGGAGTGCAGAGTGGTGTCAGAGGGTAAGTTGGGCTGGATATTCCTCATCTGTCGCCCATGTGTTGTCCTTCCTGGGACACCCCTGCTCTTTGGGCCCTCTGGGCTGTCAGTCTCTGCAGACAGGGTTATTTGGGGTGGGGACTGAACGAGACAGGTTGCTGGCTCTGGGCAGGATCACGGGGCCAGGAGCCTCTGGAAGGAGGCAGAGGGAAGGGGGAGCGCCATCAAAGTGAGATGCTGAGGGGGGGGTTCTGGGGTGACCCCAACACAGGAGTGGGACTCCCAGTGCCAGCTCAGCTCATACTGGGGGAAGGTGAAGAGCAGCTCTGGGGCACACTATAGGGGGGTTGGACAAGATGACCTTCAAAGATCCCTTCCAACTCAAACTATTCTATGATTCTAGGATTTTAGCTGGAGCAGAGCTTTTCCCCACGCCTGTCAAAAGCCATCAACAAAAGCCTTCCTCTCCCTCCACTCCTCCTCGGGAAACCACCAGTGATCTTGACATGGGAATAAAGGCTCTGGGAGAATCCAGCTTTTTTGTTCATGGCCAGGCAGCCAAATCCCGCAAGCCCGAGACAGCAAGCCTCAGCAATCAAAGCCACGAGCGACAGCCGACCCTGCTCAGGGCACAGCCCCAGCCCTCCCTCCTCTCCCTCCCCAGTCCTCCTGCTTTTCCCAAGCAGATTAGGAGCCTGTTCAAACGCTCAGGACCCTCGGAGGTCAGAGACGCTGGCCTCCTGCACCAGAGGTTTTCTTGGGAACTCACTGAGTTTCCTGCTTCTGGTAGGTCTGGAGATAAGCCCTGGTGTGCGGCCGCTGTCGGTGCCAACGACAGCAGGAGTCCGCAGTTGCACACCGAAAATGCAGCAGCCAAAGCTCCAGAGCCATAGAATCACAGAACCACAGAATGATTTGTGTTGGAAGGGTCCTTAAAGATCATTTAGTTCCACCCACTGCCACAGGCAGCAGGGACACCTTCCACTTGCCCAGGTTGCTCCAAGCCCTGTCCAACCTGGCCTTGGACACTTCCAGGGATGGGGCAGCCACAGCTTCTCTGGGCA